>BMAU01021390.1:1330000-1782777 GCA_019973935.1 Trichonephila clavipes | reverse complement strand
CGTTTGTGGATTTATCATTTTGATGTTAAAATGATATCCATCATCTCCTCGCCAAAACAGAATCGGATACTGCAATCCGTCGTATGAGCGATGAGTTTCGGAGACTCGCTGAATGTCACCACTTCTGCGATGAAGAATTATGTCGCGCGATTCAAATTCTTCGCCAACTATAACGATCGCCACTTCATCGATTGTTGGTGCATTGAACTGTCTCTCGTGTTGGCCAACGGGTCTTTTTTCTGCTCGAATCACAACTGCATAGTCATCGGCTGGCATTCGTTGAATGGCGGTTTTAAGCAACCGAACTAATTCATTGTGTTGATCGAAAAGGCCTTGTAACGCACCCACAATTTCTCGTCTAGTGCCCGCATTATAATGACATCGTTGCTCATTTTCTTCATCACTGTTTGCCATAAAATATAAATGTCGAAGGAACTTGGGTGGATCTGCGTCCGGCAATGGTATAGGCCGCGGATCCGGCATGATGATACCCTGCCCTGACTCTGAATGTCGGCATGTAATTTCGCGCAATGATGTTCGCTTTCTACAACACCGAACGATGTCATTTGGAAGCATGAATTGTACTTTTTTGCGGATGTTTTCCCAAGAAATGCTTCGACACATCGTAACACCAGTTAGAAACGTTGACAGCGGTTCGTGGTGGAATGTACTTCTGGTAGCTAATCTTTTCACTGGCGCAAAGCAATATTCCATCGTGCGTTTATTTTTAAATTTGGAGTGCACTACATTACATGTCCAAAAGAGTTGCCGCAATTCAGATGATGCAATAGCCAGTGCAATATTATTTTGTGATCGTATGGTTGCCAAAATTAGTGAAAGAAAAGTCTTGCCTGTACCACCGGGCATCTATGAAAAACAGTCCACCGCTTTGTTCTGTGATTGCACTCATTATTCTGTCATACGCAATGCGTTGTTCTAGAATCAACTGCAGAAGATTTGTCTAACGAATGTCCCCAGTTCATCAGAATCATAGTGTGTTTCTCGTTTCAAATCACGATCAAAAGGTTGTTTGCAGGTCGGTTTTGAAGCAGGCATTCCCAGTTGCACCAGTGCCTTGTTAGCGATTGTCAAACATATGTCTTCAATCAAAATCAATGCTTCTTTATACACGTTTGGTGTGAATTGAATGTCGGATTTTGATTCGCAGCGCACAAACGATGTAGAATATCTTCACTCATGTAGTCCTTGTATTTTTCCCAAAGATCTTTTTGGATTAGATGGGAAGCTTGGTTGTTAATATTATGGCAAATAGCGTGCGTATTTGCTGTGGTCGAAGCAGTATTCGATGCATCGGCTAGTGCAGTGTCCCAATGTGCATCATTCTCAGAAGATTTAGTTCTTGGCCAGCTTGGCGATAAGTAGCGCACAGCTGACCGTTGACTGTTCTTAAATCTTGGAAGGATATTGGTCCACGTATATTGATCAACAGCAATCTTAGATAGAAGCATTGTATTGTTCGGATGAACGTGTACAGACGACCCAATGCATCCACTGGAATATAAGTGGTATGTCCTTCAACTGCTTTTTACCTTGTTTGCGACGTTTGAAACTTTTTAATCGATGCATTCACGTGTAGGGCCCTCGGTACTTCAGAATAAAAGCAAAGTTTTGGCGAAAAGATCATCTTGGCACAATGAGTAAAAAGCACGCAATGATTAAAGTTTGTTGCCGGTGGAACCAATGCTCTTGCACGTACATTATCTGCTGTAAAGTACACGCGCTGTCCATTCTCGAGATGCACCGCCAAAATTATTGCCACACTGGGGGATAACCGTTCATGGTTAAAATGATAAGATGCGCCATACTGCTTCATTGCTGCTTATGTAGCGTCCAAGTTGGTATTGGTTGAATTCATCGAGTGGTGGTGCATTACATTCCTACTATACCGAAGACTGCCATGTCGCTTCCTTTGTTGACTTATTTGCAAATGTATTTCATCGACTTCACTGAATTGCAATACTCAACGGTAATGTGTGCTCCAAGAAGGTCAGCGAAAGCAGTGGTGAACGTGGCATAACATCAACGACCCTCTACTTCAATATCAATGTTTCTGTGCGTCAGAACGACGGATTTGCCACCATCCTCAACTGATCGTCGACGATACAGTGGATATCCGTCATTGCCAGTGAGAGTATCGAAACCAATTTTCTCTTGGGTATCGTTTCGTGCATTTCCCATCAGACATGCATGATGAATTATTGTTGAATGCGCCACATGGGCCATGGATCATATTTTTGGTGACGACGTCGAATAAGTTTGGATCAATGTGCTTATCTGGTATTTCTGATGAGATGATTTGATCAATTTGATCTGGCGTAATTTTGTTGATTAACCAAACCAAAATATGTGCATGTAGCGGCAATCCTCTTTTCTGCCATTCAATGGAATACATCCAGCAGCGTGTCTCTCAAAAAACATGATGCGATAATAAAATCCATCAAACATTTCAATTTTTGTTTAAATACTCGTGCGGTAATGTCATGGCGATCCTAAGATGATTGTCCAACTAATAGAAGTTCTTTTCCATTTTCATTCCATGTTGGATTACATGTAAAAAGGTGACGAACAAATCTGGACGACCATATGCGAACGTATGTCATCGCATCTTGTGTATTCATGCATGTGCCGTGGACTCCGTGAATGTAGACGGTAATATGGCCATTCTTCCCAATTCGTTTGGATTGACGATGCACCATCATTAACGATTGCGTCTCGTAAATGGATGTACTGTTCAGAATGCAACTCGGTTTGATTCAATCGAATATATAATAGCCGTTCGGTTTTTTTCAATCTTCGCGTACATGTCGACGATATATTGATGGAACAATTGTCTACATTTTCAGAATGTGGTTCTCAGCGTTTTTGACGAATCATCAGTCGATACGAATAATAATTCATGGCACTAACTTTCTTATTCGTTCCTCACCTGTTTGTGTGGCCGCGGTAGCCGAGTGGTATAGGTATCGGACTGTGGCTTGCTTTGTCACAGGTTCGAGCCCAGTACCACTAAAGACCATCGTGTAGGGCAGCGATGGAGTTAAATCTGTCGAGGAAGGCTGAAACGACTTCCCTTTTGGTGTGGTGTAGTAGTTAGGAGAGGGGTGCCAGCTCAGGTGTCGTCCACGTCATAGACCATGGTTCAAAATTACGTGGTCCGTCGCCAAAAGCCCTCGTGTAGCTGAACAGTGCGACGTTAATATTCGATATTAATCATCAATCACCCTGTTTGTTTGGATTTATCTCATTTTTGATGTTAAATGATATCCATCATCTCCTCGCCAAAACAGAATCGGATACTGCAATCCGTCGTATGAGCGATGAGTTTCGGAACTCGCTGAATGTCACCACTTCTGCGATGATCCATGTCGCGTGATTCAAATTCTTCGCCAACTATAACGATCGCCATATCGATTGTTGGTGCATTGAACTGTCTCTCGTGTTGACCAACGGGTCTTTTGTCTGTTCGAATCACGCTGCATAGTCATCGGCTGGCATTCATTGAATGGCGGTTTTAAACAACCGAACTAATTCATTGTGTTGCTCGAAAAGGCCTTGTAACGCACCCTGTTTCTCGTCTAGTGCCCGCATTATAATGACATCGTTGTTCAATTTGTTCATCACTGTTTGCCATAAAAAAATTTGAAGGAACTTGTGATCTGCATGTCAGCAATGGTAGCGATCGGCATATTGATAAATTTGCCCTTGGACTCTGAATGTCGGCATATAAATTTTCGCGCACGATGTTCGTTGCACCGAACGATGTCATTTGGAAGCATGAATTGTACTTGCGGATGTTTTCAAAAATAACTTCGACACACGTGTAACACCAGATAAAAACGTTGACAGTGGTTCGGGTGGTGAATGTAATTCTGGTAACAACTTTCCACTGGCGCAGCTTTGTTCCACGGCGTTTCATTTTTAAATTTGAGTGCACTACAATACATGCAAATTTTATCCATTTTTAATGACGACATTTTGATGAAGACTGTAGTCATTATTACTGTCGCAATGGAATGCACTAAAGATTCAAATCGCGTGCAGTGTTCGTCTTGATCGAGCAGTGCTTATTCGAACATTTTGCAGCCTTCTTTCCCGTAATTCAGTTCTCTCAGAAGAACGGATCTGATTAGTACGTATTCGATCAGTTTTCTAATCTTTCACTTCTTTTGGTCAGACGATTCAGAGGCGAGCGAGGTCTCGAGTGGCGTGTACTCGAAGATTTTCCAGCCTTAATGCTCGTTGCTCGTCTGATTCTGAGGCTCGTAATGCTCTTCTCTTTCGTGCTTGAGTGTAGATCGGCCAATTGCTCGTCGCTTTGGAGCATAATTATACAGGAACGATGTGATGCTTTTGAATTTATAAAACGTCGCAAAGTCGCAGATGGTATAAGATGCTAATAAGAAAAAAAACCGCACAGAAAATGCGGTCCGGAATGTCAATCAGCAGTCAAATCCTTCACATACATTCGATGATCTTCGTAAATTCACTGTAGAAAATGAATATAATCAGCTCACGGAAACTACAAATATTCAATCTGATTGAAGTATTTTATCTAAATTAATTCAGCTTACGATGAAATGCACAAAGAGTATTTCAAAAACTCTCCCAAATATAAAAATACGCACAATATTGTCTGTTTAATGTAAGCTAGATATGAATTTCACAACCTACACAAATTCTTATGTCACTCTCGACTCGAAATGTCATCTATCGTTCGCTTCATTTGTTTCAATTCATATCAGCATGAACTGTAACGACAATATATGAGGGTCATTAGAATGACATCTTCACATAATCAAATACATAGTTTACGATTCTAGAAAAGACATACAGGTTAACAATTATTTTTATAGAGATAGAGAAGAAGAGAAGGGGAATAAAGATAGAGGAAAGAAAAAGAGAATAGAGAAAAAGAGAGAGAGAAAGAGAAGAAGAGATATGAGAAAGAAGAAAGAGAAGAGAAGAGAAGAGAAGAAGAGATAGAGAAGAAAAGTTTATATGATTTTATTTTACTTATCGCACCAAAAATATATATTGAGAACTTATTTATACGAATTCGTATAGATATCTATTAAAATCAGTATTGAACTTGATACATGGAAGCGCCATCTGGTGGTAACTTCCATAATACGAATATCATATTCGTTTCCTCTGTGTAAAAATACATGGTCATAATGATTTTCATGACAAATCGGTTGAACGGGGCAGAAGTTGCTACTCTGCAGCGCACCTGGTGGCGAGTGGCATCAATAGGCATATTATACAAACCTTCTCCGTGGAAAATTCATATCTTATATACCAATTTTCATAAGAATCGGTACAGTAGTTTTGAGTTCATCGATGACATACATACAAACATTCATTTTTATATATATACAGATTTATATACAGGGTGTTTCAGCTAAGATGTTACAAACTTCTAGGAGAGGTAGGGGACAACAAGACGACTCGAAGTATATAGGCAATGCTGGGTCGGAAATGCTTTCCTAAGGCTCCACGCCGACAAAATTTAGGGTGCAAAACTTCAACTGGTCTTAAAAACGGGAAAAATTGTCGAACGCTTTGGGATTTGGTCAAAATATTAATTATTATTTATTATTTCATAAAAAAAAAATTCTGAGCAATATTGCTGCTAAAACATCGCTAGAGGGCGCTTTTAGACTTTGAACGCTAGGAAAAAATTTTCAATATTTTTTTTTTAAGTTTTTGATGGCTTTCATAGAAGTTGAAACTTTAGCAGATTTTGATACCAGATTTAATGGTATCCTCCAGGAAAATTGATGTAAAAAATCGAACATTGTTCAGGACACTTAAAGCACAAATGGTGCTAAAAAACGAGTAAAAATGTTGGATTTCGGTGTGGGTTTTGCGCGAAAAAGCATTCCCTTGCTGACTAATTTGTTCAAAACAAATTTTGACATTGTTGCCAAATTTAAAACCAGAGGTGCTTCAGACAAGTAAAAAGGCATTTCCGATCGACCTTTCCTATGTAATTCCGAGTCATCTAGGTGTACTCTTCCACCAACGAGGTCGAGTACACCTAGACGACTCGGAATACCATAAAAAAGGTGGTCGAATGCCTTCCTGAAGCAGTAATACCATCGAAAGCCTAATACGTAGCCCAGGAATTTGCAAGTGTCGTGGCAGTGAATAAAGCGAGCAGGGTTCTCGGGGAAAATTTTAGCGAGAGTGTTAAAGGCAGAATATGCAAAATTCCCGTCGTGTGAGTTGAATTAGCCGCCAGAGGGACAGAACGGATAAGAAGGAGTCCGCTGGAAGGAAGCTTTATTTCCATCGCACACAGACTGGCTGTTCGATGACAGAGTACACGAACGCAGAGAGCAGATATGATTCTGGTGCACGGGGCCACAGATTGCAACGGGTCGAGCCACTCAGAGGTTGTACGCCGAAAAGCATCCTGTCAGGCGGACTCCTGCTCATACCATGTTTGCTCGCCTACACCAGCAATTATGTGGGACCGGTTCATTCAGAAGGCAGCACGTACCACCGAATTGAACGAGGGAAATTGTACTAGATATGGTAGAGACCACTCCCAGTTTAAGTACACGAGGTATCGCCAATGAAATCGGGTTTCATACAGTAGCGTTTGGAGGATTCTCGATGATAGTGCCCTGCATCCATTTCACTACCAGTACGTCCAGTCACTAAAAAGAATGTGACTTTGCACCTCGTCAGGCCTTTCCACAGTGGTACTTGCAGCAACGAATTGCAAATCCCTTTTTTGAAGCATCCGTGTTGTTCACAGATGAGGGCGTCTTTTTTCGAGAGAGGGTATTTTCAACACCCATAACAGCCATTCGTGGGCAGCAGCGAACCCACATGTAACACGTACTCGGGCTGCACAGGATCGTTTCCTGGTTAACGTATGGGCTGACATTCTAGGGGATCATCTAATAGGACCCTACATTTCTGCCTGGTCACTTGACTGGTCCACGCTACCTGATATTCTTGGAACAAGTTTTGCCAAAGTTATTGGACAGAGAGCACACACGTTACCGACTCGACTCGTACTTCCATGTGGTTCAGCAAGATGGAGCCCCGCACATTTCAGTATTTTCTGTTCGGAATCACTTGGATGCAGTATGTGGTGAACGATGGATTGGCCGTGGAGGTCAGTGCATTGATTTCTCCGATCGCCAGACCTTTCCTGTCTGGATTATTTCTTCTGGGGGCAAATGAAATCGTTGGTGTACGAAACACACGTAAACAGCGCCGAGGAACTTGTAGCACGCATCAGTGCAGCAGCCGGGGAAATACGAAACAGTCCAGAAATGTTATCGAATGTTCGACGCTCCATGAAGCGAAGATGTGAAGCCTGCATCACATGCGACGGGCATCAGTTCGAACACCTCCTTTGACAGCAGATTTTCCTTCTTTTTTTTACTTTTCTTTTATGATTATGCATAGCAGTTAGTAAACAGCTTTTTTTCCTCCTATTTTGAATCTTTCCTTGTGTGTTTACTTCTTGTAATTTGGTACTTGTGTTTTTTTTTTTACCCTCTTTTACTAAAATTTTTGCTATAAAATTACTTTTTTGCAACACAGACCAACTCGAATCTCATTTTAGGAGGAAAAATTGCTAGTAATTATTCGGCTTACAACCAACCATAAAATTATCCAAATGAGTTTCCAAGTTGCAATGTCTGAAAGCGCCCTGGCTTTGATTAATGGCTACCAAGTCAAAATTTATTTTGAACAAATTAGTCAGTAACGGAATGCTTTTCGTGCAAACCGCACCGAAATCCAACATTTTGCTCGTTTTTAGCACCGTTTGTGCTTTAAGTTCCCTGAACAATGTTCGATTTTTACATCAATTTTCCCCGGAGGATACCAAATCTGGTATCAAAAATTTAAGTTAAAGTTTCACAGCTTTATGAAAGCCATCAAAACTTTAAAAAATATTGAAATTTTTTTCCTAGCGTTCCAAAGTCTAAAGCGCCCTCTAGATGCTTTAGGCAGCAATATTGTTCAGAATTTTTTTTTTTATGAAATAATAAATACTAACAATAATTTTGACCAAAACACAAAGCATTTCGATAATTTTCCCGTTTTTAAGACCAGTTGAAATTTTGCACCTAAGATTTTGTCGGTGCGTGGAGCCTTAGGGAAAGCATTTCCGACCCAGCATTGCCTATATACTTAGAGTCGTCTTGTCCCCTACCTCTCCTAGAAGCTTGTAACATCTTGGCTGAAACACCCTGTATATAACCATCTTTTTAAATACCTTTCAAAATAAAAAGAACATTAAAACCTGATATTTAAAATTTTTAAAAGGAGTCGATTCGGGTTTAACTTTCGTACTGGTGGGCCACATGTTTGACACCCTAAGCTACACGGACGAAAAGCGAAGTTTTCACGCTCTGACATCCAGTGTACTGTCGGTGCTTGTAAGTACCACTGTAAAATTAATACAAAACACTGTTCACTTGTGTGTAATAAATTCAGGTGTCAAGTCGTTTTCAAATGTCTTTACTAACATACAAAAAAAATTAGACACTTACCTTTTGACATTAACTACTTTTACGTAACAAAAAATGACAATCCTCGAATTTCAATCAAAATGTCAACTGAAAACGTAACTTCGGTTTTAAAAAACTATTTGCTTTCTCGCTAAAATACTCGTCGTCAGAACCCGTGCTGCCATATATCCTGGAAGAGGGGAATTTTAAAAAATATTCCAGTTAAGTATCGTCAGAGTATTCGTAAAATAATAAATATTATGTAATCTTAAAGATGCGGTACTTATAAGTACTGTCAGTAGATAAATAATTATATATATAATTATGTTTGAAGGTCATATTATGAAAAAAGCTTTAAATAATAAAAATTTTTGTGGGTCTTTGGATCATGTAGGGCTTCTTTCTTGCCAAGAAAAGTCTGCATGTTCATTCCCAGCAATATCACAACAGGGCCTACTTCCAGTAGTTTTGCCGCCCGGGACAAAAGGGAAAATGCCGCCCCTATCACCAAAGAAAAAAAAAATTATACTTAAAAAGATAATTTGTTCACATAGATACACAGCTATAAAACTTGAATAATTTTTGCGAACAAAAAAGGCAGCATAACAGCATTATATAGTATATATTTTTAAGTCAAATACGAAATAATTCGAAATTAAGGACATAGTTACCTATTATTAATTCAAACAAGTAAAATGTAAGAGAAGAAATCACCCATTTCAGCATGCCAGTTTCTTCTAAAAAGAGTCTACTAATGCTGGGGATCGCAAACGTTGATTTTACATACATATTCAGCACCTCAAGTTAAAATAAAACATATTGTGTGTCCTGTGACTCTTTTCTACAAAACTCTTGTTGTCCCTGTCCCCTTTGGATAGCTGATACCGTTCGTCATATGTGTGAAAGGAATGCCCGCGTAAGTGACTTCCTTTCGGAATGGGGAAAGTTCACAAAGTGAAAAATGTGTAAACTTATCAAATTTAACGCATTGAACACATAATCCCGCATAAGTTTCAACATACAAGAAAGCTGACGTTAAACATCAGAGTAAAAAATAAGGAAGTGATACAATAAATGAATTACCAAATTCACGCAACAGTATATATCTTTATACTTAAAAATCTTCTGTGCGTGTGTTTATCACTAAACTCCTCTAAACGGCTGGACCGATTTCGATGAAATTTTCTGTGTGGTTTCAAAAAAGTAAATTCGAGAATGGTTTTAGATTCACAATTCAGTGCGATATCGCAATTAGTTAAAAAGATATTAATTAAAAACATTCAAAAATACAACTCAACATTCATCTGCATTGTTGTAACAACGCTATTGTTTATAAACAAGTACTATAAAAAAAAATTTAAAATCAATTCCTACTTAGATCAACCAGAAAAATTTATTTTTAGCTACTTTTTTATTAAATAGTTGCGAATTAATATAAATAAGTATATACATATGACAGAATCACAACATTAAGTGGTAATTAATTTTATTGAGGTATCATTAAAGTATCGTATTGTTATCTAAAACAATCGCGTATATAAAATTTCCTTTCAACTGAATGCTTTAACACTTTGAAAGAGAGAAAAAACCTTTTCCCAATTTTGACATAAGTCGTCAAAAGGGTCGCTAAGTCACCAATGTGGCTGTATTTGTAATTCTTTAAATTATTAGTTTTAATCAGTGGTACTATTGTTAAATTAAATTATTGTATTGTCATCAAAATAATCATGCTTTGAAATTTACATTTCAGCTCAATTGAGTGCTTTAAAATGTATTTTATTAACAATTGAAAATTCCACCAAGATAAATAAACAAACAAACAAAACAAATAAGGCATATTGTTGCGGCAAAAAGATCCAGGATTCAAGGATTTTATGCAAAACAATCACAAAGAAAATAAACGGTGCTTCAGGAGCGATGCGAATTTATTATCAAAAATCCAATCCTTTAAATACAGGATTCAGCAGCAATATTCACAGAGTAAATATCTGAAGGTCTACACACCTTCAACAGCAATCAAACACAATCATCAGTGTTTATTTAAAATACACGTAAGTAAAATATTATTTACAAGCACAGCCGAGCTGATCGCTAGACAAAACAATGCTCATTACTCGCTGGTTGAATCAAAACTGACTTTTGTTCCGGCCAGCATCTCTATTTATAGGTGCGGTAAAAACTTCCAGAAATATAACCGCTCGTGTCCTAGAGCATGACGTTAATAGACCTCTCCACAAATTTCTAGAAGAATCCAGAGGATTCCGAACTCGCCAACATGGTCGCCAATGACGCCAAATTGGCAGCCAACTTGGTCTCCAAAATGATGCCAACTTGGCTCCACCGCCAAGATTTCGCCAAGTTCTCATTGAATCGTCATTACAACGTAAGGGGCGGCATTGCTTGTGAATAGTATAATTTTAACATAAAATAAATGTAACATAGAGTAATATAAATGCTTTAAGCATCCAAATTCAAATTATTTACAATATTTACATAAAAATCGCAGCAATACATTATACTAAACATAAATAAAAGAACAACACTGACATCCTGACACTTGACAACTCTTCTGTGAAACTATTTTTCCTATTTCGTGGAAATTTTGATATTTTGTAATATATTATTGTGTTTCGGTATACCACGAATTTGAGCCCCTGTACTACAACGTTAAGTTTGATTGGAGATTACTCAAGAAGAAAATCTTTAGAGTTATCCACACAAACTTCGGAATTACTGATATAAAGTTATACTTTTTTATATATTATTACAATAAAACTTCAAGAATCTTCATTTGGAAATAAATATTATAAAATTCATGCTTTTATCAATGCATTTTTAATCTTAAGAAAACCATCATTTTAAGGTATCCGACTACGTTCGAAACCGTGATTTTAAAAAAGCGCATAAATGGATAATTTTCATGATATTTAGAGTCACTTAGATTAGAATACACGCATAAAGTTGTTTTAAGGACATTTTGGCAAAAAAAATTATTTAAATAGAATATTTTCGCAAAAAATTAACTTAGAATAATCTTTTTTTAAAATGTTCTCCATTTATAAAAAAGGCTTCTAAAATAATATTTCGCTTATATAAAGTAAAGACTTCTCCAGAGAGTCTGAACGAGGATTTTTGAAAAATTCACGTTAGTTTCAGAGTTACCACCAATTGAAAGAATTATCGGCGTTTTTTTCTTAAAATTTATCCCTTCTGTTGTCGTAAAATATGGATAAACCCATTTCTAAGTCATATATTTCAAAAATTCTAGTTGAGCCTCTGTAGAGAGGTCTGAGGTATATACTGGCAAAATATTGTTATAATAGAAGCATTTTTCACAAAAAGAGAATATTTTGAAAATGGGTCATTCTATGTCCCTTTTTTGTCAAAATATTATACTTAAATAATTTTTTTTTGCTATTCTTAAAACAATTTTCAGTACATTTTCTAATCTATGTGAAACTAAATATCATAAATATTATCCATTTATACGTTTTTGCACAATCACGGTTCCGAACGTAGTCGGATACCTTAAATATCATTCCTGAAATTCAAACCCAAATTATTCACGCATTTGTGTTATAAACACAATACTTATTTTCTTTGCAATGGAATTCATTAATCTTTGTAGAATTATTTCATCCTCTTCTTAATTACAGTTCCAAACACGCTATAGAGTAATTACCTACAAGTTCTTATACTATCAATCTAAGCTGTCAACCTTGTATGAATAATGTTTTATTAATAACTCATGTGAAATCCAGTAGATTACTAAAGTTTATTCTTTGTGGGTTTTTAATTGCTTCTTTTTTACATTTTCATTTAAAAATAACAAAGCATTTCTATTCATTTTCACATAAATCAAATAAATAATTCTAGAAATCCTTGAAGGTAATATTATTTCTCATTTTGACAGTACAGGAGAGCCCCATTAATCCAGACTTACTGATGTAGTAGTTTGATCGAATCAATGATATTTCGGTTAAGCAAAATAAACCTTAAAATTATGGGATAAGATATAGGACATTACTGATGGATAGTGTAACGGCATCTGCCGATACATAATTTTATTCTAAGATAAAAAAAAAAACAATGAGAGGTATTGAAGTGAGAAAAGGTTAAGCATATAATAAACAATTGTCCAAGGAAAAATTCAAACCAGTACTTGTCCATATAATATGCATTAGGACAGCATTTCTCAAGTTATGGGGCACGCCCTCAGGGGAACATGCTAGCCCTGCGTGAGGGGTGCAAGCGTATCGAAAAGTCGAAAGTAAAGTATTATTTAAAAAAATTATTAATTTACTAAAATTACGCAAAACACACAAAGTACATTCTGACGTAGTAAAAAATAAACTACATATTTGCACTGATATAATATACTTATAAATGTATCAGTAATGCTCAATATATTTCATAATTAATGTATCAATACTAAGTTAAGAGCAAGTTAAATAATTACTAGCGACTCCCATGGGCTTCTCATATACAAAATTTAATACTTATCTTGATCATTTGTATGGTTTATAAGTAAAGTCGCAATGTAGGTATAGCGTCAAATACATTTCTATTGTATGGAGAGGGTGCGATGAGAATTATGATTGAAAATTGGGTTGAAACTTTTTTTGAGAAGCACAACATTAGAATATATATGACACATGACATATATACACAGCTGAAAAAAAGATAGAGAAGCATATGGATTTAATGAAATTACGGAAATATTTCTTCTGGTAACTAAAGTAAAACAAAACATCTATAGTATAAAATGTAATAGAAAACAGAAGAAGAAAACTTCATATGCAAGTCAACGTACGTGGGTTCCAAAGCCAGAAAAAGGGAACAAGTGCATAAACCATGGTTTCTTAGAAGCTGTTGTTTTTCGTTGTTTTATTGAGGAAATTCAATCTTTAGGCCGTTCTTTTCAGAAAAGGTGACTGGAAAATGTCAAGACAGCAGACTGGAATCCAAACTAACACAAAAAATATAGTAGATGCAGTTGGAGTGGCCAGAAGTGTTGTTGTAAGTTTGTGGAACCGGTTCTAAGCAATAGGTCATGCTGTACGTCAGCCGGGACAAGGTCATCCACGAGTTACCATGGCAAATAATGACCAGTATATAATGTAAACAGCTATCCAAGACAGAACCGCCAATACGATGTGGATTCAGTTTCTTTTGACAGCAGGACGAAGGGTCCCAAGCCAAACATTCCGGAAAGGGCTTCATGGGAATGGTCTGTATGTATGTAGGGCAATGGTGTGTATTTGTTGACAACAACACATCGTGCGCCCCGAAGACCGTGAGATGCACTTTTTGAAGAGTGAAATAAAATTCTCCAAAGTGTTGCTGATAACTTCACCACATCCATGCTATACAGGTGTGGGGCAATATTAGCAGCTCGGCGAATCCACACACTTTATTAAACACCCTGAATCAGTTCTAAGCAACCAATTTTTTGACATTTGCATGTCACCAAATTGCTGTCTTGAAGCACCATTTCTTGTTCTTCAAACCATTCCTAAGAATTAAGATTCCCATACAATTGTCTTTTGATTCTTTTTTCCTGTATTGAGCTTTGTTACAACAATACTCTCCATTTTATGTCCATGCATGGCTGTAGAGCAACGATTTCTTCACTTTTTTGCTTGGTGCCCTAATTTTCTTAGCTGTGCATGTTTATATACAACTTTTTCTTTTAAGTGATAACTTCTATATGCGCGTTTTGCTGGAGAGTGAACTTGAAGGAACGTCACGCTCGGGTTTGTAACACTCTTTCGGCTTTTTTCGTCTTCAGTCGGGTTCATTCGTCTGCGAAATGCAAATACCTAAAGAGAAAAAGAGGGACGTTGCCCCCGCCACCCCAAAACGACATGAAACGTGGTAGTTTATTCCCCCACCAATACGGCATAAAAGTATAGTTCCTAGCTTCGATCTAATAAGTGGGGCTCTTCTCCCTAGCCACCTCTTTCTAGGAAAATGAATGCGGGATTTTTTCTAATCCTAGTTGAAGCAGGAAAATGAAACAGGTAATATTTTTTAAAAATAGGCTTAGAGATAGAGAGAGAGAAATCCTACACTAAAAATAAACATAAAGTGTAGAAAAAATACAAATTTTTATAGAACTAAGTAAATAGTATAATTATCATTAGCAATAATGCGGAGAATTTAAGAATAAAAATATATGTTTGTAAGCAAATCAGAATAGAAATATGAACAAATAATCCTATTAAGCACATTACTTAAAAATACATTGAGTCTAAAATGAAATTAAAACAATTAAAATTTTAAAATAACTAAATTAAGTATACAGGTATTAAGAAAACGTTATATTAAATAACTTAAATACAAGAAAACAAAATATAATAAAGAAGACTTACCTTGCTGCAGCACGGGATATATTTGTACAAAAATGCCATACAATGACAAAAGAGCAAGTGTAAGCTACAGATTATGTGATATAAATCTTCTGATTAAATCCCTCTTTCAAAGTTTTGTCCTAGATTCCTCTCTCCTCAATCAACTGTCGGTCTTACTATCCCTTCTTAAACTAATTCATGGATAGAATTGAATATTCTTAAATTACAACCAAAATTCACAAAGATATTTAATGCAAATTTATATAGATATTTAAATAAATTTTTGAATCTTAAGTACTTATAACCTATTTCAGCTACCATAAACCTATTATTTCCTTCTTCGAATACAATTAATTCACAAATACGAATGTATATTTCCCACAAAAATATTGCTTTATAAGTACAGACATATGAATAAATAATTTTATAGGACAATACTACACTGCTGGACAATTCATGTAAAAGTAGCACACAGTTTATTATAACCAGAACTTTGTTGTTAATGAATTTTTATATCATAATTTATTCAAAGCTGGTTATCAATAAAAGTTGGTTTTATATACTTTAGAATAATTATCCATAGTCATATACGTAATTCTTTTTTTGCGAGCAATATGCAATGTTTTTTAGAGTCAAGTAGAGACGTGTATATTCCAAAAACAATAAAAACAAGAAATATAAAAAAATTTAAAGTCAATTCCTACATAGGTCAACAAAGAAAGATTTTATTTTAATTATTTTTTTAAATAATTACAATTAATATAAATATGTACATACATATGACAGAACCACACTATTAAATGACAAAATAGAAAGCGATTTTTCTTGCGATTTTCCATTTTCTTTTCTATATATCATTTTGGATTATTTTTGTTTGTCTGTTACTATTTATTCATTAATTAAATTTAATTATTCTAATAAAATAGTATAATAAAAAAGAAATGATGTTCTCTGAAATTGGGTAATCGCAGCTGGGATTCCTAATTCACGACCTTCGGTTTAGAAGTCCAACATGCTTTCCATTGCCCTGCAGAGACACAACGAGCAATTTTCCTTTTTATATATGGTGTTGGGTTATTAATTTTGCTTGTTACTGTTTATTCATTAATTAAATCAAATTAATGAAATAATATTTGAAAAAAATTGTATTAACATCAACTGTAATCTACTACTGTCAAAGGTTTAAAAATGTGTTTGAACTGAAGTGGATGAGTAAAAAGTACATTTTACTAACGATTGAAAATTTGAACAAGATAAATATATATAGGGAGAGTGTGAACTTAATATATACACTGCTGGACAATTGCTAAGGACGGATAACACTATCATCCATAGCAACCACAAAATGAAAGGAAGCAAAATGTGGAAAATTAGAATAAGTGCGGGATATTAGTAAGAAGAAGTATGAGTATGCAAATTTTTTTTCCACGTCTGTTCATCACGTGATAGCGTTCATAAGAGCTTTAAAGGTTTTGGCGCGTGTGGACAGTTGTTGTTTCAAGTCAAAGTTTTACAGGAAAGATTTAATAGACGAACTTAAAATTTTTGGCATGTCTTCCCGACATCACATAGATGATTTTATGCGTAGCCGAATTATTGGAAAGATCGAAGAAGGGCGAAAAATAACAGATGTTGCCAGGGAGTTCGACATCGCTCACAGCGTTGTTTCACGGCTGTAGAAGTCATTTAAAACAACTGGAATGTGTAGTAGACGGCACGGGGGTTAGAAGTACGACGCCTGCAGAAGACAGATATATCGTCCTATCACCAAAAAGGAACAGGCGCACCACAGCTCAGCAGGTGGCAAATCAGTTTCTTGCTGCCTCAGGAAAGAAGATCTCCCGAAAAACTGTTGCCAGACGTTTGAGGGGAGGAAGACTATACGCCCGTTTGACCAGACAGCACCCGTACTGCCCGTTTGCAATGGTGTCGTGAGCATCACAATTAGATTGAACAGGACTGGGCATGCGTACTATTCTCAGATGAGAGTAGGTTCAGTCTGTCATCGGATTGTAGACGCCAACTGATCTGGCGCGAGAGTGGTACTGCTTATCGTCCAGAAAATATCCAGGAAAAGGACCGATATCTGACATGCAGTATCATGGTGTGGGCCGGCATCATGATCAATGGCCGCACGCGCCTACATGTGGTTGTGAATGGGACTATGACGGGCCAACGATACATTGATGAAGTTCTACTTCCTCATGTTCGTCTTTTCCGTAGTGCTGTTGGTGATAAATTTGTTTTTATGGACGACAACGCAACATGTCATCGAACACTCGCTGTTCAGAATTGTCTAGACAGCGAGGGTATTCAACGTCTCGTATGGCCAGCGCGTTCTCCAGATCTAAACCCCATTGAAAATGTGTGGGATGCTTTGGGGAGGCAAGTTGCTGGTCGAAACTATCCTCCGACAAACAAGAACACCCTCATCCGTGCACTCACAGAGGAATGGGATAAATTGCCTCAACAGCTGCTGGATAATGTTGTGCAAAGTATGGTACGATGTGTGGAATGTTGCATCACACTCCACGGTGGACATATCCCGTACTGATACATTTCTTTAAGGTGCCTGCTGACTTTTAGATACATTGTTCCATTTCTCCGTACGCAGATCAAATGAACATTTTTTTCTTTCAGATGTTTCACAGCTTTTATATTTTCCAGAACAATAAATATTCTATATTCTAATGTCTGAACAGTGTGGCAACTATGTTTTATCCTACTAGGCCTCATGTCTCACTTAATGTTATGCTACATAGCAATTTGTGATCCGTCCTTAGCAATTGTCCAGCAGTGTAATATCCCCTTGTATTTTATTCATCCAATTAATCCCTGAAATAACATTACAAAATTTGAAGTTATCACCTATATCGTGGGGTCATAAGCACAGGCACTTTTTTCTTAAAAATGACAAAAACATTCATAGATTTCAAATTATAAGCGAATATTTTATTCCATATGAAAATTATGAAAAATCACTAAACATTAACGTAGTAATTTTAGGAAGTTATGAGAAGTGTTCGTCAATTTTATTCTTCTTTCAAGATGTGAGGGAAATTTAAAAATCTTTTTTACTGAGGTACATCAGTATTTTGTTTCATGAATCGTTGATTTTCGTTTAAAAATAAACATTTTCTTACATATTGTCTAAAGATTATCTGATTCTCCAATCCCTTATTTTGCATAATTTTCTTTTTAATTTAAAAATTTGTCATTTAGTTTTCTGATTCCAATTATAATTTAGTTAGAAAGTATAATTCAAAAGATAAATTTAAAAATTCATGTTTAATATTTACAGCTGTCCTGTTCATTATTTATGTCTAATTAACTTTAAAATCACATTAATTGCATATATCTTTGTGGATTAGAAAACAAATAAATATTAGATCTCCAATATTTACATTCAAACCTGTTTGAGTTTTACATTTAACATTGTATTTTCAAATACTAATTAATTTTAAAACTATCACTCGATTTTGATTCCTTTTATCTGTATGTTTTTTTTAGCTTATTACTACATTTTTATCTAATACTAATGCTATATTTTTAATTTTTCACTAATAGGATACATTTTATATCTTTATGTATTTTTATATATTAATATTTAGAGATATCAATATATATATATATATATATATATATATATATATATATATATATATATATATATATATATATATAAAACTAAATAAGTAGAATAATATCTACATCTCTTTCTTTTATCAGGTTTCTGTTTCCTTGTAAATAAACTGAGTACATTGTAGATATCTAGTTTAATGCTGCAAAGCAAATATCCGACAGATAATCCTTTATAAATAGTGGAATTTTAACTCTCAATTAATTCATACACATAATTTAAGTTTTAATTTTAAATATGAAATAAACCATTCTTTTTCCCCACCAACATGGCATACAAGTCAGCGAAAGCAAATTTAAAACATTAATTTATTGAATGTGATTCGATGTTGGTAGAGGCATAAATTATTTTTAAAAACGTCCGTATTAATTAAATCCCCTCTTATTAAAAAAGAGCGAATAAATTCTTTTCCACACTTAGTATTCTAATTCTGCATATCAATTTCAGAAATTAAAATAAGTAAGAAAGCTATATTTCCCGCTGCTTGCTTCAGCTGACATTTCCAGTCGTTAACAAATTTGTTTGCTTCCATTTAATTGGACGTATTTTAATTGTTGATAAATAAGTAAAATTATCATATGCTTCACTTTAATTATTTAATTTCAAAAATTTAAGTATATATAATTAATGCATGAGTTGGTTGTTTCAATGTCATTCTTTAATTTTAATGGAATCATTGAGATCATGCTTTTTTTGGGACTAAACGTGTATTAAATTAAAAACTGTATTTGTGAGCGCAAAACGTTTTCGGTAAACAAGAAAAGCTTATGTGAAATATAGAATGAACCACAACTCTTGGATGGCCAAAATAATCATTTAATATATTATAACAATGTAAATTTTGAATCACTGGAAAGGCCAGCTTTAGTGTTGCTTTTTGGAGCAAAAATTACGGGTGTGCTCCTTCAAGAATGACTTAAGGGAACACTTGTAAGAAAGACATCCTTTTCGACCGAAATGGTGTCGATTCAAGAGAAAGCCCAATGTGTGCTTTGGTTTCAAGAATTGAATTCGCCCATTGATGTTCAGCGCTAATAACAACATTGTTAAGGACGTCTTGATGCTTTCTTGACATGATGCAAAATCAATTCGGTTATGGTATGAAATGTTTACAAAAACATCCAGATTAACAGATCGCACGTTGAAAAACCCTTGGCTCGAATTGAAAACCACTTAGACATTCTTCAAGCTATTAAGTGGGCATTCGTTGCAATTTACTGAGGTAAATGGTCTTATAAAAATTTCATGCAATATTTACGATATATCCCAGCAAAAATATGTTTAATTATAATAGTATGAGCACAAGAAATACTTATAAGCAGGGGAAAACTTTTGGTTCACCCTGTATTCATAATAACACACTTTTTCAATAATAAAATCCTTTATTTTTAATGAGTTGATATCTGTTTTAAAAATGTAATTTTTTTTAGAATAGTTTCAAGGATGGCTCTTTAATATCTTTGTTCTAGAACAGGGATGTCCAACACGCGGCCACGGGCAGCATTTGGCCCACCAGTACGTAAGCTGCGGCCCGCCGACTCTTTTTTTAAAAAAAATTTAAATATCAGATTTTTAAAGTTTTTTCATTTTGAAATTTTTATATATATGTATAAATAAAACTACAATGTACTGTTCTTGTTTTAAAATAATCTTGTTTAAAATTCTTGTTTAAACAAACTACTGTTCTTGTTTTAAAATAAATCCTTTTTGATAATAGAAACGTCCTTTAGATTAAAATATATTTATATTTTATCAAACAATTACGTTGAATTTTACTATAATGAATAACTTTTTTAATAAATTCCGAAATGCATTATGTGCACATCCTTTACTATGGATGGTACATGATTCTCTGTGTGTGCGACTTTCATTTCTCCTCCTCCTTTTCTATTTGGAGTGCCCAAAAAGCAAGAGGCAGTCAGAAATGTTTTTCAAAGTTTACAAAAATCATTCGGGACGGTTAAGATAAAAGGCAATGTATACTTAATCGTTTGAGAATGACAGCACAATTAAATTTCAACAATGAGTACAGAAAGATCAATTCGAAAGGAACTCTGAAATTTTCAAGAAAATGGCAACTGTACTATTTTAACCATTATTTGATCATTTTATTATTATATTATATAAAAATTGTTGTATTATATATGTCTGTATACATGAAAAATAGAAAAAAAAACAATAATAGTAATTCACTTTCTTTTAAATTTTCACTCCAATAAATGATTTTTTGTTTCCAAATCTGATATAAATGTACATATTTTTATGTGCGGCCTGTTAGGTTATAATGTTTTTCCGAAGTGGCCCACAAGGTCATTTGGGTTGGACTCCCCTGTTCTAAAAGATTTCATTTTAGGCAAAAAAAACTTACCTAATACTTAAAATAATCTTGTTAACTTTATTTACCACAAAATAATAAAATAAAACTAAACTAAACTCAGGGGCTCAGCAGCCCATGAGTGCCAAGGCCTGCTGTACCCATCTCATTATACGTGACCATTGGGCGCTGAGGTGCATGAGCAGATGCCCCGATCAGGTGATCAATCTGAAGCGAAATCCCCAGTGTTTAGTCCCCAAGCAAGCTTGATATTCATTTATCGACCCACTGAAGAGATTAAAGTCTGAGTCGACATTGCCCGGCCCGAGGATATAACCCTAGACCTGTGGTGCGTAAGCGCGATACGCTATCACTCGACCACTGGGTTTATCACAAAATAATAATTATTTTTGAGGGAATTGATATCCAATCACACTTTTAAAAACGTTATTTTTTTCGTTAATATATTGGATACACACACACGTCTATGCTTCTAATGAAATGAGAAAAAACTGGAGCAAGCAATGTCAGACCATAGGGTGGAATCATTCTAATAAGAATTGTTTTTCTACAATATTGATGCAATTATACTATTCCTCTCTTACTACCAAACACACTACAGATAATTTAGATCCAATATTCTCCATGAAATTCTCAAATTATAGCTTTTGTAAAATGTTTTCCGCACTTTCAATTTTATTCAAATCCCATTTATTTGTGCACGGAGATGCAAAAGTAAGTGTTAAAGTATGATCAAGTATTTACTCTGTCATATCATCATATTTCAAAATATCTTCGTATACTTGCTGAATTTAGCGTCCCTCCCCCCCAAAAAAGTAACAAAAAGTATTTTACTTAGGTGTTATATGCATTATCATGAAATGCATTGATAGGGCTAACGAGCTTTATTTTTCATCTTGTTAAAAAAATACTCTAATAAATATTAATATACTAAAAATATACTACAGGAAAAACAATTATAATATATACAGTAAGTAAACTTTAAAGACTACCTTTAGATATGCAACTATGCAATAATAAAAAGTATGTTTATGTAGTTGTGTGCAAACGATACATATTATATAACTAACGTATAGCATCAATCTCATTTGATTCACAAAACATTTCGAAATTTCATTTTCACTATGATGAACATTAAAGATTATAAAATAAAATAAAAAAGCTATTTTCAAATATAATGTATCAAATATCAGTATTATACACTGAAGAGCCAAAAAACTGATACACTTGCCTAATATCGTGTAGGGCCCCCACGAGCACGCAGAAGTGCCACAACATGACGTGGCAAGGATTCTATTAATATCTAAAGTGGTGCTGGAGGTAACTGACACCATGAACCCTGCAGGGCTGTCCTTAAATTAGTAGGAGGGGATGGTGATGTCTTCTAATTGAATTTAGACACTTCCGCTTGGCACCAAAATCATCCCCAGACATGAACATTATTGAATATATCTGTAAAGCATCCCAGATATATTCAATAATGTTCATGTCTGGGGATGATTTTGGTGCCAAGCGGAAGTGTCTAAATTCAGAAGAATTCTCCTAAACCCACTCTGTAGCAGTTCTGGACGTGTAGGGAGTCGCATAGTCCTGCTGAAATTACCCAAGTCCGTCGGAATGCACAATGGACATAAATGGGTGCAGATGATTATACGGGATGCTTACGTACCTGCCACCTGTCAAAATCATATCTAGATGTATCCGGGGTCCCATATCACGCCAACTGCACACACTCCATGCCATCACAGAGCCTCCACCAGCTTGAACAGTCCCCTGTTGACACATGTAGGGTCCATGTATTTATGAAATTGTCTCCTTACCCGTATACGTCCATCAGCTCGATTCAATCGGAAGCGAGTCTTGTGAGACCAGATAGCGTCTTTCCATTCATCAAAAGTCCAATGTCGGTGTTGACGGGCCCAGACGAAGCGTAAAGCTTTGTGTCGTGCAGTCAACAAGGGTACATGTGTACTGTGATGTGTCGATTGTCCTGCTGAAATTCCCAAAGTCCGTAGGAATGCTAAGTGGACATGAATGGGTGCAGGTGATCAGACAAGGTGCTTACGTACCTGTCACACCTGTCAGAGTGGTATCTAGATGTATCAAGGTTCCCATATGATGCCAACTGCACATGTACCATACCATCACAGAGCTTGAACAATCCCCTGTTGATAAGTAGGGTTCATGGATTCATGAGGTAGTCTCCATACCCATACAGGTCCATCAGCTTGATTCAAATGAAATTGAGACTCGTTAGACCAGGCAAAGTGTTTCCAATGATCAACAGTTCAATGTCGGTGTTGATGGGCCCAGGTGAAACGTAAAGCTTTATGTCCTGTAGTCAACAAGGGTACAAAAGTAGTCCTACAGCACCCAAAGCCCATATTGATGATGTTTCATTGAATGGTTTGCACGGTGACATTTGTTGATGGCCCAGCATTAAAATCTACAGCAATTTCCTGAAGGGTTGCACGTCTGCCACGCTTAATGATTCTTTTCAGTCATCGTTGGTCCCGTTCTTCCATGTTATTTTTCTGGTCGTCGTCGATGTCGTAGATTTGATGTTTTACCGGATTCCCGATATTCAAGGTAACCTGGTGAAATGGTTGTACGGGAAAATCCAAGTGTCGTCAACTATAACACCTCGTTCAAACTCACTTAAATCTTGATATCTTGCCATTGTGTAGCAGCATTAACCTATCAAGCAACTGTGCCAGCCACTTATTGTCTTATATAGGCTTTGCCGACCGCAGCGCCGTACTCTGATTGGTTTCATATCTCTTTATTTTCATACGCATGCCTATACCATTTTTTGGGGCTATTTAATGTATATGTATGTTTGGCCTTCACTACACGTTTATTTCAATTTTTATTACGATTCCAAAATTTTTGCAAAGAACATTATTTCTGCTTGCATGATAATGAGCATTTGACAGCTTTAGATTCGCTCGTTCGGATTGCATTCTAAGTACGAAGGAGCTGCACTAGTTGATTTAGAATACATAATTACGTTCACTCTATAAAACGAAGAATTCGTCTTTCACATGGTAAATTGACACAGCTCCTTATTCAGATCAATTTATCAAATCCATTGAACTCTTTAATGTGAAATGGAACTCCTTTATAGACAAATTAAATTAGGGAAATGGGCAGAATCTGAACAAAACAGGATCTTGCGAAACAGAAAATTTGTAGTGACATCAAAGATAAGCAAGAGAAACCAATCCATAGTAATGAATTTTCAAGTTTTCTAAATTTAGATAAATAGCCAATGTTATGTTCATTGAAATAAATGTACATTCTGCATGAGTTGTATTCTAATTGTAAAAGTAATCGCTTGATAAAAGATAAATATTGTACATTTTAATTTTACATTATTTTAATTCGTCTATTTAAATAAAATGCAGCCTCCATTGTTCCTAACTAGGATCTCTCAAGGAACTAATACTCGATCTCAAAATTTTGCACACGAAATCCTTTTATTGTACTAAAATTAATAAAATTATATAACATAATCAAAATTATTGCTTTCATTAAAAATAATATTTTTAAGTCTAATATAATTGCTCTCAATAGTAAATTTTTCGTTCGCTTTACTTCCTCTAAATATTACAAGAACTACAATTGCTGGGTTAAACATATTTTCAATGCTTCAACCTTCACTTTTACTTGGCTATATTACAGCATTAGAATAAGATAAAAACTGAAAATTCAGTTTAAAAAAATAAACTTTGAAATATATAAATTTTTATAATCCTTTATTATAAAAAATATTGTATTTATTTAGAAGTAAGCAATAAAGTTAAATGTCTGCGATAGCAAGCAATCAAAAGTAGTAAAAAGTGGTATACAAACATGTTTTTTCATATATGGATGAGAGGAGGGTATTATGGAATGCCATTCATACATTCCTATTATAGATTTACCAATTTTTAATGAAAATCCTCAAAATCATGATTATTACTTTGCCTAATTATGTATATATGTAAACATTTTTCCTTTCATCTAGAGCAGCTATACTTAACCTGCTGCCCGCGAGCCACATGTGGCCTCCGGGCCCTTTTAAGGGGCCCGGTCAAGGCCCATTACTCTGAGAAATTAATTTATTTATGAAAATTTGGTGGGAAATTCTTTGTGAAAAATCAAATTTATCAATTTTTCTTTTTGCTGTCGATGTCGTATGGGTGCGAATTGATAATTTTTTTTCTCATTTGTGATAATAGACAACAGTGAAGTAGCGACCATTTTATGAGAGGAACTAATTTGTAACTATCTTTCATATCTTACAAGCGAAAAATATTCGAAGAAAATATATTGTTTCAAGTTAAAATCAAGTTCATTGTTTCGATAGAGAAATTGACTACGGTAGGGAAAGACAAGCATGGTCCAGAAATTGTTTAATTTGTCGCGAAACTGTATTAAAAAATACCCAATAAACAGGAATCCTTCAATGACATTTTTCCTCGGAGATCTCCTTCAAGAAATGATAAATGAGCTTCCTCGAATAATTTTTACAACCTCAAAAAAGTGTTTTGTCAGTGGTAATGTCACAGCGATAAAAAAGGCACCTATGAAAATTGTTATCTCATTGGTAATCGTATGAAACCGTTTACTGATGCAGAAATTGTCATTCCTAAATGCTTCCAATTTAGAAAATCCAGCGACAAAAATAAAAAGTATTAATTAAACAAAGAAAAATAGGAGTTTTAATATTTTGATTGCGGCCCGCGGGAAAAAGCCATCATATGTATGCGGCCCGCGGGAAAAAGCCATCATATGTATGCGGCCCACGTGAAATAACTAACACAGGCATGCGGCCTGGCATAAAAAATGGTTGAGTACACCTGATCTAGAGCATGAATTATATCACAATAATTCATTTCACAAAGACAAAAATCTTACAAAGAAGGGTTAAACGCGAATATAAGAGATATGTACTTGCAAAGAAAACTCAGTTTAAACATTGTTGTATCTGTAGTAAAGGAAGCATTTTATTGTACAGCAAACACAGATTCAAAGAACGTAACCACATTTTAAATATTTTAAGTAATGAATGGTCTGAAAGCAGTTGCGAAAAATCTCACGTTTAGTTCCATTGCTTTGCTTGCTTCGAAGAATTACTGGTACATGAGATTCTTCACAGCTGTTCTTATGAAAACACAAGAGAGATGTGTTTATATAGCTTGAATAAAAATTATCTTAAAATGGAAGATAAAGCTGTTATAAAATGACTAGTAAAACAATTGAATTTAAATTAAGTAAGAGATAGTTTTGTTACATTTGGGGATTGGTGTATGCCAAATTTGCTATCATTCCTTTCAGGTTCTTAAGGGAATACAAAAAAAAGGTTTTATCATAATAATCTTCATCTACTAAATTTCACTAGTTTTTGATACTTTACCACTTTGCAGCAGAGCAGGAAAATACTTTAATTACATGGAAAACATATGTATTTGAAAAAAACTTTTTTTATTCTTATTTTCTTAAGGTATCCGACTACGTTTGGAAAAGTGATATAAATGGATAATATTTATGATATTTAGTGTCACTTAGATTAGAAAATGTATGCAAAAATATATTAAGAATAGTATTGTAATAAAAAATATTTAAGTACAATATTTTGACAAAAAATGAACACAGAATGATCAATTTTCAAAATATTCTCCATTTGTGAAAAATGCTTCTATTATAATAATATTTTGTCTGTATATAGCTGACCTCTGTACAAAGGCTCAACTAAAATTTTTGAAATATATGACTTAGAAGTGGGTTTATACATGTTTTACGACAATATAGGGGAGAAATTTTAAGAAAAAACGCCGATAATTATTTCAATTGGTTGTAACTCTGAAAATAATGTGAATTTTTCAAAAAAAAATAATAATTCAGACTCTTTGGAGAGAGAGAGAGAGATAGTAGTCTTTAGTTTATATAAGCAAGATATTATTATTTTAGAAGTATTTTTTATAAAAGGAGAACATTTTGAAAAAAGGTTATTCCAAGTTAATTTTTTGCGAAAATATTGTATTTAAATAAATCTTTTTGTCAAAATGCCTTCAAAACAATTTTATACATGTATTCTAATCGAAGGGACACTAAATATCGTGAAAATTATCCATTTATGTTACTTTTTTAAAATCTCGGGGCCTAACGTAGTCGGATACCTTATTAAAAGCTTATTCAGTTTAAAAATTCAAGAAATATTTCTCTTAGTTATCTTAAGATATATAAACAGAACTGCGTTTATAACATTATGAACACTTCTATTATTATTACTTCTATTACCTACACTTCTATTACTATTTTTACTTTTGAAAGTATATTCTATATGATTTTGCATCAAAAATCAAAGTAATTTAACCATTCCAAAAAAAGAGCATTTATTTTACATTTTTGTTTTTCAAACTCCTATTGATGAAATCAATATCTTCGTCGACTAGCATTCTCAGTCGTAGAAATAAATATTAAGTAATTGTTATCACAAGTATAATACCATTTGAAATAAAAAAAAATTTTACTACTCAGTTAATTTGTAAATTGCGCTTTAATCCTGAGATCCTTTTTTTTTTCGAAAAATATATCAGTCAGTAAAAACAATTTAAAGATTTAGTTTCACAATACCCTTTTCTTTATTCCATGATCATTCGGTCTTAAAAGTTCTGAAGTATAATTAAATGCACTCCATTTCGTAATTACAGAGTGCTTTTTCAATCAATTCAAAATGAATTTATTTGAAGGAATTATTTGATTACATAATTATTTTCGGAGATAATTTTTTTATAAAAGCCATATACACTCATGGACAAAAAAATTAGCGCACCAAGAAATAATTGCGGGATCGTAACGAAACTTGGCATGAAGCTGCATGTCGGGAAGATATGCAAATGATTAGAAATGCAGCGTGATTGCGCATTACGTATAGCCGAGAAAAATGCTCTTCGCAATTGGGAAGTTATTTTACGAAGAAAATCGTGAAATGCTGTGGGTTTCAGAAAACAGTTCGATACATAAGAAATTTCGCAATATAGAGGTTCGTAATATGGAGGTTACTCTGTATACATATAATTTTTTATAAAAAAGAAAAATATTGTACATGGTATAAAAAATTTAGTTGTGGAGCTTTTTTCTATAAATAAAATTTATAGAAAATTTATAAATTTTTTAATATATATACATAAGAATTTTTATTGTCTTTTTCAATTGCTAAAAACATAATGCAGTTGTTTTATCCATGAAAGTCTAACGTCAGTTATCGGTATAAATACCGATAACTGACGTTAAACTTACATCAAATTGTCTTTATAATGAAATTCTGTAACATTCAACACCAACGCAAGGTTTCTTAGATTACTTTAGGATTAAAGAGTGACGACTAAAACAAAGCTTTTCTAACAAGCAATCAGAACTTTTGTAATGTGAAAGGAAAAATATAAATAAAACATGTTTAGAGTATTTGAAAAACAGTTTGAAGTAACAAACTCCAGGAACATTTCTCGACTTTTTTTTTATTTTATATCAGTTATTGTCTTAAAAATAAGCTGTAATGAGGCAAAATACATTTTTAGTTTTATTGTTACAGAATATTTTGATTCGTCAACGTCTTGGATTTATTGCTCTAGCTTCTCTTGTAGTAAACAAAAGTGCCTAAAATGTACAGTTTTGAAATAAAAAAAAATGAAAGCGCATTTCTTCTCACCATATATAAAAAAACTGCTTGAACAAAACAAAAATTCATTGAGTATTTCACCTATATTTCCTTGATTCGGTACTTACATATTATCGCCACTATATTGGCGAAATTATATGAAACGAAGCCCAATGTTTGTCGCGCGATTCAGCGAGAACTAAACATGCGAAATCGGGTTGCCAAATTGGCGAGGTATCCTGAAATTTGGCATTGTTACGATAGTACATAAGTACCATTGATTCCAGTTTTTCAACATTTAAATTACGAAAGAAAATATTTTTTCATAAAATTGGAACAAATTTTTATGACATGCTTTTAATAATAACTTCTCATGAACTTTATATGTTTATGGGGTGTTTTTCCTGTGACCACACTCTTAAAAATCATTATTATTTTAAATTATTCTTCTGTATTTTTTTTCAGAGTTATAAAAGTAATATTTAAATAATAAATTTATCAATGATAAAAATGTTTATTCTATCATGTGATGAATATTTTATTTTCTTCTGCTATAATCAAGAATTGTTTTTTGAATTTTAGCTTTTCAGTGGTCTAAAAGAGGATCTTTTTTTTGGCATGCATCCATTATTTATTTCAATATTTTAAAATGCCTACCAGTTTAATGTTGTTAATGCAATGCCACTTATCTGACGATGACAGATCGAGACAGACAAAATTCATCGCTGCAAAGGGCTAGATGTACGCCCGTCGGTGACGCCTGTACCTGTTTAATACCTGATGGTATATTTATTTATCATCTGTAATAAAAAGTTACAACTGAATCATTAATGTGTAAATAATGAAAATCTTCCACAAAAAAATCTGTTCTAAGTTACTAATTTAGATGAAAAAAATTCTTTCCTATGCTATTAGTTCACACTCTCCCTATATATTTATGTATATATATGTTCCCTATATATTTATGTATGTGTGTGTGTGTGTGTGTGTGTGTGTGTGTGTGTGTGTGTGTGTGTGTGTGTGTGTGTGTGTGTGTGTGTGTGTGTGTGTGTGTGTGTGTGTGTGTGTGTGTGTGTGTGTGTGTGTGTGTGTGTGTGTGTGTGTGTGTGTGTGTGTGTGTGTGTGTGTGTGTGTGTGTGTGTGTGTGTGTGTGTGTGTGTGTGTGTGTGTGTGTGTGTGTGTGTGTGTGTGTGTGTGTGTGTGTGTGTGTGTGTGTGTGTGTGTGTGTGTGTGTGTGTGTGTGTGTGTGTGTGTGTGTGTGTGATTTCTATATTAACGTCGTTACAAAATTCTCGTGGTAATTCCCCACAATTAGTTATTACTAACCTTTTAAAATTTTGGCACCCGCTGAAGACCCGCTGTTAAGAGGAGCGAGAGCTGAAACTCCTAGAGTTGGTGTGTTATGGCATTTAGGAGAGATGGTTGCCAGTTCAAATCTCATCCTCATCCCTTGACAATGGTTGAAAATGTCAAGGAGCGTCGCCAAAAGCTCTCGAACTCACTTTGCAACTTTTTCGGCCTCAGAAATGAAAATGTACCTTTTTAAAATAGTTGCATGTTGAAAAAAGTGGAAATTTTTATAATTACAAAATTTCGCAACTATATTAAGTGTTGATATAAAATTGTGAGCATTTTTTGAAATGTTCGATACACGGGAAAAAGTTTCATGTAATTACATGAAATGAAGAAGTTATGATAAATTTGAATTTGATGAGTAGTTATTAAATATTTAAAATTTGAGTATTTTTTTAAAAATTCGTAAAAAGAAGTTTTCTCGGCATTTTATTTTTTAAATCACTAACTCTAAAAAATCAAAGTATGAGTATGAAAAGTATCGATTTTGACTCATTTTAGAAAAAATTGTAAAAAGTAGAAAATATCATTATTTTGCAAAATAAATTATACCATATCGTGGCGAAGGAAATGATCTTTCCGATTCTGTAATTATTCAGTCCCTACTATTAGCTCACACTCTCTATATATTTACTTATTTATTTATTTATCTTGGTGGGATTTTCAATCGTTAATACAATACATTTTAAAGCGCTCAATTGAGCTGTAATTTTATATACATGATTATTTTGGATGACAATACAGTAATTTAGTTATAAATAATAAAATTAATTGATTAAAACTAACAGCCACGTTGGCATCATTTCTGGCTACTTAGCGACCCTTTAGGCGACTTGTGTCACAACTTGAAAATGTTTTTTCTCACGTTTTAAAGCATTCAGTTGAACTGAAATTTTATTTACACGATTGTTTTGGATGACAATACGAACTTTAAGGATAATTAATAAAATTAATTACCACACTTAATGTTGTGATTCTGTCCTATGCATATACACATTTATATTAATTGTAACTATTTAATAAAATGTAGCTAAAATAAAATATTTCTTTGTTGATCTAAGTAAAAGTGACTTAAAAAGATTTTTTTATATTACTTGTTTTTTGTCTGATTCTCATAAAAAAATCAGGTCGTGCTTTAAAAACGTCCGGGATGAAAAAAAAAAACGTCGAAAAATTGGAACTTCACCGCTCGGCAGTAAAAATGCCAACTGGGGTAAAATAATTATACGTCTTAAGGTTTTTAATTAATATCTTTTTAACTAATTATAATATAGGAATATAAATGGTCAAAATGGATTCCTCGAATCATTCCCGGCCTTTTGGTACCTTTGGTGATTTTCTGCGTCGTGCTTTTTGTGAGAAGATAGATACACGTAGTCAAATAGATAGATAGATACTGATGGGAGGCCAGAATTTCCTATTTTAGAATTCGCCCCTGAGACGGCTTGGAATTTGTTTGTGAGTCCCCGGACCGGATGAGGTGAAATTCCTTTGGTTTGGTGCGTCAAGAAGGTTCCCGCGTTAAGAAAGTTCACTAAACCCATAAATTTTGAGGTGGTGCAACACTGCGCTGGCCTCTGGACGAATCAGAGAAAATTACACTGGACAAGACAAAGAGTCCGCCCTAGGATTTCTGTGTGAAATGTCGCCAAATAAAAACGGGACGCACCAAGATTTTAGACACAGAGAACCGATCCCAGAGCTGCAGTTAATCACGAAAATACTCCGGAGACTCCGGGCATCAACCATGTCCATCCCTTGCACTTCCCTCTCTAAAGCTAAGTTAAATTTTGATCTTCTTGTAGTGAAGTAAATTTCCATATACTTGTGCTTAAAATAAATTTAATAATGTTTTAAAACTATACAATCAGTGTATGATTTAGTGTGAGATGAGTGTTTTAATTTTAAAATTAGTTAACTTAATTAAATGTCATGATGCGATGTGAAATTAGGAATCTGGGTTCAAAGTTTTAGAAATTAAATAAGTTTAAAATAGCTTCGCATCAATACGTTTGTTTAAGTTTTAATAGTGTTGACGAATTGCCACTTAATATAGCTATTCTTTTATATGCATATATGAATTTATATTAATTGTAATTAATTGATAAAAAGTAACTACAATAAAAAATTTTCATTGTTGACCTTAGTAGGAATTGATTTAAAAAATTTTTTATATTACTTGTTTTGCATATATACTCAAAATTTTAAAAAAAGAAAATATTTTGTATTCGAAGTAACACAATTTAAAAGAAAAAAATTCCAATTTTAGAGAGTATTTATTGATATTTTTTGAACGACGCAAGAAGTTCAAAATTACAAAATACGCTAATTTTCAATAAAAAATTTTAAATAATGCAACATATATCTCAATTAAGTGTCTATTTTGAAATACAAGCATCAACATTTATCAAGAAGAGTATTATACTTATACTCTAAGAATTTTTAAGTGATGATCAGTGAACTGATAATTTCATGTTGCATTCAAATCAAAAATTATTCAATGCCCCGATTCAACTGCACGATATTTCACTCACAAGCAAATTTTGATTTCCTTTAGATAATCCGGTAACTTAGATAAATTTTTACTTACTGTAAAAATTGATTCGTGTTTTAAATAGAATAAAAATTTCATACAAAATGTTTCCCTAAATCAATATTACTCAAACTTCATTAAGTTGCATTTGATTCATCGTGTTTAAAAATTTGTTGTGTACACGGAAAAAACAATATAGATTCCATAGAACTTTCGAGAGTAGGGAGTTTATTAATCAATGTGGAAATTCAATCCTTTGTATTATGGTGGTATTATATCACGCAATAGTATAATTACCTCAAAGGTTTTGAGCTATCAATATTCATTTTCATCCACATAGAAATAAATTTTAGTTAATTATTATCACAAAATTGTATGTAAGTATTTCTTATGCTGTAAAATTTATATCAGATAATATTATAGGAGATGCGTACAAAAATGTTCTTACTGAAATTATTCTCACATTCTCTCTCTCTCCATTAATTATACTTTCAATTAATATAGAACTATTCTTTGGTTACTTTCATTTTGCTTTAGAACTACTTATAATTAACGATATGGAGTTGATTTCTGGCGATAACTAAATACTCCTTTCTTAAATGAATATAACTATGATAATATACATCGTATTTACTCGAATCTAAGCCACCATTGATTCTAAACCACCGCCGCAATTCTCTATACGATTTTGAGAAAAAATAAAAAAATTGTGTAAAGATTCATCAATACCCAATACTTAAGAATTTTTTTTAATTTTTCGTCGGATAATATGAGAAGTTAATAATTTAATTATTTTACCAGTTTTAAGAGTTACATAAAGTCTGCTTTCTCCAATGATTCCCTTCACATATTGAGATTACAAGCAATGAAAACGCAGATAAACTGGCGAAAGAAGCCAGAAATCTTAATAATGACAACTTTGTCAACATTACTTTATCAGACACAAATGTTGTCGCAAATTTCAAATTGAGAGAGAAGTCAATTCCTGTAAAGCATCAGATCTGTAATATAAGAGGAGACCGCCTTATAACAAAGACTATTGCTAGGCTAAGAACAGGTTATTACAGAGGAATGAAGTTTGATAGGGATGATAGATCTTATATAAATTGTGATAACTGTTTAGATACAGAACTAGTACCTGCTCATATTTTTGACTGACCAGAAATCCTTACTGCTCTACAAAAAAAAATAATAAGGGTTCTCTTTTCGTCAACAAATCTCTATGTGGACAATATTGAACAGATTGCCAGAACAGTCATCTGATCCCATGGTTAATATCTAATTTGGTCCCAACTTGGATACGAGATCCTCATTAGCAACAGTATTAAAAACGTTTAAGTTATCGACTACGTTCGGAACCGGAATTTTAAAAAGCGCATAAATGGATAATTTTCATGATATTTAATATCACTCAGATTAGAATACATGTATAAAATTGTTTTAAGGACATTTTGACAAAAAAGATTATTTAAATACCATATTTAAGCAAAAAATTAACTTAGAATAACCTTTTTTCAAAATGTTCTTCTTTTGTGAAAATACATCTATTATAATAATATTTTGCCTGTATATACAGCTCAGACCTCTGTACAGAGGCTCAACTATGATTTTTGAAGCATTCACATCATTTTCAGAGTTACAACTAAATGAAATAATTATCTGCATTTTTTTCTTAAAATTTCTCCCCTCTGTTGTCTCTCGTCGTGGTGTTTTCATAAGCTTTCTATAGCCTTTTTCCATCAACTCTGTATTGTATAAAATATCTATGTGAACAAATATTATATCATACTAATAAATATCTATAGATTATAACAAGAATCGTCACCTTAAAAGAAAAAACCCGCTCAACTGTGCTGATGTTTACATGATAAATTAGAAAATATCTCATTGGATTGCTTTACGGATGTTGCAGTGTCGTTCTACGAGCGAGCTTTTCTTTAAACTGAATTTTCCGCGTACGCTAACCAGGGTACACAACAACCAGAGTATCTTAGGCAACTAGTTTCGGACACTATTCATAAATTCCTATGTGTTGATTTACAAATCTATACTAAAAGCAGTATGGGTGAAGGCTTTATCTCGGCTAGTGGAATTTTCATCAAAAAGAGGAATAAGGTATGGAGATCTGTATCAGAAACTCTGACTATTGCTCAGTTTTTAAGGCAGAACTTTAAGCGATTGAAGATGCTTTTAGATTTTACATTATTGAGAGTGTAAATACAGATATTTGGATATTGAGTAATAGCAGAAGCTCTGTTCAGCACATGTCTGAATAGTGGAGGCATGGTGACAGAACGACAACGAGTATTATCCAGTTTTTAAATTGCTTGAACGCCGATGTAAAGATCCTTTTTCAGTGGGTACCTTCCAATTTGAATATCTGCTGGAATGAGATTGCAGATAGTCCGGCCCGAAAGGGCTGCCATAAGGATTCTACACATGGGTGGCTGCCTTACTTTTTCAGAAACTGCTAACCGGGTCGAAGAATATATCAATTACTCTTGGAGTCAGGCTCCCATACATGAGTTATATGAATGAAATCTTCCTGGTACTGCTTTGATTGGGGCAAGAAGTAGGCGAGATGGAACTATTCTTTCTAGGTTCCGCAGTGGACACACTCGAGATCAACGGCATGTGGTGGATCTTAAAGTTTACCCTCCTTGTCCTAATTTCAATGTGACCCAAGGCGATCCTGCCCACATCTTGGTTTGTATAAGTGGCTATAAAAGCCGGCTGCTCGTAAGTCCTGTTACAATTCCTCATTGTTTAAAAACGCACGGGTTTATGGACCTGATCTAGATCAGGGATACTCAACCTTTTTCCCTCCGGGCCACATACATATGACAGGTATTTCACGCTGGCCGCAACATGAGGAAAAAACACTATTGGATCAAAGTAACGTTCGACAAACCAAAATTGATCTAAATATTAAATCTCTCATTTTCGGCTTTTGTTTTAATACTTTATAAACCCTTCTGTCCTATACACAAAAAAATATTTACTTTTATGCATTTTTTGCTGAATTATGAGGTTGTTTCTATTTCCTTTCATCTATGACCAAACCTCTTGTTTACATTTTGCTATCAAAAAAGGCAAATTGATCGAAAAATTGATAGATTTTATTATTTTATTGCTAGAATTTCTAAATTGTTAGTACATTGTTCTTAAATAAATGAATTTTTTTGTGCAATGGGCCATAACCGAGCCACTCAGAAAAGACCACAGGGCCACATGCGGCTCACGGGCCGCAAGTTGAGTATCACTGATTTAGATGTTTCTGTCAATCATAGGGGATACGAAACAACAACGACAACAGCAATTATCTAGAGTATTTCCTATGCACATGTTTTCATTATAAGTTTTCAAGTGCTAATTTATTTCTAATCCTTCAGGTAATTCCGATGGAATACAAGATATATTCTGTGTCAAAATTAATACTTATACAAACCAAGCGAGAGATAGCTTAACTTTTATTCCTAATTAAAGTTCTGCGACTTGTAAAACAATTTTTGCACTAAAATAAACTTTTTATATCATAAGGATTTAAATAATTGCCTAGGTATATAAGTTGAAACTACTTTTTTCTAATCTCCGATGTACATATTTCTGTTTGTTATCAGTAATGTTAATCGTGTGATGAATCGCATATAAATATTGTTCCGTAAAGAGTTATTTCTATTTTCCATTAAATTGCGATTTATATTTTTAAATTTTAAATCAAAATGAAAGTATACATGCCCTTATTTTCCCAAAAGATATTTGACTTTAGGATTAGCAATTTGAAATTAAATTTATTAATATATATTCAGTAATTGCAATGCGTTTTGTCTTTTGAAAAGTGCAATTAATTTAAATAATTCAACTATACCACAAATAGTTTTCGCAATCGAGATTAATTGAAATGTGAAAAATAAAATTGGATTAATAAGAGTCCTACTTCTAGAAATTTAAACGAAAACGCATTTTTGATCTTCTCTTTTTTTTTTCGTTTTAATTAAATACAATTATATCCTTAGAGAATTAGTTAGATCCTTACAGAATTATATCTTGTTAAGCATATTAATTGTGAAATATATTTCTTTGATTTGGAATATTAATTTTACAGAGTTCCTGTATAATTAATATTCCAAATCAAAGAGATAAATCCCTACAATCTTTACAATCTCTTTATTGTCTAATATTACCTGAAACATAATTTCATATATTTCATAATTAAACTTCACTAATTGCGTAAAATACATTTTTAAATTAATTTTTCGAATTAAATGATTTCTCGTCTTTTAAACTTAAAAATACTATACATTGAAAGCAAGGAGGAAATCCAATTTTCTTTTCAAAAAAGATAAAAGTAATTTTAGAAACGCGTAATTTAGATACTTCAGAAGCAGTTTATTGATTTAAAATTTATTTTGAGTGATGCACTTTTATCTTCATCCTATTTCGTGTGCTTTACAAAGATAGAAAACAAAATTAATGAAAGAGCTTTATGATAACAGGGATGATACAGATCTTTTGATAATTTTTGTTAGACTTTTTTTTCGTGTCTTTGTGACATAAGCTAAAAATACTGCAAATTTAAAACTTTATTTTAATTATAATACCTTTATTTGTCTTTTTTTCAAAAATCACATATTCACCGAGTAGAATGATGTTAAAGCTAAGTCTCTGAGGTCGTGAGTTACTTAGTGGTTATAGCATCGGACTCCGGACCGGAGGGCATAAATTCGATGCTCGATGCCACAAAATACCCTCCGAGTACACACCGAGTATATGCACGTTAAATCAGTGGGTTCGAAAGTCTTGTAGGCGGTCGCAGCAGAAACCACGGGTGAAGGGGGATGGAGAATATTTCCCTCCCCTCCAGTTCCATGCCTAAATTGTGGGGGAGGAGATAGGTAGTGTCGCAATCTATCGTGTAGAAATCCAACCTGTCTCAGGTTCTGGCAACTTTCATTCCTTCCCTTTTGGAAGGATACTACAACAACATCAAAGGCAAGTCTGTTGAGATTAACTCAATTTTCTACATTATGATACACATTTGACAACAGTATGTCAAATGATTCTATAAAATATGTATGAAAAAATATTAAAAAAAAACTATAGTTTTTTTAAGCAATAATTTTCCAACTTTTTTTGCAATAAAACTGTAAATCTTTAAAAAGTGTTTTATCATATTTAATAATATAACAAGGTTACATATTTAGAGAATTTGGACTACAAATCAGGATATAAAAAAGTAAGGGGCACAAAAAGAGTATTTTTTAGTTGTATGCATTATCTGGTTTTGTTAAATATTAATCCGAGCTTGCAGTTTGATTTCTTGAAGTGGAAGTATCAGCATATTAATTTTTCTGCATTAATTTAAATTCATAATGAATGTACAGATTTCAAAAGGCGATAATTTAAACATTTGGCTATACTTTAACATCCAAGCGTGTAACTCTAAGCGAAACAACTTTATTCGTAACAGTGTGACATCATTTTACTCTATAGATCCATTTGAGTGCAGTTATTTTGTATATAGTTCTTCTAATTTATATTAATGTTAAAGAGCGTACGAAAGAGTTTTTAACTTAACAATTTAGTCTAAATAAAGAACATAACAACAAGCCAATTTTTTTTACATTTCCTTAATTCTAAATATTTTAAAAAATGAGCCGATTTTTAATAAATGTGAATAATTGATCGTGTTTGTAAATTAATTAAGCATATTAAATAGCTTTATGCTACAAAATAACATATATTCGTTTACATAAATATCAATACATAATAATCACGCTTTTCCAAATATTTTCTTTTGTAAAGCAAGCTAAATATTTCTTTTGCAACATGTTGAGATTAGATATTTGTTAAGTTATCCATATAGAGAGTGTTTTTTTTCCAGGTATAGAAGTTTAAGTTGGCATTACTTTCCAAGATGGCGACCGATTTAACAGCTGTCAAGTGATTTATTCTCAGTTTGGTTTGGCAATTCATCAAAACGATCATCAAGCAAGACGTAGATTCGTCGAATGGGCCCAAACCGAGATTGCCGTTGTTCCCGATTTTCACAAGCGAATTTTGTTTAGCGATGAAGCGCACTTCTGGTTGAATGGCTACGTCAACAAACAAAACTGCCGCATTTGGAGTGAAGCTAATCCACAAGTGTATGTCGAAACACCGTTACATCCAGAAAAACTGACTGTTTGGTGTGCTTTATGGGTTGGTGGAATCCTTCTTCAAAACCGATGAAGGCCACAACGTTACAGTCAATGGTGGTCAGTATAGAGCCATGATTACTAACTTTTTCATTCCTGAATTGAACAATCATGATGTCCAGGAGCTGTGGTTCCAACAAGACGGCGCAACATGTTACACAGCTCGTGCCACAATCGATTTATTGAAAGACACGTTTGGTGACCGCCTAATTTCACGTTTTGGACCTGTGAATTGGCCTCCAAGATCTTGTGATTTAACACCGCTAGACTATTTTCTGTGGGGCTATGTAAAGTCATTGGTCTATGCGGATAAGCCACAAACACTTGACGATTTGGAAGACCACATTCGCCGTGTTATTGCCGATATACGGCCACAAATGTTGGGAAAAGTCATCGAAAATTGGACGTCCAGATTGGACTACATCCGAGCCAGCCGTGGCAGTCCTATGCCAGAAATCATATTTAAAATGTAATGCCACAAGATTATCTTTCGAATAAAAAAAATTCATGTCAATCGAATAATACATCGTTGTTTTATTGCAATTTAAAGTTCTATACCTCTCAAAAACACCCTATATATAGGTATTATGCATCAAATATCTCAATAGTACACGTTCGACAGCACTTCTTTCCAAATACATGACGATAAATTATTGGCTGTGTTCAATTTATTTGTGTATAAATTTCGTACAAATCGCAAAGGGAATAGCGATTAATGAATGAGATTAAAAGTAAATAAATTCGTAATTAAATTCGAGTGATGCTACTCTCTTAAGGGGATTACAGAAGAATCTACCTTTTAATGAAATGAATCGACATAACTCCAGAGGCAATTATTTTCCTCATAGCTATCTATCTCTTTATTTTATGGCATGTTCATTTTATCCAGGGCTTAGGAAATAGGAATCAGGAGTACTGATCATTATAAAAGGAGGTAAATATGCCAAGTAAAACAAGAAACAAATCCGTGGAATATGTATCTTTCTTGCGGTATTGGTTTCAATTTAAGTAAACTGAAAGTCATTGCAGAATTGAAACAAATGCTTGTTTCATGTGTGTTGTTAGACAACACACATAAAGTAGTTATTTAAACCTTTATCCGCATATTAAAAGTTACGCGATTCGCTCCTCAGCGCCACCTTTATTCACATAGGTGTGCGTATTAAGGAGGGAGGAATAAAGGGCATAAATGCGAAAATTTTCACTGAAATAGGTAAATTCTTCACAAACACTGTTAAGATCATTTTATTGCATTTCAAAACCTTTGGAATAGTTCTACTGAAAGCAGGGCAATGAAAATAATCGTATTTAGGAAGGACGTATATAGCCGTCCGAGGCACATAACGCACCAGTTGAGCAAGACGGATGGATATATACACCAGCGGCACTTAAGTTATCCGACTGCGTTCAGAACCGTGATTTTTCAAAAGTGTATAAATGGCTAATATTTATGATTTTTATGTGTGTGTGTGTGTGTGTGTGTGTGTGTGTGTGTGTGTGTGTGTGTGTGTGTGTGTGTGTGTGTGTGCGTGCGTGCGTGCGTGCGTGCGTGCGTGCGTGCGTGCGTGCGTGCGTGCGTGCGTGTGTGTGTGTGTGTGTGTGTGTGTGTGTGTGTGTGTGTGTGTGTGTGTGTGTGTGTGTGTGTGTGTGTGTGTGTGTGTGTGTGTGTGTGTGTGTGTGTGTGTGTGTGTGTGTGTGTGTGTGTGTGTGTGTGTGTGTGTGTGCCACTTAAATTAGAAAACCTATATAAAATTGTTTTAAGAATATTATTACAATAAAAAATTATTTAAGTGCAATATTTTGACAAAAAATTATCATTGAAATTGAATGAGAATTTTTGAAATATATAATTTAGAAATTGATTTATCCTTTTTTATTTTACTACAACTGAGGGGAGAAATTTAAGAAAAAAACACCGATAAGTATTTCAATATTTCAAAATCCTAGTTAAGGCTTTCCGGGAAGGGGGTTTTTTTGTGTGTGACTAATCTCGGTACTGCCCAGCAGGACTAGACAATCCCCATGAATCCGAAAATCTGCAAAAATTCTAAAAACAGCAGTGGGTCGCAAAGGACCTCGTCCTTTTTAAAACCCAAACAAAGTAAAATATGATTAGGTGAGGCCTCTCCGGAAAAACACCAGTGGCATTCCGGAAAAGTATTTTGTCCATTAGAGAACCTGGGAGCTCTTGTGTGTCCGCTCATAAATCTAGAATAAGTAGATTGGAGAGGTCTACTACTGAGTCTAAAGGACTCGCCCGGACATTTAGCAAAGTACCATGCATGACTGGGTGGAGTTTTATTTGGTCGGTTGAGCTCCAATTTAGAAATTGTGGAAAGATCAGAAAATGTGAGATTTCCTCTTGGACTCACGCCCTCCACAGCAGCAGTCCTAGCCAAAAAGTCAGCTCTTTCGTTACCCTCTATGCCAACATGCGAAGGGATCCACTGAAAATGTATATTATGGCCTGAAGAAAGATCATGAAGAAGACTCAGTATGTCCAGGCTAGTCTGATCACCAATGTCACCTCAATTAACGAGATGCTGAATCGAAACTCGACTGTCAGTCAGAATCCATATTTCCTGGAAACGATCTTCCAACTGAGCAGCACACTGCAGGTCCCTCCGGATGGCTATTAGTTCTGATCTAAAAACTGAACAGTAATTCGGGTTTTTAATTTTAAATTATAAGGCCCCAGAAGGAGTAGGAATGTGCACTCCACTTCCCGAAATGCCTTTCTCACCACTGCTTCCGTCTGTATAGATTTTCAAGGAAGATTTTGGGATTTCATTGATAGTCTCCAGAGCCAGTTGGTTAACTAGGGCCGGTATCTCAGAGCTCTTAGTCACACTAGTCAAAAGCTGATCATGAAAATAAATTCCATTGAGTTCCAAACCAGCTCCTGTGAAACTCAGAGAGAATGAGGTTCCACATCAGAGGAAGGTAAGTTCAATGTCCTTGCGTAGGAAAATGGGCTATGTTTCATCAATCGTCTATTGTTAATCCATGCATGTAGGTAGGCAGAAGTCCTGTGTTGTTCATTGTAGCTGTATAGCTTGTTAAAATACCTTGTAAGGCTATATAGTCTTCTTTTTGAAAGGGAAGGCAAGTTGCTCTCGAAGAGCACAATGTCGATTTGACAACTGTTTCGAAGTCCAGTAATTATTCTGGCAGCACAAAGCTGCACTCTTTCAAGTTTATTTAGATTGGTGTCCGAAGCACAGGAGTAGATTGGGATGTCAAACTCCAACACTGGTCTGATGAGGGAGATAAATGTAGTACGGAGAGTGCTGGCCTCTGCTCCCCAGTCCCGACCAGATATAAATTTGAGGACATTAAATCTCTTTCTTGCCTTAATCACTTGGCCTTCAATATGTTTATTGCTTGTAATCTCTTGATCTAAAGTGTATCCAAGATACTTAGCATTTTTAACGTAACACAACTGAATTCCATTCATGGAGATCTTAGGTTGATAGTTGAAAAGATGTCTATTGGTTGAGAAAAAGGTGGTCAGAGGTTTAGAAGCATTAAATATAAGCTTATGCATCTCCGCGAAGGAGTGGGCTTCCTCCAAGGCATGGTTGAGTTTAAGCTCATTTTCGCCGACGTCGGAACCGGAAGACCAGACAATGATATCATCAGCGAAAATTCCGACTTCACAGTGTTTAGCTAACACTTTCTCAATACCGGTAATGTAGAGAGAAAACAAGACGGGACTCAACACCGAACCCTGAGGTACACCTTGCCTGATGGCGAAAGGATCAGACAAGCAGTTATTGTATTTTACTCGAATGGATCTATCCCATAGGGAGTCCGATATCCAGGGAAGAGTTCTGCCTCTGATACTAAAATAATCGTGGAGTTTGGTAATCAAAAGTTGGCGCCAAACTCTGTCAAATGAACCTGGACACATCCAATAGGGCTGCAACTGTGTGGTTGGTGGGTTTCTTATTCTGTGCGTCCCGAATTCTCTAGCGAAAATACAAGATCTGATCAACCACCCCATGGCCTTTTCTGTAACCATACTGCTTTACTTTATATAAGGAAAATATTATTTTTATAGAAGCATTTTTAATAAAAGGAGAACATTTTGAGAAAAAGGTGTTATTCTAAGTTAATTTTTTGCCAAAATATTGTATTTAAATAAATTTTTTGTTTTGTTATGTCCTTAAAATAATTTAATACAGGTATTCTAATCTAAGTGACACTAAAAATAAAAATTATCCATTTATGTGCTTTTTTAAAACCACAGTTCCGAACGTAGTCGGATACCTTTAGGAGTTAATTTTTCGTAAGTGCTAATTTTTTTTTATATTCCTTATATGTGATCATTTTAATTATTTGTATAAAAATTCTTTTACAATGTAATAAATCGGAGTACCCATTAATTGTTCATATTTTCTATTATATAATAGTTTTAAGAATTTATTTTTTGGTGCCCAGCCAGTATGGTGGAACTGACCCTCGGCTTGTAACTAAGTGGCTTTGGGTTCAATTCCCAAACAAGGCATGGTTGTATTTTCCTCGGGAAAAGAAGTCAGACTTTCACCTGTAATGGATTCCCGTCTCAAATGAAAGCAGCGTACCCCTTCTGTTATATGCTGAGATCATCATGTGTAATAAATGTCTATATTCTTCTGTTTGTATTGTAGGTTTCTGTTCTTCCATTTGTATTTCATATGTATCTCAGAATAAAAATACGCGACACAAGAAATTATGTATCTGATATTGTGCTGCTTTTTCAATCCTGCCTACCTATTAATAAATGTAAACTATTTGAGTTCAATAAACACACACAAACTACGTTGGAAATTTAAGAATAATGTCACGTCTATAACTTACTTCTTAAGCTTTCACATCACTATAAAGCCTCTACTTAGATTTCGTTTGCAATTGGATCCATCGTGATATTTAGTGCATCCAATTTTTACGCGTTTTGCTGTACGAGCATCACCCAGTCTTTCATGAACACGATGTTGTTCAAACATCGTCTTTGTTCTAAATGTGTTCTAATCCTGGTCGACCAGGTCATTATTCACTTGTGATATGACATCTAGCAAACCCGTTCATTGTGATTCCCTCGAAGAGGTAATGAGTCTAAAATGAAATTTGCCGTGGTACATGGTGAATTTAGAAGATATTGTTACGCGACATGAATATTAGTGCGGACCCATATTCTTTAGTTATGTTCCTATCACCGTTTAAGCTATCCGACTGCGTTCAGAACCATGATTTTTCAAAAGCGTTTCAATGGATAATATTTATGATATTTAGCGTCACTTAGATTAGAAAATGTATATAAAACTGTTTTATGAATAGTATTAGAATAAAAAATTATTTAAGTACAATATTTTGACAAAAAATGTACATAGAATGACCCATTTTCAAAATATTCTCCTTTTGTGAAAAATGCTTCTATTATAATATTTTACCTGTATATAGCTCAGACCTCTGTACAGAGGCTCAACTAGAATTTTTGAAATATGCAACTTAGAAGTGGGTTTATCCATGTTTTACGACAACAGAGGGGAGAAAATTTAAGAAAAAAAAACCGATAATTATAACAATTAGTGGTAACCCTGAAAATAATGTGAATTTTTCAAAAAAAGCAGTTCAGACTCTCTGGAGAAGTCTTTACTTCATATAAGCAAAATATTATTATTATAGAAACATTTTTTATAAAAGGAAAACATTTTGAAAATAGGTTATTCTAAGTTAATTTGTTTGCCAAAATATTGTATTTTAATAAATTTTTTGTCATAATGTCTTTAAAACAATTTTATAGATGTATTCTAATCTAAGCGACACTAAATATCATGAAAATTATCCATAAATGCGCTTTTTTAATATCACGGTTCCGAACGTAGTCGGATACCTTAAGTTACTGAATGGACACTTACAGAAGTATTTCAATAGCTTGCAGATGCTTCAGATGCTACTCTCACAACTTCCTCTACAATCGCTTACTTAGTTCCACATCGTCCTCTTCCCAGTTCAGCATCAAGACAACTTATAATCCGCGTATGTCAACTGCTTTAAGCAATTGAGTAATCTCCTTATATTTATTTTACATCCGCCAATTTTCACTAAAGTTCATTGCTCTCATTTTGATAATAGTTTCTGTAATGGAACTACACAACTTTCTCATTTGCATATTGTATTAGAAATAAAGCGCTATCTATTGTGGAATTTCCATACTATTTCTGACATAAATCCTCATCGCACGATTTATATATTGTACATATATATTCCAGCAGAACTGGAAGTTTCTTAGTCCAGTCAGTTTAATTTTAACCACCATTAAATCATCATGCATTATTTTTGAAGTTACAGTCTACAAAGTTGGTGTAGTAACCAAACCAAAAAGGCTTTTCAAAAATTACAAGTACTATTCAATTTTATTTCTAATTATTATTCATCCAAATGCAATATGTACACTGGCCTCAAAAATTTAAGGTACAACATGTTTTTCGAAGCTCACCATAAAAAAATGGCAGTAACAATAAAATGCATAGTTTACATGAATGATAATAACGAACTTTAAAAACATTAATGCAAAAACGATTGCTACCACTTTTATTTTATAGAAAAGAACGTATATTTATGAGTGAGAGGAAAAATATGCAAATATCAAGCTTTCGTACTTTTGTGTGTAAGTTGTGTTGATTTTCAACAGTTGTTGGCAGTTTCGGTGACAATAGTCAAGAGAGTTTAGAAAATGTCTCAGAGACGTCGTTTACCCAATTCGTTAAGGTGGCGGGCAGTTGGATGGATGGAATGGGATTGTCGCAGGCTGATGCTGCTAGACGTCTCAATGTGTCTCGTAGTGTTGTTCAGCGACTTTGGGATCAATACCAATCCGAAGATTCTGTGTCCAGAAGACCTGTTCCAGGCCGACCACGAGCTACAACACCTGCAGAAGACCGTTTTCTAGCTCTTTCGGCACGAAGGAGAAGAACCACTACTGTGCCGCAGCTCGTTGCAGACCACTTTCAAGCATCAGGAAGAAGAATCTCCGCTACTACGGTGCGAAATCGTCTTCACAATGCAGGTCTGTATGCAAGAAGACCAGTTGTGTGCGTTCCCCTCAACGGACGACAGCGAAGGGAACCGCTTATGCTGGGCAAGAGAAACATGTTTCTTGGACGCAGCAACAATGGGCTTCTGTGCTGTTCACAGACGAGTCAGATTTACAATGGAGAGTGATTCAGGGCGTCTACTGATCTGGAGGGAACAGCGCACTAGATACCATCAATCCAACACTGTTGAAAGACACAGTTATAGAGGTGGTGGAATCCTGGTTTGGGCAGGGATCTCGCTCGGTGGCCACACTGACCTGCATGTGTTCCATGGAGGAACCGTAACTGGTCTTAGATATCGGGATGAGATCCTTGATCCATATGTCCGCCCATATGCTGCTGCTATTGGTAATGACTTCATTCTGATGGATGATAATGCACGACCTCACCGAGCTCGGATTGTTGAGGAGGATCTGGAGGATCACGGGTTGGAACGAATGGAATGGCCAGCTCGATCTCGAGACCTTAATCCGATAGAGCATCTTTGGGACTATCTTGGCAGAGAGGTTGCTGCTTTAAATCCTCCTCCAAGGTCGTTATATGAGCTGAAACAAAGCATACTCTGTGTCTGGTCTTCGCTTCCTATTCCGGTCTCCAACAACTTAATAAACAGCATGGGAAATCGATGCCGCCAATGCATTCAAGTTAGGGGTGGACACATTCCTTATTAGAACCCATTTTTGTATTGTTTTTATGCCATTTTACCACATAACACTGTGATGTGCTGTTTTCTCCAAGAATGGACTTTTCCGCAGAGATTGCTTTTTTTGTTATAAATCGTTTTTGCAAATTACGACAACTTATACAAATTTCTATGACGCATTCAATAAAAACTATTTAATGCACATATCCTCCAATTTTTTTGTTTGTACATTCATTCATTTGCAAATTAGACACAAAAACCCGGTTGTACCTTAACTTTTTGAGGCCAGTGTATGATTAAAATAGGCCTCTCTCTATCTGGAATGGACAAATTCAAGTTACGTAATAGTCACATGATAATTACAAAAAACACGTGTTTCTAGCCAATTATAATTTCTAACTTCATGTGATGTCTTAATCATACGATAAATACAATCTTTTGTTTTTTAGTAATCAGTTCATGCGCTTCGTTGTTGCTAACTTTTGCTCCTTGCAGAAACACACATATTTGTCAACAATGATAACGTACATAAGTAAGCAAAATATACTTAATTCAAAAGCACGCGAATAAAATAAGATTTTTTTTTAATTTTAAATTCGTTTTCATGAATTTTCTTTTTATTTTATTTGGGTATCTTTATCCAATTATGAAATTTGAAATTTTTTCTAAATTCTACAAATAGAACAACAAGTGCAAGTTAATGTCAGTTTTGAATTAAATTGCAAACATGTGATTGCCGATATCGTGTGACTGTCCTGAACTGAGCCCATTGCGAAATACAAAAACTTTTCTTGTCTCCATTATTTTTAATGTGTGTGTAAAAGAGAAATAATAAAAATAATATATGTAAGAAAATGCTCATCTATTGTGAAAAAGTTTAACTGTTGCAAGATATTAAACTTTTATTTCCTCTAATTAATTTTGTTCTGATTCAATTCCTACTATTAGCTCACACTCTCTATATACTTATTTATTTATTTATCTTGGTGGAATTTTCAATCGTTAAAAAAATACATTTTAAAGCGCTCAATTGAGCTGAAATTTATAAACATGATTATTTTAGATGACAATACAGTAATTTAATTACAGTTAATAAATATTAATTGATCAAAACTAATTATTTTAAAAAAATACAAATACAGGCACGTTGGCATCATTTTTGGCGACTTGTGTTAAAACTTTAAAAGGTTTTTTTCTGACGTTTTAAAGCATTCAGTTGAACAGAAATTTTATATACACGATTGCTTTGGATGACAATACGATACCTTAATGAAAATTAATAAAATTAATTACCACTTAATGTTGTAATTCTGTCATATGTATATGCATATTTATATTAATTGTAACTATTTAATAAAAAGAAGCTAAAATAATTTTTTTTTGTTAATCTAAGTAGAAATTGACTTAAATTTTTTTTTATATTACTTGTGTGTGTGTGTGTGTTTCTTAACTATTGAAGAGACAATTCCAAGTAAAATTTAAACAAAATTCTTTATTTTAGTCCTATGGCAGCTTATCATTGATGAATTTGTAATTTATACAAATTACGCTAAGGAAACGTTCTTTTATTAATTTAATTCTTATAGTAGTAGTTACAATCATTAGAAAAAAAATATTCGAGAAATTAAGTGAAATTAATTGTTTTCACATTTTTGAAAAAGTCTATTGAAATTATTATAGATCAGATTGATAAGGAGATGTTTTTACTTTGGAGACACACATAACATGTATTTTAATGAATTCAGTATTGCATTTGTATTACTGCAGTTTATGATCATTCGTTAAATGGTAATTAAAACTTTACCTCATTATCCCCCAAAAATCTTGAAATTCCTTCCCCCTTCAGGGGAAAGGAATTTCAAGATTATAGGACCATTTCTGAATCAAATCAAGAAAGTTGCGCATAGATATCGATGAGACCTGACCGTCAACCTCTCGCCAAATATAGCGCCAAGAAGGGCGCTTATTATTATGCTATACATTAAACACTGTATTTGGCGAGAAATGGCTTTTCGCCAAGAAAATCTAAGATGGCGGCCGTCGGGCATATAAAATACCTGTTCAGAAAGTTGTTAAAAGATTTTTTTTAAAAAAGAAGAAACCTTTGGAGAAATGTATAAATACATTTAAAAATGAAAAAGGACTAAAATATATTGTATTGCAGACATGTTCATCAAATTTGATCTTTCAATTTTAGGGCTGTACATTATTAGGTGAAAGTTTCACGTTTCATCTATGAAAATATTTCGACATACAAAGGCTTGTTAAGTCATAAATTTTTATTTCCCTGCTGCTCTATTGTTACCACCAAGCAATTTAACTTCTTTCAGAATGCAGAAGCAAATGTTCAAAGAGCATTAAAAACTGATTTTAGAAACATTTCAATAGGCTTTCCTCACCTTTAGAAATTTAGGTATGAAAAATTCTGAAGTTTACATTACTAAAGCTATTTCAAAGGATGTCATTATAAACCCAGACGTAACTTTGGAATATTAAAAAAGATGCCACCTAAAAACTTAAGTAGAATAACTAAAGTAGATGGAAACTTGCAAATTCACAGTTGTGATCAATAAATAATTTAAATAATAATGCACTTTTACTACGTAATTCTTAAAAAAAGAAATTTATTTTAATACCATGCATACACAATGAATAAAACATAAAAAAAATCCAATAAATAAATATTGCTGACGATTTAAGTTTCTCAATAGTTTACATGAAATTTATTTTCACTTCTATATTATAGTTCAAATTTTAAAGTTTCCATCCGAAATTTTCTATTGTGTTCAGTTACTTCTTTTGTAATGTACTCTTATTATAGTCTATCGATTCGGTTTCATTTTCCAAACAAACGATCATTGCTGAAGTTTATTTTGCAGATATGAAAATGACAGAAAAGAACGACATTTTCCTTCTTGGAACCTTCTTAATATCCTTCTTGGAACCAATCTATTTGAATCTAATTACTGAAATTGTACTATTTGTTAAAGGAATAGTTATCAACTACCTTTGTAGATATTAAAGCAATTAAATTTTAATAAAAGTACTCGCGCTCTTGTGAGTTATTTAGTAGCCACTTAAATAATCTTGCCGTGTTATCTTTAAAATGCTTACTTAGTACAACTTTTTATTTCAAAATACTAAATTGCTATATTTATTTCCTTAAAATTACTAAATTATTATATTTACTTCATTAATATTTCATGAAAAAGAGAAGCAATAGTACATTATAATATTTTTTTCCAACAAAATTAGCCTTAGCTGAATATAAGGAAAAATTTGGTATGTCCGTTGTAATCAGTAATAAATGGAATTAATTCTAGAATAATATTACTGTATTATAAATCTATCGTAATATTGCGATAGTATCTAAATCAAATCACACAATTACGATAATATCTAAGTCAAATCACACACAATTACGAAAATATTTAAATCAAATCAGTTATGATAATATCTAAAATAAATAATAGAATTTTAATTAGGTACTAGCTAATTTAATATTTACATTATAAAAATTAATCAAAAATCTAAAGAAAACAACTTGAATCATATTGATTGGCCTAATGTTTGTTTTTCCTGTACATTGTGAGCATATTACACAAGAAAAGATTGAGTTAGTTTATATGACGGGGAAAAAATAAGATTTGCAGTATTACAATAAATGGAATCAGAAAAAATCATGCCTTACATACTAAGTAATAAAAAAAAATTTTACCTCAATTTGTGATTTGAAAAATTATTTTCTAAAAAAGATTGCGTAATCCTACTTTTGTATAAGTGTCGCTTTAACACATTTATGTAAATTATTATAAATGAGCCAATGGAATCATTCAACATGAATGCAAAGAAACTTTTACATTTGAATAAATGTAACTGTTTGATCATGAATAAATGCATATTTTTGTGAAACACTAAGAGAAAAGTATATTTTTTGCAATAATGTATAATTCGCTAATAGAGCAAGCGATTTTAGTATACTGATAAATAAAAATTGATTTTCTTGTAACTGAACTAGATTGCTTGGAGAGAAATACTGATCACTGCATATTTTTAAAAAAGCCGCTAAAAATGAATCATAATGTATCGTATAGAACAATGGTATTCAAACAGTGTTCCACGGAACCCTGGACATACCCAGGGGTTCCAAGAATATAAATGTGTATGCAATGGGGATTCACGTCCTCTATGAAAAGTTTTTATAACCACAAGCATCTAAAATTTACCCCAATTATTGAAAATGAACATTTTACTTATACATAACAATTGTATTTTATGATAATTTCTAAATGTTTATTATAACATAATAAAAGAATAATGAAACGCTTTTTCTTTATATGTACTTCATATTAGATAGTGAATATTGAATTATTTACTATACTCCTGGTTCCACGAAACAAAATTACACTCCTTGGTGTAATATTCTGCAAACCTAAATAATTTTCTAATTAATAATACATCTGTATTTCTGAGTAGAAAAAATTTCCTATAATTAAGGAGATGAAATAACTATGTATCAGTAGATTATAGATATATCAATAGATTCAGCTTTTAAATACGACTGCAAGTGATTTCAATAGACGTAGATTTCGACAGTTTGTGTAAAAAAATGCAATTACGAATATCAGACAATAAATTAATATTATGAATGAGTAAATATATATATATTACAAGTGGATTAAAGTATTTTGATAACAAATACAATGCTGTTTTTTAAATGTATTTACATAAAGTATTTATAACATGTTGATCTTCTGCAAATATTATTTTAAGACATTCTTCGAACAGTATGTGGGATTGGGTACCACGAAATCACTCTATACCTCTAAGGGTTCCATGAGTCGAAAAGGTTTGAAGACCACTCTTATAGAGCAAAACCTATATATATATATATATATATATATATATATATATATATATATATATATATATATATATATATATATATATATATATATATATATATATATATATATATATATATATATATATATATATATATATATATATAAGATTTCATGTTATTATTGATTTTTTTCAAATAATGTTTCTTTTGAGCTGAAAATTCTTAATTCTGAACCATTTACACGTAACTAGAAAAACGTCTAGATGTATGCTCTGATTCCAAACTTCTACATCATTTAAGGATATGTTTTTAAGGTGTTTGTTCCATGTGACAACTGAAGGGGTTTCATTATTTAAGAGCAACAATCTTTCGTTAATTTATTACTCGAATGGATCATCATTATTCCATTCGGCTACCCCCGTGTCATGCTGTTTTCGAAAAATGTAATTAACCCTCTAAGCGGATAGCACGGAAAATTCCGTCAGTGTAAAGATGCTTCGAAATTGCACTGCACGGATTTTTCTGCCTTCAAGTAACGTTTTCAAAAGCGGATTAGCCACACTTTTCTGAAATCCTTTCCCCTTTTAAAGGTTTAACATCTTGAAAGGTCATAAAATTGTCCCCTTTCGACCTCCCAAGTTTTAAAAGAGGGAAAGAATTAAAGTCTGTTGCATTTTTGAAGAGAATAGCAAAATAAGAGTAAAACGCTTTCGGAATAACTTTTCAGGAGGAAGGTATCCACTTAGAGGGTTAAAGAAAGTGGGAAGAATCCCAATGAAAAATAAGAAATCAAAAATGATAATTTATGAAAGAAAGAAATGGTTTACTACAGGGCTTCTTAAACTGTGGTCCACGGAGGACTTTCGTTTAATGTTAAGACTTTCTTCTTTTTCAAAATTTGAAAGGCCTCGTGGAAAAATTGGAAGATGCACCTTTCTAGAATAGATTACTTCAGTGCTTCTCAAAGTTTCTATATTCGCGACCCAATATTCAATCCAAATTTTCATCGCCCTCCCCCCTCAGATAAACACCTAGCTCGGCCAAAGCGTTAATTTTCCCGGACGTATATATACGTCTGAAGTACGATCTTTTCTGTGCACAGCTATTCCGAAAATTATTCCGACGGCTTTGGAATGCAATAAAAGAACCTTGACAATGTTTACGTAGGATTTACTTATTTCAGATTATTTTTGCTTCTTTCTTCCTCCCCCACCCCAATACATCACATACGAGTGCCTACGTGGAAAACGGTTGGTATTGGGAAACGAATCACGTAACTTTTAATCGGCAGTTAAGAGATTTATTATAAACCGTTCAAGCTATCAAAATAAGCGTTAATTTTTGTATATAATTTTATATATGATAATCCCACGGGGCCACTGGTGATTATTAAACGTGTTCTTAGCTTAGTATTGGTAAATTAATTATAAAATACATTGTGTAGCACAGATATATTTATAAGTGTAATATATCACAATGAAAAAGTGTACTTTATTTTTTTTTATTATATCAGAATGTATTTTGTTTGTTTACTTTCAGTAAATTAATATATTTTTTTAAATAATCTTTTGTTTTCGACTTTTCAATAGGCTCGCGCCTCCTATGAGGGCGTGCCCCTCTGTTTGAGAAACGCTGGATTACTTAATTGCCCCCAGTGAAAAAACTTTTCTAAACCATATCTTTAGATCTAACAACTTGTTTCTGTGAAAGAACATTTTCAGCTCTTCTTTGCCTTAAAAATTACACAAATCGTCTGGAAAGCATATAACCGGAATTGAATCCAGACTTCAAATATTACTCCTGCTGTATCAGCACTTCTAAAAGAAATGCCGCACCATCCTTCCCATTAAAAATTTTTATTAATACATTTCAGTAAGATTCACCGGATTTAAAAACAATATAGGTGGAGCTGCCATCGGAATCGAGAGAGAACAGAACTAGACAACATGGAGGAGAGGCGAGCAGCGATTATGCTTGTAGGTACAGAAACAAAATGGTTTTAACTTAATTTAATGTATAGTGGTTAGTTTGTAAGTGTGTGTGTGTTTTAAAATTAGACTCTGGCTGTTTTTTAAAAAAGGAAAAAGAAGCTAGTATGCAGCATAAGTAGCAAAGGCAGTCTTAGGATTACTGAGGAACCTGTAGAGAACATTATTACGAAAGTCCAGTTACGTGAGAGATGAAACCAGTTGATGACGTCAGTGACGAAAAGCTGATAGTGACTTCCTCAGATTGTAGGGGGACAGATTTTTCCTGAAATCCATTTCCCCTACGTTCCCAGATAGACTCCTCTAAAGGACATGCACGGAGACCAGTTTTTAGGGTACCTGCTGAAAGACAAAAGGAAAAAACGAGGTCTAGAGTGTAAGATGGGGCGTTTAAGCATGTTTTATGTAATTAAGGTTGAATATGTATCTCTAGCCTGACTGTGTGCGTGTCCAATACGCCACAAACCTTTAAATCACTCAGCCATGTGATGGAAGTCAGAAGGGGTGTTTTAAATCTTCGGAGTCCACGATGCCAGTCTGATACAGGAAGGCGATCGAAAGTTTAAGAACCACTGATTTATGAAAAAATTATGTAAAAATTTGTGTTAATTGGAGTTTTTAAGTAAACAGATACTTCAGATCTTATGCAGACAAAATGAAGGAAAAAGTTTTCACATTTTATATTAGCTTTAACATTGTTTATTAAGGTAATTTAATTCTAAATCAGTTACAAAACTCTTATTTAATCATGCTGGTTTAAATGCAGAAAGTAATTTAAGCTAGTATTTTAAAAAAAGATAAAATATTAGAATCGAAACACTTTAAAAGATTAATTTTAATTACGAAAGAAGCGTCAGTTCTTTTGAATAAAATGAGTAAAGTTTTAAGGAACATTTTATCCCATATTATGTGCATTTTTGAAATGTAACATAACGTATTTTATACAATGTAGGAAAGCGAGCATATTGAAAAATTGAAAACAAAAGACTTTTTTTGAGAAAATATTAATTTACTAAAAATAAACAAACAAAATACATTCTGACGTAATAAAAAATAAAACACATTTACAGTAATATAATACACTTATAAATGTCTCAGTACTGCCCAATGTATTTTATAATTAATTTAACAATAGTAAATTAAGGACATCTTTAATAATTACCAGTGACCCCATGGGCCTGTCATATAAAGTTATATACAAAAATCTACACTTATATTGATAATTTGTATGGTTTAGAATTAATCCCTTAACTACCGATTAAAGGTTACGTCAGTGCTTCTCAAACATTCAATACTGGCGCCCCCCTTTTCAATCACAATTTTTATCGCACCCCCTTATACATTAATAATGCACTAAATGCAATAATAATGCACTTTGACGCTAAAGCTACAATACGAGATTTTATTATAAACCATACAAATTAATAGCATAAGTATTAAATTTTCAATACTACCTTTAAGCAAAAAAATAAATTAAATAAGTAATAGGATAATTATTATGTTATTTTTCCTTTCTCTAATTTTTAAATTGAGCATAGTGCAAAATGTGGTGACTGCTTAGAAGACAACATATGGATATCTGCTAAATATATAGAAAAATAACTCAGAGGGCCAATTTCTAATCATAAGCATTCCTTATAAAAACTTTGCCATGGAAGTCGTTAATACTTATTAAACTTGTTCTTAATTTGGTATTAATTAATTAGTTACAAAATACTCTGTGCAGCACTGACATTAAAAGTATACCGGCCGAAGTACCCGCTCTTTGCAGGAGTTCATTTATAAGAAAATAAAACATTCTTGATATAATAGCTGTATTGCAATAAGAGTAAGTGCGCGACAATGTTTACAAAAATGCAAAATGTTTTTTTTTAAAAATGATTGCTCAAATTATAATTAGCTTTAAGCGAATTTTAATTTTAAGCCTCACGGAATTAGCATTTATAATTGATGTTAAATAATGAACAATAATATAAAATTCCGATGAAGAATAATTGTATTATTTTTAATATTTAAAGCAAAAAGACTTCAACATGTTTTAACCTGGGAGCAGGCGCGCACTCGATACGGTCGAGCGAGGTTATTGAGTCACCCCAATCCTTTTTTTAAAAAATAATTATTTTATTGTACACGATACAAATCGTTATTCTAGTGAATAATTTAATTAAGAGAAAGCTTACTTACCTACTTTCCAGGACTTTTCAATTTTTCTTTGGTAACAAATAAACAGTTTTGCCAGAATTAACAATTTCGTGATCTGTGTGTTCCGCGCGACCACTTCCGGGTAAAAAGTGTATTCATTATGATATTATGTATGTTACTGCTAAAAACCATTGTTATGCTTTATATGTTTGAAAATACTCATCTTGGTCTAAGTCTTGGACAAGTAATCCATCAAAGTGTGTGCTCTCCGTGGTTTTCCAAATATCATAAAACTGTTTCGCATGGAAAAAAGCGCAACAGAGAAATACATTACTTACAAATTCCTTAAATAAGAAATAAACACATAAGAGATGGGTCATAACTAACTGTACCAATAATTTAGAAGGTCAAAAAAATTACAGCTATAATGTGCAGTATTTCAAAAATAATGACAGTGATGAATTTTTTATGTTCCTAAATTTTTTCGATTCTGGATCTGGGATCTGTTTTTTCTCTAAAAGAGTAGAATGTTATTTTTAAAAAAGAAAACGTAATAAAAACTCTCTCATCATGAGATTACAGCAAGTTAAATAAAATATTTTTTTATTTGGTTATAGGATCAAAGATAGCTAATTAAGTATTGAAGAAATTTTTCTTTGGTGATTTTTAATATCGCCTATAACTTATATCAGAGTAAAAGTGCATTTTTTATTATGTCTGAAAGTATTTTGTTTTAATTCATTCCAGTAAATTAATTATTTTTTTAATCTTTTATTTTCGATATACTCGCGCCCTCCTCGTAAGGTTATCGCGCCCCCAGGGGGCGCGCCCCACAGTTTGAGAAACACTGGGTTACGTGATTACCTCCCCAGTGCCATCGTTTTCAACGTAGGCGTGCGTATAGGATGCATTGGGCTGGAGAAGAAAAGGAATAAATAAGCATATCCTCTGAAGTAAGTAAATTCTTGTCAAACACTGTCCTTTTAATGCCTTCAAAAGCCTTCGGAATAATTTTATGGATGGCAGTGCACAGGAAAGATGGTACTTCGAAAAGACGTATATATACGTCCGGGTATTTAACGCATTGGTTGAGTGAGACGTATATATACGTCATGGGCTGTTAAGATTTTTAATTCATGATGCTGCTTTGGCGTCAAAGTATATCATGATTGAATTCAATGCATTGTTATTTGTATGGAGGGGGGGGGCGCAATGAAAACTATGATTGAATATTGGGTCGCAAATATTCAAAGTTTGAGAAACACTGACTTGATATGAAATTTGTGACCTTATTCACAAAGCAGCAATGGTCATAAAAAATAATGATTATTTTCGGAAATTACTTTCATTCTTGCCTAGAAATTTTAAAGTAGAAATTCAATGGTTCACCTTTCCATTGATAAAATGCATGACTCATTACTTCCCGTTTCATTCAAACGCAGTAATTGAGGAAAGTTCTTCCATTATAAATATATTTATTCAACACAATGGTAAACACTTCCGTTAAATGTTCTCTATTGAATTCAATATTTACTCTAATATAATCGAAAATTTACTGAAAGAGATACCCATCTTCACACCCATTCTATTGTGGAAATAATACAAAACGACTTCTGATGTTTCCATAATAATTTAGATTCAACGGGTCCCGTAATACTTCAATAAAAACCAAAATCTTAGTTTAGTATAATTGAGTTGAAAACGGCCTTTAAAACTGCAGAAATGAATCCCAAAATAAAAGTTAAGCAATCCGATTTTGCAATATATAAACTTACGTTATGCATCGAGTCAAAATGTGTTTTTTCTTCTTTGAATCAATTATATATTTATAATTTACTATTTTTAAAAAGAATTAGTACTGCACAGATAGTAAATTTTAAAATATGCCCTCTGTTGAGCTATATATTTTCCTTTCCAATATCTTTCTAGTTTTAAAAAAAAGTCATTCTTTTTAAATGGCAAAGAATTATACAAATTTTTCTTGATAGATGAGATCTTGTTATTTTTATGTACATTTTATATTATGCATTAAGAAAAGGCATTATATTATAAGATTTATATTATTGCTCATTTAAAAATATTCCAACTGTATAAATTTATGAATTATCTTCAGCTTGTGAAATAGATGCAATCTTTAAAAAAAATGAAAATATCAGACAAAAAAATATTTGTGAACATTGAATTACAGTAACATTTAACATAAGTCTGAAAGAATTTCTGAAAAACAATTTTTTGTATAACGATCTCCTTAAAACATTTTTTTAAATAAGTAAAATATTGACCATACTTATTTTTTGAAAATTATTTTCTATGATGTTTAACCCAAAAAGGATTCAAAAGTCATACATATGTGGCGATGGTATCTATATAAGCCAGTAACAACCTCCGTCCTAACGTGATCATTTTAGTTTAGTGGTTATTTTATGTGCTTACGGGACAGAAGGTGCCAAGTTTAAATCGCCTTTCTTGGTGCCCTTGCTGAACTTTAAAACAATGCAACCTTCGCGAAGCAGACGTGGTGCCATCTATCCGCCGCAAGAGCAACCAAAAGCCATCAGATACGCATGACGCAACACTCAAGCCGTCAAACCACACTTGACGCAACAGCAATAACTCACATGGTCGCCATAACAATCGTTCGCCTATCCACCCTCTCACTGACAGGGCAGTGTGTGGCGGTGGTATCTATATAAGCCAGTTACGTGCTCATTTTAATATAGTAGTTATGTTATGTGCTTACGGATCGGAAGGTACCGAGTTCTAGCCACCTTCACATATATATGTGTAATAATCTCAAGTTTTCACTCGAAGGATTTTTTTCTTAATGGTCTTGAGTTCTTCAAGAATTCGTGTGATAATTAATTTTGGTTTATCCACCGAATACGAAGTAACCATCCCTTTATTGCCTAAAAAACGACAATGTTTGCGTTTTTAAAACAAGATGATGCAATCTTGTATCATCCACGTTTTCTGACCAATCACAGAGTCTGTCCCAGAAAACATACGATTCTGACAACTTCCGACTGACCCAAACTATGAATGGCTGCGATCTCCAAAGTGAACAGAGAATGCTTTTGTGAATCGCTATAATGAGGGATGTCTTTGAGTTGCGTGTGTTTTTAATTAGCTAAATAAATGTGCAAAAGCGAAAAACCAGAAGTCATGAAATGACAGTAATTAGTAGTCTACTATTAAAATGCCTTAATTCCAAAGAAAATGTTACATATATGCATATACAGTCAGACCACTATTTAACGAATTGTTCTCTGTCCCCGATTAAAAAGAAGGTAAAAACCCTTATTTAATGAATAATAAACCCCGAATTAGCGAATTATTTCAACAGCTGGGTAATTGCTGCTTACAAGAAGTCTTTTCTTTTCCGGACAAAAAGGATATGTCTTTTTTTGGGGGGGGATCAGTTTTTTCAAATAAAAAAAAATTATTTGGTACATACGGTATTCATACGGTAATAACATACGGTTTTCAAACATTTGTTGTTAATAGTCAAATAAGGATAATTATATTGTTTTGTAATGCATTTATTAATTCATGTTCAGATATATGTCTGTTACAAATTACGACCGTCCCAAAAAGTAGATGTACTCATTGTTAGATACTTGTTCTGAGAACTTTGAGATCAAGGTATGATAGCGGATACAAGTGGATTTTTCAGCCATCTCGAAGAGAAAATATGAAAAAATATACTTAAAAAATTTCAAGAATAGTTGAAATTACAGTACACATTCATCAGTTTTATCTCAGGATTTCACCTTATTTAATACAGAGTGATTCATGAAGAAGTGTACGCTTTCCAGATCCTGTAAAACAGTAGCGATCAAAGACAAGCACAACCTCAGCGAAATCGTAAGGTAGATGTATTCTTAAAGTTTGTGTCTCGTCCCTGACTGAAGTGACGTAGGCAATAGCATGCGTGTCATATGACTAGACAGCAAAAATTACTTCGTTTGCAAAGGAAAATGGGGTTTTTTTGTCTTTTTTAATTCAGCAAAATTTCACGGAAGCCACTTTTTTGGATAGGTTAACTCTTTGGTTGATCTAACAGTTGCAGGACAACATTGACAATTTCCTTCTAAAATTGGATGTTGCACCACCACACTGCTTGGTCAACGTGCGAGGATACATCGATGAAAACCCTTCTCAGTGATGGATTGAACAAATCATGAACTACAACATACCACTTACCCAATAACTACCCAGAAATCCCGACTTAACACTGAGAATTTCTTTCAGTGGAGATATGTAAAGGACAAGTTATGCCTCCCTACTCTTCCTGTTGATCTACCGCAGTGGTCTTAAAACTGTGTTTAACGGAACTCTGGGATTCCACGAAACATACCAAAGGGTTCCAAGAGTCACGATAAAAAAATTGAGCAGAAACTTATAAATGTGTATGCAAAATGGATTCACGTTCTCTAAAAGGTTTGCATACCCACAAGAATTTACAGCTCATCCCTGTCATTAAGAAACTGAAAATTTGATTCATACATAATAACTTTATTTTGCAATATTTTTAAAACTTTAATTATAATATAATAAAAAATAGTACTATAAAATTTTTATCTTTATATATATAAACATATTCACAATCTGATAAGCAGTATGTGTGTGTGTGTGTGTGTGTGTGTGTGTGTGTGTGTGTGTGTGTGTGTGTGTGTGTGTGTGTGTGTGTGTGTGTGTGTGTGTGTGTGTGTGTGTGTGTGTGTGTGTGTGTGTGTGTGTGTGTGTGTGTGTGTGTGTGTGTGTGTGTGTGTGTGTGTGTGTGTGTGTGTGTGTGTGTGTGTGTGTGTGTGTGTGTGTGTGTGTGTGTGTGTGTGTGTGTGTGTGTGTGTGTGTGTGTGTGTGTGTGTGTGTGTGTGTGTGTGTGTGTGTGTGTGTGTGTGTGTGTGTGTGTGTGTGTGTGTGTGTGTGTGTGTGTGTGTGTGTGTGTGTGTGTGTGTGTGTGTGTGTGTGTGTGTGTGTGTGTGTGTGTGTGTGTGTGTGTGTGTGTGTGTGTGTGTGTGTGTGTGTGTGTGTGTGTGTATATTGCTTCCAAGATTGTGATTATTTTGTTGTTTACTGCCTTGAGTTCCACGAGAGGATTTTAAACTCGATAGTACAATGTCTTTCCAAACAAAATAGTTTTGCAATGGAAAAGGCAACCTTGTGGAAAAACACCTACAACATACTGTAACGTCCCAAGCATCTAAGTGATGACACTTATTTGGTCTTTTGTAGATTTATTTCCCAAACACACAGGACAGTTCACAGACACACAAAAATATGTACAATATTTACACTTTTGTAGAAATCATTAGCGATCCGATTATTGACATTTGCAGAGAGGTCATTCCTTACGCTCGCTGATGGAGCTAAATACAGTCTCTCATCGAGAGGTAAAAGCCGACTGCAGATATCCACACTGCGCTCACGGGTGGAGCTCACAGATTCCAACTGCTCTCGTCGAGAGGTAAAGGCCGACTGCCTCTGGCTTGGCACTCGTGCATGCGCAGTGCTTCCGATCAGTCCGCGTTGCCACCTAGAGTTTTAGAAGGGGTCTAGAGTTCGTTAAAATACCAACAGATTCGATGTTAAATATCTAAATTTAAGTAAGAACATATCTTAAATTTTATGTTGCATATCCAGGCAAAATACACAATATTTCTCACAGCTATAAATATTTTAATACCATTCTGAACAATGTGTATAAACGAAAAATATTTCTTAAAGGGAGTGGCTACAAAAACAAGGTATAGAAACAAATAAAACTCAGAATAAGTAATGCGATTGCAGTTATTCTCAATAGACCTAGACTTCGACAGTGTGTGTGAAAAAATGCAAGCACATATCCCAGTTACAAAACATAATGCATGGGTAGGGAACACTTGGATTACAGATAAATATTATTAATGAGTAAATTATATTAAAAGTGGATTCAAATCTTTAAATAATAAATGCAATAGTCTTCTTAATTGCCTTTAGATTGATCTATTGTTTTGATCTACTTTAAATATTGCACTTTAAGATTCTTCTTAGTGTGTGTGTGTTGATGAGGATTCCACGAAAATACCTTCTAGTTCGAGGGGTTCCATGAAAAAACCTTCTAGTTCTAGGGGTTCCATAAGTTGAAAAAGTTTGAAAACCTTTAAACTGGCGGAACTGAAACAGCGTATCACAACCGGTATCAATGGATTTGATTCAGATATCTTTACGCGCGCTTGAGTGAAAATGGGATTATTGGTTCAATGTGTGTCTTGGGACTAATGGTTCACCCACAGAACATCTATGAATGTCTCTAACAAAATTTTAAGTAATCTCATACAATGATATTACAATTAACATATAATATCTTACAATGATCTTGATTTATCATGAATTGAAACTGTATACTTCTTTAGGAATCACACTGTATAATTTTTTTATTGCTCTAACTGCAGAATATAAGATTCTTAAATTACTATTCTTTAAATAATATAAAAAGTTTACATTTTTTCTGACCAAATTTGATCTATTTTTAATAGTAACTATTTACCCAGTTTCTTCTGTAAAATTTATTCTTATATAAAGAATTACATTGAATAAATCCAGTACTTTTTAATTAGTTTAAAATATTTTTTCAAAACGTTATATTTACAATATTTTAAATACTTTATAAGATTTGTGTAAAATTCCTTTGTTTGAAAATCAGAGGTTATTCTTTTGAAAGAGAATAATAAAAGTATAATAAGAAAAGTTTAAAAAAATAGAAAAAAAATATGTAATCTTAAATTTGCGTAAATAAAAGCAAAACTATAATGAATACTTATGAGATGTAAAATAACTGTTCGTTAAGCGTAATGAAAAAAATAAGATTATTCTTAAACATAAATTATTACGACTATTGTAGAAATGCTAGGTAATTTTTCATACCAGTAAGATACAACTTAAAATAAACTAGTACTCTTAATATTTTTTTGTAAATAGGCTACTTGAAATATGCTAGAAAAAATTTCTTGCTTATAAGCTGGTGAATTTCATAAAAATGTACTTCGCGTTCTTTACGATGGGTCGTAAAACAAATATGTTCTCTAAAATCCTCCAAATCTTACGTGGCAAATAATTTAAGTACGTCTCAAGAAACATTGTTATCTATGTTTCAACACTCAGTATAAATCCAATTTTTTTAAATAAATCAAAAAGTACAAGTTTTTCAATATAAAAAGGTAGAAGTGTAGCTATAATAATGTTGTTTATTTGTTGTCAGATACAAATATAGTAATAATAATTATTATATGTTTCCATTAAATTCCCCAACTTTTCTCTAATTTACTAAAACGTAATATTAGTAATATTTCAGTTTATGTTACAGAGTAACTCATAAGCCTAATTTATATTTTGAAACAATCATTAAGTAAATGTTTCAAAATTTCTCCGAAAAAAAATCATTACAATTATAATATAGTTATGTATAGTTATTATATATTACAATTTTTAGTTATAAAGTTATTGTTAACTTACTATCTTATGCTTCTCTATGTAGATTTGGTTAAATGTTGCAAGAGTATTTTTAAATGAACTATTTGCTGAAATAAATTCAATATGTACAACAATATAAATTATGTAAGTATAAGAAATACTGCTGTTAAATAAAATTTTCAAAATCTTTTTAAAAAATGCCTTAGAACCAAGTTTAAAATAAATTTTTACGTATTTTTAATTTATACAAAGACATATTGCTTTAATTTATATGTAAACAGAAATTTAAAAAAATTTATGTTAACTCCAACTTTGAATGGATGAAAGAAAGTATTTTATTAATGATTGAAAATTTGAATATATTATATATATATATATATATATATATATATATATATATATATATATATATATATATATATATATATGGTGAGAGTAAACTAATAGTAGGAATTGAAAAAGAGCATGATCCCTTACAAAGTCCGATGCAACCCAGAATGAGATCCGGTGAAGAGATATAGCCACAGCATTTTCCACAAGTGGGGAGGATTTTTCTGCCACTATATCAAAGGAAAGACATTCAAGATGGCTACTTATTAGTCTAGCCAGAGAAGTTTGGAGCCACGGTTGCATTTGACTTCCAGCAGAGAGCCAGGGGATGTTCCCGTATACCATTGGTAAGTAGGTGGAATACACCATGTTAACTTGAAATTAGATATTTCATTTAAGTATAGTTGTTGGTGTTTTCTAAAATAGATTATTGTTTATTCATTATAATAATCATATTTATAACGTAACCATAACTGAATCATTAATAATAAAGTTATCTGGATATATGACGCTATGAAAAATTATTCAGATTTTATGTAATACCTCCATCAGGATTATTATTAAAAAGTTTCTTTAGTCACTAAGAAAATCATGCCATAAAAAAGAAGTAGCATGTGAAAAAAAATCCTAATTCCAATATTAAGACATTTACTCAGGAAAAACAAGTTTTGTAAGCAATGCTTTCAAATATTATTTTACGTTATTTTAAACACTCAGTTTGATTATAAGTTACAATTATGTAGTACATATTTATTGCATATAAAACTCTATTTTTTTATGTAACACAATTTCTACAGATTTACCAAAATTTTAATACAATGGATGTCTAATTACTGATTAATAAGAGAACCAGACTACCACTATTCTGGCTAACTTAGTACAATAAAAAGCACATAATGTACGCGAGACCCATTTTAATTTAATTTAATTTCTTGATTCAGGATCAGCCTATGATTGAAGATTTTGTTGTTTGCCTATGACAGTGCTTCTCAAACTTTCAATATACGTGACCCACTATTCAACCGTCATTTTCATCGCCCCCCCACTCCATACAATAACAATGTGTTGAATTCAATAATACTATACTTTGACACTAAAGCTACAATATACGACTTTCACCTTTTAAGTGCCCCCGACGTACATATTCGTCTCACTTAACTGGTGCGTTAAATACCCCAGAGAAGCATATATATGTATTTCCGAAGTTCGATCTTTTCTGTGCAGTGCTATCCATAAAATTATTTCGAGGGCTTTGGAATGCAATAAAAGGACCTTTGCAGTGTTTGCGAAGGATTTACTTATTTCAGAGGATTTTTGCTTACTTATTTCTTCCCCCTCCCTCCCCGCAAAAAAACATCAAAATGCGCTCGTCTACATGGTAAACGGTGACATCGGGGAGCAAATTGCGTAACTTTTAAACGGCAGTTAAGGAATTAATTATAAACCGTACAGATTATCAAGATAAGTGTTAATACAAGCCCATGGGGTCACTGGTAATTATCAAACTTGTTCTTAACTTAGTATTGTTAAATCAATAATAAAATATACATTATACACACAGTACTGATACATTTATAAGTGTATTATATCAGTGTAAATGTGTATTCTATATTTTATTATATCAGACAGTATTTTGTTTGTTTACTTTCAATAAATTAATAATTTTTAAATAACCTTCCGTTTTCGATATTTCAATATGCTCGCGCCCCCTTTTAGAGTTATCACACCCCCAAGGGGAGCTCGCCTCACAGTTTGAGAAACGCTGGTCTATGATTCAAAATTGCGTATTCTGTTTTTGAATCGAGTTCTGGCAGAACTCGAAAATTATGAAATCTGTCTTCTATTTGAGATTCATCTGTGAGCGAAAACATGAATTCTGCTTTCCATTCCAAGTCATTTGTGAAATAATTTTCCAGGTGTGTCTTGTAATTGGTTGGCCACTGAAGGTCTACCATGAGGACGGGGCCGTTGCACGTTAAATCTGCTGAGACTCAAACGTTCTTCCTTTTATATGGTGTAATATATGGATGTCAAACTCGTGGCCCGTGCAGTACATAGGCACACAACAATGTATAATAAAATTTTAAAAACTTCTCTCGAAATAGGAAAGATAGTGACAGAGAAAATATGTCAAGTGTCAGGATATAAATATTAAATTTTTCTTTTTCTTTGATTTATGCTTATCGCACAATGTATATTATTTGAAATAAATCTACATTTCTATGAATATGGATTTTTTTTTTGCGGCCCACCTAAAGTTAAGAGGGTTCACCCAGTGATGTGGGTTCAAAAAATCAAAAAATTTCCTTTTTCATAAATTGCTTCCTTAACATGTCTAGAATATGACGGTGGTAAAGTGATTTTTTTTAAATTCGAAGTTGTTATAAAGAAGCAGATGTCAGAAGAGCAGCTGTTCATAGCACTAAGTTAAGATTTTCATTGTTTTAATCGGACTTGAAACTTTTTAAACGCGTTGTTCTCAAAACTGTGTTTTTCAAACTTTCCTCCATCATATCTCAAGAACCGTTTGACCGAATGACTTCAAATTTATAGGGTAGACTTGGCACACATATAAGCACTAACGGACTACTATCATTCTAAAATTCAAAATATTTCTACTTTTTATAACAAAAACATAAGAAAAAAACCCCATGAAATTCGAAACGCTTTCTTCAGAGGTCTACCAAAAATCCTATTTTCGATATTTTCAATTGAGTATAGTCCATTCTATACATTTAAGCTTATAGATTAAAACGCCGTTATTTTTTTTTACTTCAGATAAGCCAATCAGCCGGAATCGGGGAGGAAGTGAGTGTTCATTTTCTCGAGGTGGATGTGCGCTATAACTCACGTTCTATCGCATATTTTTGGCTAAACATTTATATACATACTCTTAAAATACATATAAATAAATGATAAAAAAAACTTCGTTCTATCTTTTTACTAGTCGTCAAAACAAATTCCCTAAGAATTCTTAAAAAACAGGCCAACATATGACTGAACCCCCTTAAACTTTGTTTGGCCCAAATTAGCCTTTGAGTTGACAGCCTTGGTGTAATAGTTATGAGAGGGAGGCGTCAGCACAGGTGTCATCTTTGACACTTAATAGATGTACAAAATTACAACGCCCGTCACCAATAGCCTTCATATTGCTTTATAATTAATATAACTCTCATTCTCATTCCCATTCTCTGATTTGGTAGCTGGGAGAAGAAAGTATTGCTTTATCTTCTGAAAAAAAATATTGCTTGAATATAATTCTGTTCAATTTTAGATAGTAAAGTAAGACAATAACGTGAGAAAAAGAAAGGAAGAAAGGGATAGAAAAAAGCTTTTCTGTGAAAAAATAATTATTAAGATTATTGGTAAATAACAATTGCTTTAAATCCATAATAAATTGTATAAATATAGATTTTTTTTCTTGTAGTAGAACTCAAATAGAATGATTTAAGTAAAATATATCATTAATAAAATTTCTCAGAAAAAAAGGCAAATGAAAAATTAAAGTTTCCCTAATTAGAGAATTTACATTTCGAGTGTGAAAGGGAAAATACACTGTAATACACACTCATGTCCAAAATTAAGGTCACAAACATGTTTTTCGTCATAATTTTAAATTGCCTAAAGAAAAACCTTTAGAATTTGTATTTTATTTATTTTGAAGAACGGGTAGTACAATATCAACCTTCAGTTATGGAAAAGATGTTGTTAAACGTTAGTTTTTGCAGAATCACTGGATTGAGACCGTTTAAGCATATTAGATTTTTTCCTGCAATTTTGTGAATATTGTATTAAAACAAACATATAAGCCTGTTAACAGTAAAGATGATGTAACGCTCCCACCCCACAGCTGTGAATCGGCTACTTTGTGGGGTGATCATCCTGCGTGCAATGACACCTGCAATCTGAAATTATGTTGCTGTCTTGTCTTGAACATTGCCCCGGCAACCTTTTACACCAGGATGTACCCATATTCCGTCCACGAAACGGGTGCAACCCGAGGATAAAGGAGGCCATCCATGGTTATTCCCGAGACCCTAGCAAGGGCAGAAAGAGAACAGGAGATGGTCCGAAAAGTTCGTTGAGAGTGGACCCCAAAAAACTCCTCGCTCACAAACCACAGAACTTGGACTCTTACAATCTAATAAGTTTCATAATTTCAATGTATAATCTGTAAATAATAGCTGTGACGTAAATAAACTAAATATTTAAATTAATCAAGATCATACTACCTTTATCTCAAAAGTTACAATAATCGCTTAGATGATTCATTGAGATGGAGAACCGTTGGTAGGCTTGAAGCTGACTAGTCTCAAGCGGAGGTGACTTGATCGTTTCAAATTGCCCGAAAGTGATCTTCCGGCTAGGAAATCATTTCCAAACAAGTGGTGCAGCCTCCAGGAAGGTCGTCCAAGGTCAACCCAGAGCATCATTATCTGCACATGATCGCTACTTGACTTTAGGTGCATGACGACAAAGTGAATAACGACTCCTCATCTTGCTCGTGACCTTGTTGCTGTGTCTGGAAGAAGAATTTCCAGGCAAATACTCTACTGCCGTCTTGCAGAGACTGTCCTTTACTCCCAGCTTCTAGTCTTGGGAGTCCTTTGACTGCATCCAACAGAAAAGGCATGATACTTGTAGAGCTGAAAACATCAGTCAAGTACACCGCAAGAATGGGGGCATGCTCATTCGGTGTTGAGTCGAAATTGAACGGACAAAGTTATTCTCGTAGAGTCTTCGTCTGAAAAGACAGTAGAGCTCGCTTTCATACCTCCTACATAACAAAAATCGACATATTTCGTGGAAAAGGAATCCTTGTGTGTGGCGCTATAATGTTGGGCAGTCATACACCCCTGTGCGTTTTCGATGTGAGTACTGTCAACTCACAACGCTATATGGATGAGATCTTGGAAGCCTATATGAGGTTTTTTTTGAGTGCTGTGGGCCCGGACTACATTTTTATGGATTATAACGTGCGGTCACACAGAACTCACACTGTTGATGAATTTCATTAGGGAGGTGATATTCGCCATATGGATTGGCCCTAGAGTTCTCCGGATATAAATTATATTGAATATATTTGGGATGGAAAGCCATTTCTCAGCGTAGGCATCCCAGGTCCCCTAGAAGTCAAAGGTCATGCTTTTAGAAAAATGGGTTTTTTCGCCACAAATATTTATTGACACCCTCATAAATAGTATGAAAGCACGTTATGAAGCTTGTATACCGTTACTCGGTGGTCACACTTCAAATTAGATAGATTTTTAACGAATTAAATGCTTTATTTCTGATTCATGGTTTCACACTTTTTGATATATCCTGTATTCTAATTCAAAATTTTTAAAAAATTTATGTGGTTATGTTGCAATATTCTTTATCACACTGTAACATGTCCCTGGGACGAATTTCATGGCAACACAGTGAATAGTTCATTAGTTTTCCAAAATTCTGTGTTTGTGATCTGAATTTTGGACATAAGTTTACATGAAAAAGACAGAAAAAGAGAATAAGGAACATTTTTTTAAAAAAATATTTGTTGCAATAAGATCTAAATACACTGGCCTCAAAAAGTTAAGATACAACATGTTTTTCGAAGCTCACCATAAAAAAAATGGCAGTAACAATAAAATGCATAGTTTACATGAATGATAATAACGAACTTTAAACACATTAATGAAAAAACGATTGCTACCACTTTTATTTTATAGAAAAGAACGTATATTTATGAGTGAGAGAAAAATATGCAAATATCAAGCTTTCGTACTTTTGTGTGTAAGTTGTGTTGATTTTCAACAGTTGTTGGCAGTTTCGGTGACAATAGTCAAGAGAGTTTAGAAAATGTCTCAGAGACGTCGTTTACCCAATTCGTTAAGGTGGCGGGCAGTTGGATGGATGGAAATGGGATTGTCGCAGGCTGATGCTGCTAGACGTCTCAATGTGTCTCGTAGTGTTGTTCAGCGACTTTGGGATCAATACCAATCCGAAGATTCTGTGTCCAGAAGACCTGTTCCAGGCCGACCACGAGCTACAACACCTGCAGAAGACCGTTTTCTAGCTCTTTCGGCACGAAGAAGAAGAACCACTACTGTGCCGCAGCTCGTTGCAGACCACTTTCAAGCATCAGGAAGAAGAATCTCCGCTACTACGGTGCGAAATCGTCTTCACAATGCAGGTCTGTATGCAAGAAGACCAGTTGTGTGCGTTCCCCTCAACGGACGACAGCGAAGGAACCGCTTATGCTGGGCAAGAGAACATGTTTCTTGGACGCAGCAACAATGGGCTTCTGTGCTGTTCACAGACGAGTCCAGATTTACAATGGAGAGTGATTGAGGGCGTCTACTGATCTGGAGGGAACAGCGCACTAGATACCATCAATCCAACACTGTTGAAAGACACAGTTATAGAGGTGGTGGAATCCTGGTTTGGGCAGGGATCTCGCTCGGTGGCCACACTGACCTGCATGTGTTCCATGGAGGAACCGTAACTGGTTTTAGATATCGGGATGAGATCCTTGATTCATATGTCCGTCCATATGCTGCTGCTATTGGTAACGACTCCATTCTGATGGATGATAATGCACGACCTCACCGAGCTCGGATTGTTGAGGAGTATCTGGAGGATCACGGTTTGGAACGAATGGAATGGCCAGCTCGATCTCGAGACCTTAATCCGATAGAGCATCTTTGGGACTATCTTGGCAGAGAGGTTGCTGCTTTAAATCCTCCTCCAAGGTCGTTACATGAGCTGAAACAAGGCTTTCTCTGTGTCTGGTCTTCGCTTCCTATTCCGGTGTCCGACAACTTAATAAACAGCATGTGAAATCGATGCCGCCAATGCATTCAAGTTAGGGGTGGACACATTCCTTATTAGAACCCATTTTTGTATTGTTTTTATGCCATTTTACCACATAACACTGTGATGTGCTGTTTTCTCCAAGAATGGACTTTTCCGCAGAGATTGCTTTTTTTGTTATAATTCGTTTTTGCAATACACTTATACAAATTTCTATGACGCATTCAATAAAAAACTATTTAATGCACATATCCTCCAAATTTTTTGTTTCTACATTCATTCATTTGCAAATTAGACACAAAAACCCGGTTGTACCTTAACTTTTTGAGGCCAGTGTACTTGATAAAACATTTAAATGACCTATAAATTTAAACTCAACTACGAGTTAAATTGAAATTTCTCAAGACTTTCGAATATACTAATGCAATATCAATTCAGAAAAAAAATCAGAATTTTAAAAAGTTGACCCTTATAAAATCTAAAACACTTGGAAGAATAAATAATTCATTCCCCTTAAAAGTAAATTTTAATCTCATGCATTTAATTAACAAGTAACTAATAAAATAAAAAGATCAAATAATAATGTTTATAATAGTATTCATTTAACTAAAGTACCAAATCTGGTGAAATGAAAATAATCAAATACTAAATTAGAATCAACAAATTAGAGCAAAAAAATCCTATCATTTTTTCATTTCTCACATTGCATGACAAACTGCTTTTATTTTGAAGGAAAAATAAATCTAAGGAAAAACCAACGGATTTTTTTTTCTTCAAACAAATAATTAATGATGCATTTTGTTTTAACAAGAAAATGTAGAATTAATTACTATTCATGATTAATTTAAGCTAAAGCACATACAACAACTACTAAAAAAGTCGTGTGTAATGGCACAAAAAATAAAAATTTAAATTTATATGTGTTGTAAACAAATGTTTTTCCACATATAATGACTATATCTCAAGCTATTTTTTTGATTACATAAATTATATTCATGTGAAAATGTAGTTTAAAATATTTATACAGCGGAGAATAGATATTTTTGTTATTTTATCAATACTTTACGACATTAATATTAGTGCTATATTGTGTTGTGAGAGGCTACGTAGGTGTGGAAAAAGTAATTGAAAGTAGCGATAACTCGCCCTATTTGACAGCCTACAATGGCTATTTACCCGTCACCTGAACTGGAGTAGGTTGCTATGTATAGAAAAAATCGCAGTTGGCTTAGATTTGAATATAAATCAAAATATGTAATTTGTAAATGCGAAAATATGAAATTATTTTCACTATCGTACGTTGGAAATTATTCACCTTTTCATACTATTATCGTCTGCTTTGATTTAATAATTTTTGCTACTTTAACTTTCCTTACTGTTTATTATATTTATTGATTTATAATCTTTTGGTATTATAAGTTTTGTTGCAAAAGTTGGTATCCTTTTGTCATGAATCTCGATTTGAAAATTCGGCAGTAGATTGTTAGAATTCGAACTGATATGTGTTTTCGACACGTAATAGAAAAAGCTGTTGTTTTTACTAATTCATTTAGATTTTAGATTGCAAAGATTTTATTGAATGTATACTCTTACATGTAAATATGTGTTCTTCTTTGTTACGACATAGATTTAATTAAAAAGTTCGTTCTATTTAGAATTGGTTATTTTCAGTATATTTCTGAACAGAACCACCGAAACAAAAACGACAAATTGGTCAATAGAAATTGAATATTAAAAATATTGTTCATTGAAATTTTTTGGTGGGAACATAACATCATTCACACAACGCGAAACGTACATTTTTAATGTAAAATATTCGAACTAATTTTTGTAAATGTCCTGAATTCTTTTTTCACCAATATATACTATCAAAAGTATAATTATATATTGTAGTTGTACGTAAAATCTACATTTTACTAACAAATACCATATCCTTACTTTAAAAAAAGAAATAGAATAAAACACTGTTTGTTATTAAATCTCTTTTAATTTTTTTTTAAAATTCATGATTAATTTTTGAAAAAGAAAGTACAATCTGATTCCAAATAAAAATTAAGGTGATAAGGAGTAATTTTGTAATTTGTTACAGAAAAACAGAAAAATATTTAACTTAATTGCATTAGAGATTCAAAGTATAGTTATGAATTGAAAATTGAATTCTTTATTATTAATCACTTCTTTATATTGAGGGATAATACAAGATTTTTTAAAGTAATAACTGTCAGCAAAATATAGGAAACTAAATTATTATTTGTTCATAAAATATACTCAAACCATTATTAGTAACACTTTTTTCTAGACAAAAATATACAAGTTGAAAATCAATTAATGAACTGAAAAAAAAAGCTGAGAAGCAATGCTATAAATATTTCATCAACAAAGCTTAAAAAAATTGTAAGTTAAAAAAGAATTTTTTTTTACTTAAAATTTTGCTGTATTTTACATAGTATGTTATCACATAATTGCTATTAGTGTATATTAACGACATGACAATAAATACCAAATATTTTGTTTTGATATTTTAAAATAAGGAAAAGAATAACTATTGTTATATATATTTTGATATTTTAGCATGAGGAAAAGAATAATTATTGTTATTTTGATATTTTAGCATGATGAAAAGAATAATTATTGTTATTTTGATTTTTTTTTCTAATTTAAACTGTGTCGTAACACTTATTTTAAATTTTTAGAATCGCAATAATTTGGAGGATTGTAATTAATAAAGCCTCGTGGTTACTTTAAAATCATTGTAGTAACATTTCGTAAAAAGTGAAGAATAATAAATGATTTAGCGATATATATTTCTTTTTTCACTAATTATTTTTTAATTGGTGAAATTGCCAAAAACTTACATTTTAATTTGGATAATCAGTTTGCTAATGTAATGATAATGTTATCTTAAAATTTAACTTAAATTTTTGAAATTATGTCTTAAAGCTTAATGTATATTAATGTTCAATAATTTTTTCAACAATTACAAAAAAATATAAATATTAAAAATTTGTCATAATTCACGTATAGGTGATTAATAATTAATTTAAGGTTTGTTAAAGAATTTCGAAAAATGTAAATAAATCCTCTTTTCCTAACTTTTTGAATATACTTTCTTCTTTTGTAACAAAGATTAAACCTTAGTATGAAGATGGAATAACAATTATAATTTATACACTGATAATCAAGTTTTTAAAAAATTATCTACATTTATCTTGCTTGCATTTGCATTAGGTCTATCCAATGATGTTTAATGTAAATAATGAAAACACACATATTTTAGGACTATTGATTTAAATAAATATCATTAAATGTGCTTTAAGATTTTTTTATTTGAAATGTTTGTATTCGTATGAGAGAAAGAAACTAAAGTTTCAACACAATTTCAATTTAAAAGTTATTTTTCTTTCACCATATTTCCTTTCGTGTAATTCAATATTTATAGAAATCAGAATTCCATACTTTTAATTCTTTGACTATCAAGTAAGAAAATCTGAAATTGTTCTAACAAATGCATTTGAAGGGAAAAAATGTTTAAAAAGGCAATAAATGTTTACTAATTAATATTTTTATTAAAACTTTTTTTTGTGATAAAGTTAACAATTTGGTTAAAGTTAACAGTTAAAATTTGATTTTAGCCAAAAATAGATGGATGAAAAATAATGGTAACTGCTACGTAATGGATTTAATAGGTCACCAAAGATTTCGCGTGAAGTAGAAATGAAATATTGTTAAAAAGGTATGCGTTAATTTTTTTAAATCTATTAGAAATAATTGAGTCCGATTTAATGTTTGCTAAGCTAATTGCATCAAAATCAATCTACTTGATTCCAAACTTTAACAAAAAATAATCATTGTTGGGACATCGAGAATTGAAAATAATAATTAAATTTATAAATTAACAATTTTGTTTGTTTTCAGTGCAGAGTCAAAACTTGCTGCTTCGCATTTAAAAAAATTCAGATATTTTTTAAACGTTTCTAACTAATATAAAACAATATTATTATTATTTATTTAGAATACGTTTAGCATGAAAATTTATAGCCATGATAGATTTTGATTTTAATTTTAATTAATTTACATCGCAATCTGAATCAAAACCAGGGCCATTGGCGACGGACTATGCAATCTTGAACCATGGTCAAGAGACGAAGACGACACCTGAAATGTCACTACTTCTTAAGGTCATGTTAAATCATTGGTTAAGGCTATAAGCGTCAGTGTATTGGGTTTCGAGTTGAGTTGTACTTTCAAGGCTTAATCTGTTTATCATCACCAGTGCTACACGTTAAATTGTGGATAAAATGCCTAAAAAAAAGAAATTACTAGTTTATAGGTTATGTAGTCATCAAGCAGCGTCAATTGAAATATGATCAGACGAATAATAATATTGAATAGGTTCGTTCAAGCAGTTAATTTTTTTAATTCGCATCGAAAATTGAATTATAATCCAACAGAACAATAATATACTATAAAATGCATTTTCTACATGAAGATATATTTTTACATTCAATACAGAATTTTCTAAAATTACTTTCTACAAAACTAAAATAATTTGATATTCCTCTTTACTCTAAGAAACTTAGCATAAAACGAACAATTCATTTCGAACATTTAGAATTATTACATATTTTATTGTTCTCGCTTCCTATTCAGATCACAACAAAATTTACTGTAAACAAATTTCTTTGAAGAAATATCGAAATGCACTTCTTTTTGAAAAATAAACACGTATAACTTCTTAGAAAAGAAACGAATATCTTAAAATGTTATCGAATTTTCCGCTTACGTATCTTAGATCTTAGTTTACTCAGAATGTAACATACGAAGCAAAATGCTCTTTTCTTAAAATCGGAGCAAACTTTTATCACACGTTTTGAATAATGTCTTCATGAATACCTATATTTATAGTACGTTCTTTTTAGTATATATACCTACATCGTTCTCGATTTTTGAATAGAGTATAAATATTTACGATAAAAGGAAGAAAAATTTGGCAAAATAAATTGTTTTGTAGCAGTTTGTAAATAGAATATTCTTAAAACTTTTGATGTATACATTATAGAAAATGAATTTATAGTAGTCTACGATCTGAAATTTAAATATGCTTAAACATATATTCAAGAATGATTTATGATTGAGAATTTTCCCCGTTAGTGTTTTTTCCATATATTTCTTTTTATACGTGCATATTTAAATTTTTAACTCTTTTAAATTTAACTGGGGTTTTATACATATAATTAATGTTATAAAACAGTGTTTCTCAAACTGTGGGGCGCGCCCCCTGGGGGGGCGATAGACGTACAAGGGGGGCGCGAGCATATCGAAAATAAAAGATTAAAAAAAATTATTTGCTGGAATGAAGTAAAACAAAATACTTTCTGACATAATAAAAAAATACACATTTACACTATTATAATTTATATATCTGCGATATTACGTCATAAAAAATTAAAGCTTCTACTTCTATTACGGTTTCTTTTCAAACCAAAATGAGAAAAAACAAAACCCAGACCCATAATCGAAAAAAATTTTTAGGAAGATAAAAAATTTATCACTGTTATATTATTGTCATCAGCTGTAGGCAACAGAATGTAGTTGCTGCGATTTGACCTTCGAACTTACTTGTACGGTTAGTTACGTCCCTGCTCTTATGTGTATTTGTTTTTTCATTTAGAGAAGTTGCAAATAAACTATTTCTGCTGCGATTTTTTCCTTGTAAAATATTTTTATGATTTTTGGAAAAGCACAGAGAGCTCTTTGAAGGATTACTTGGCCAAGATTTATTTCTATGAGTTATTCCCAAACATATAAAAAAGCATAATGAAAAACGTTTTACATAATTTTTTTGAACATCCATATTGTAATAAATACACTTTCATTCCGGAGCTGTCACGCCGAGCACAGAGTGCACGAAATCGGTAATTCTGGCAAAACTGTTTAATTGTTATCAATGGCTCTGACACTATCCTCCTGTTTGACTGTCTTAACGTGTGAACTAAAATATATTTGTCACATATCTCCCTCTTTTTTGAGAGTGACAAACGATTTTTTACAATCTTAAGGTACTTGTTTTGACTGAGTTCCCGGTGTGATAACTTTTTTTCCGAAATATTTTCTGTATTCTTGAAAGTAGGTGAGTATATTTTCTCTTAATTAAATTATTCACCGGAATTACGATTTTTATTGTGTATTATAAAAATAATTATAAAAAAAAGATTGGGGTGGCTCAATAACCCCACTCGACCATTAGTATCGAGTGCGCGCCTGCTCCAGGTTTAAAACATGTTGAAGTCTTTTCACTTTAAATATTAAAAATAATACAATTATTTCTCATCGGAATTTTATATTATTGTTCTTTATTCACTATCAATCCTAAATGATAATTCTGTGAGGTTTAAAATTACAGTTCGCTTAAAACTAATTATAATTTGAGCAATGATTTAAAAAAATCATTTTACATTTTTGTAAACATTGTCGCGCACTTAGCTTTATTCTGCTTACAATTCAGCGATTATTTCAATAATGTTTTATTTTCTTATAAATGAACTCGTGCAAAGAGCGGGTACTTCAGCCGGTATACTTTTAATGTATCAGTGCTGCACAGAGTATTATAAAACTAATTAATTAGTACTAAATTAAGAACAAGATTAATAAGTATTAGCGACTTCCATGGACTTGTCTTAGAGAGCAAAGTTTTTCAAAAGAATGCTTATGATTAGAAATTGACCCTCTGAGTTCTTTTTCTATATTTGGCTGATATCTGTATTTTTTCTTCTAAGCAACCACCGCATTTTGCAATATGTTCCAATTTAAAAATTAGAGAAAGGAAAAATAACGTAATAATTATCCTATTACTTAATATTTTTTTGCTTAAAAGCAACATATACAAAATTTAATACTTATGTCATGAATTTGTACGGCATATAATTAAGATTATTGCTTTAGCGTAAAAAAAGTGCATTATTATTGCATTCAGTACATTATTAATGTATAAGGGGGGCACGATAAAAATTGTGATTGATAAGGGGGGCGCCAGTATTGAAAGTTTGAGAAGCACTATTATAAAAGCATAAAACAATAAAACACTTTGAATGTTAGCTCTGATCATGCTAACGTTTTAAGAATAAACAATTAATAGAATAAATAAGCAGAAAATATATCGATAAATTAGTTAATTTAGAACAAATAATAAACTATTTAATTTAAGTGGATCGTAATAAAATCTTACATCAACTGCCGTAATTTTAAACAATTGAAAAAGAGGACCAATTTAAATGAATCATATATATTTGAAAATAATATATTATGTTGGGGAAAAAGAGATCAATTATTTTTGCTTGAAATTCAAGACTTTATTTAACATGTTTCGGATTCTCCGATTTGAGTCAAATATGTACCACTTCGTTGTGTAATTTGTTGCCATTTTAAAAGTAGCTTCATAATGCCTCTCTCATAGAAGTCCTAGTCCTTATCGGCGAAAAACTCTAGTAATCTATATTTTCACAATATCCTCTTAATCCCAATTTCTTATCCCTAAGAAAGTTTTGCAATGCGAGAAAAAGGTGGTAATTGCTTGGTGCCAGTTCTAGGCTATATGAAAACTTACCAACCAAGCTCCCAGAGTTTCTGGCGGGTCACTACAGACGTGTGTGGCCTGGCGTTGACCTGATGGAACACATCACCTCTTCTGTTGTCCAATTCTGGCCGTTTCTGGTCAATTGTTAGATTCAAATGGTCCAGTTGTTGACAGTAAATATCTGAGTTTAGTGTTTGGCCATACGGAAGCAACTCATAATAAATTATTCCTTTCTAGTCCCACCAAATACACTGTAGAACCTTCCTGGACGTTAGTCCTGGTTTGGCCACTGTTTGAGCTGCTTCACCTCGATCGTCTTCGCACAATATTGTCGTATGTGACCCATTTTCCATCCCCAGTCACCATCCGTTTAAGAAATGGGTCGACTTCATTCCGTTTGGCCAAGGCTTTGCAGATAGATATTCGATCCATCTTGTTTTTTGGTGTTAATTGGTTTGGCACCCAAACATCGAGCTTCTTTTAGAATCCAACTTTGCGCAAATGGTCTAAAACGTAATGGTTTTGAGTTGGTGCATTCGCACTGTGGCGTTGACAAAGTTCTTAGCGTCCTGGCGACTGTGTGATTTGTTTGTGTTTTTGTGCGGTTCAAACAGAATTTCCAACAGACCATTTATATAATGTAACTACAACAACCTGATACTTCAAATTGGGGTTATTGTTATATTATAGTTATATTACTTGATTTAACAGGTAAAATTAATTAATATTACATAAAACTTATAAATGACTGCAATTTTATGTGAATATAGTATCCGTTGGCGAGAGCGGGTGATTTTTCGTCCTTTTTCCCTTCAACAGCAGTAACGCCGACTATTGAATTATGTCACTATAGCAAATATAGGCAATAAGAGTAATAAATAGGCAATAAGAGGATAAAATGTCAGTACCAAAACGTTATGATTTTTTTACATGAAGCAAATTAATTCAGATTGATTGTTTGATGTTCTTACAATAATCATTAGGGTATTTATGCTTCTGAATTATAGCCTTATACTTCTGTAAAATCAGTAAATTTTTTTCCACGTCATGAAGGAAAATAATTTTAATAAAAGAGGAAACGCTCCAGAAATGGGGCATAGATAATATGTCTAGGGCAGTTATGACAGTTAAAAATGACGATTGCAGCCAATTGCAAATTTCGAAAATGTATAATGTGCCGCGCCAAACTCTGCAATGGTATGTATTGAAGAATGAATTTAAGGTGCCGAAACTAGATAGGAAATCGGAAATGGGAGGAGGGGGTAAAAGCAGAAGACGACTTATAAAAATATATAATTTTGGGTCAGTGATATGGGTTTGGACTCACACAGATCGTACTAAGGAGTCTTGACTTCGGAGTGGATGATGGAATGGATGACGGATTTAACGAGGTCAATAAAATGGCAGGATAGGAATGAATGCATTCTTTCTTAAGAATACATCCCAGACTGACTGTTCGGAAAGAAGAAAACTTATCGATAAATACAGCCCTAGGTAGGAACAGAAGTAACGTGTAGAAGTTTTTCGAAATTCTAGAAATCAAAATGGCAGTGCTAAATCTGGTAAACAAGCCGGACAGAGTTTTTGATGCAGGTGAATCTGGTAAACAAGCCGGACAGAGTTTTTGATGCAGGTGAATCTGGACTGCAGTTGAATACAAGATGCAACCATGTTGTATGTAGAAACGGAAAAAAGAACGTACACTCCATCAGTCCGAAAGAAAAGGGAGAAACTGTTACAATTGCGCCTCTATTTTTTAAAGTTTTAGTCAAATATGAGCAGTTTCGGAATTTGTTTTGGAGCTTCTTTATACACACATACCAATAGAAAGACCGCACTCTAAAGTTTAAAGTATCGTTTCAGAAAAATGGAAAATAATTTTTGTTCATGCAGCCCATTTCCACTCAACTCCAGCAAGTGAACGAGAGAAAAGAGGCACCAGTGAAAATAATTGGAGAAGAAAGATTATTCTTATGTAGGAGATCAAAGATAAGAAGAAACGAATCATGGGATCTGTTTTTTGATTCAGTTGAAAGAGTATTTAAGCACAAAAATACACTAAAATAATTAAAATCCGAAATTTTAATGGTTAATTGGCGAGAAAGTGGCTAATATTTTGGTTTATATTAGTGATGACCACTAAAAGATTGAGGGAAAATAAAAGCATTAAGTGTAAAAAAAGAACGAAACCTTTCTTTTTGTTTTCTTGGACAATTTTAAGAAAAGTAAACGGTTCTCAGGGCATAAGTTTTCCTAGTCTTAGATTGTACATGGTGTTATATAAATTATACAAACGGTACTTGCATATTACCGCGTTATACCGCGTTATGACGTTATATGAAAGGGAGTACATGGTTGCCCATTCAGCGCGTACTGTACATAGAAAATCAGGGTTGCCAACTTTGCAAGCTATAGGAAACGTTGCCATTGTTGCTATAGTAATTAAATATATAAATGAATATATTTATTATATAAATTTAATCTACATAAGTAATTTGCTTATAAATATTTTAAATAATTAGATTAATTGACATTTAAATCGTATATGTAGACATTTATAAATATATAAGAATTCAGAACTTTTTTAACATTGTTCTTTACAGGAAATGGATGAAACAAACAAATCCTCCGATGAATAGGCACTAAAAAGAGAACTACTTAACGCCCCCGCATGCAAAAATACCGTAAAAGAAAACTTAGCACTCCTCCGAAGAATTGCATTATCTTGCCCAGAATAAATCAGAAGCTTTCACTTCTATCAATTGGTCATTAGCACACATACAATTTTTTTTCTAATTTTTACTCTGTAGATAATATGGTGAATAGTATCGAAGTAGACGTCTAGACGTTCATCTTCAACCTTAACAAAGCCTTAAAAATTTTTCATTAGCAAATGTAATCCAAATTAATGAATTATTAGTTTAATTAGGTATTTATAAATAACCTAGTATTCATTTAAAGTACTTAAATATTTTTTATGATTGTAGAAAAAACATATTTATAGATGAGAATAGCAATTTTTTAAATTGGATGAATGAACATATTTAAAATGAATGAATTGATCTAGTAGACTACTAAATATTGAAATTCAAATGAATATCCTTAAACAAAATTAATTTCAATGTTCACGCCGTGATCATGAAAAGTAAAATTATTTATTTTCTTTTACTTAATTTTAGAAATAGAAATTTTTGTAAGGATTCAAATTATTTTGATTAATAATAATCAAATAGCTGCAATGCTCTCTTACTTTACACTTTATTAAATTGCATTTTCTTTTATTTGAAATCAGAATCAAATTCGACACACTATTAATTCATAAAAGGCAAGAAGAATTGCTGATAAAATTTCTTCATATAAAATCCACTAATCGGTGTGAATTATTTTATCCGCAGCCTTATGATGGTGTTATATCACGCAACATCATAATTATCTCCACACAATTCCTTACACTATTAATCTAAGTTGTCATCTTCAGAGGAATAAGATTTTATTAATAACTTATGAAATCTAGAAGATTGCTAGTATGCCTTTCTTTTGTCGGCTGCAATTAATGATGTCTCATGGGATTCGTATACATGAAACCGGAATCGAATCAGTTCGGATGCTGTTTTACATTTATTTCGTCATCATAATTGCTGTTTTCTAAATCAGATAATTCAAAATTAGGTTTATATTCCTTACTTAGGTTTTACTTATTTTGTTTTCAAGTTACGTACATATCAATACGATAAATAGTACTTCTTTTTTAATGAGTACTACCTAAGTGCATTTTATTTGTGAAATATAATTTATGAGAACTGTAAATTTTTCCTCGTCTAGAAAAATGATAATGTATTAGTACTAAATAAATACATGAAGAAGAAATAAATAAGAAAAGGTTATATAAAAGATGTAAAAGTTAAACATTAAGTCAAATGTTAAACATTTTTTATATGTAGTAACATTTTTATATGTATTAATACATACATAAAACATTTTATGTATGTATTAACATTACTTTGTATATTAATACATATATAAAACATACATATTACATATTAATACATATGCAATATGTAATATGTATTAATACATATTAATACATAGGTAATATGTATTAATACATATTAATCCATACGTAATATGCAATATGTATTAATACATATTAATACATATGTAATATGTATTAATACATATTAATCCATACGTAATATGTAATATGTATTAATACATATTAATACATATGTAATATGTATTAATACATATTAATACATATGTAATATGTATTAATACATATTAATACATATGTAATATGTATTAATACATATGTAAATGTTAATACATATAAAAATGTTCATATATGTATTAACACACAAAATAATTAATATTTATATGTAATGTACTTGTTAATACTTTCACAAAAGAGTTGCACAAATGTTCTCTCTTTTTTTTAGTTCATTACTAATTATAATGCAAAAAAAATTACTAAAACCTTATGTGAAACTACTCATAGTTACTACACTGCTCGAAGACAGACAAAGAAGTGAAGAAAACTATTCGAGACAACTATGTATGGCCAAAAAATAGAAGGCGTGTATTAACCCTCTAAGTGGATACCTTCCTCCTGAAAAGTTATTCCGAAAGCGTTTTACTCTTATTTTGCTATTCCCTTCAAAAATGCAACAGACTTCAATTCTTTCCCCCTTTTAGAACTTGGGAGGTCGAACGGGGACAATTTTATGACCTAGTTCGGTTCCTTTGTCAAGTAAGAACCAAGGGATCAATCGTTTACAGCTAGCTGTTAAGTTGCCTTGGGCAATCTTGTATGAAAACCATAGTTCTACTCTGTCGTTTTCCCCATAGATTCAGTCACAGTGTAAAATTAAAACAAAATGCAGGGTAAAAAAAACATGAAATAAATGGCGTGTTAAAAGTTGAAAAATAGTTATATTTTCTTCAAACAAAATTTATTTTCTGTCATTTTTTAAAAATTAAAAAAATATTTTGGTATTGCGATTTGAACCAGAAAAAAGCATCCTGTATTCATTTTTGAATATGAGAGTAAGAAAGAAACGCACTCACTTTCCTGTTTTTAAAAAAGTTATGAGGTAAAAAAGAGTAAAGGCCCTATCTTTTTTTTTTTAAACATTAAGACAATAAATGGTGCATATTTATGAAATAAAACAGATCTTTCTCTATACAATTATATTTTTAATTTAGAATAACATAAAAAATGATTTCAATATACTTTTAATTTATTTAAATTTAAATCATATACATGATATTTTTATGTTAACTGAATATTTTTCGGAAAAAATCTAAATTTTCATTCCTAGTGCTCTCCTTTTCAAACTCCTTGTATTAAATAAAAATATCTTTTCTACATCGGCATTTGTGATGGACATAACACACATTCAGTCAATAATTTTTAATTTTAATGGGGGATATACTTCTTCAAATGCGCATGACAGTACTTCTAACCATTTTCTACTCAAGTTAAATTTCTTATCTTTCTGTTTCTTTTATTACAAGGAAAAATGTCACACATCGATAACTACATTTTCACACAATTCAGTCATTACAAATTTTATTGTGAGAAAAGTTCTCCCTAATTAATTTTGTCTTTCAAAACAGTACACTTAAAACAATTTTGTTCAGTGAAGTTAACCGGCAGTTCCACAATGTATTCATACCAAATTTTAAAGACAAATTTAACACTTGGAAATGTATCCTGTATTAAATTTTTCAGTATACACAAATATTTCCTGCTGTAGGGAAGATATAGTATGAGATGTGGTGTGCGGTTGTGAAAGAATGTTTTCGTACGTGTAGACTATTTTTGAAAATTTAAATATCACTGAAGCTGATCATATAACTGCAAATGAGCCTTATTTTAATGTGTGCTGGTATCAAAGTAAAACACTTTACAATATTAAACAGCCTATGGGTTTATACTCAATATCAAACTATTCGCAAAATGGCTTACAACTTCTATTCAAATTGTAAAGAAACTGAAATATAAATATATCTTACTGCAGTCAAAAATATTCATAATATGTAAGTATCCTATTTCTCCACTTATTTCTGTACATTTTAAAAACTGTAGCTAAATGCAATTTTTTATATTTATAAACGAGGCATAACAGCTCACACAGTCGTAAAAATGTCCTTATCATTTTTAAATATACTACTATAAAACGTATATGGACTGTAAGATCAGTTGTAAAATCCTAAAAGCTTTTAGAGGAGCTAAAAACATGTAATTTTGGATTGATCAAATTTTTAATATAATACACAAATATGCATGTTATTAAGCAAATACATTTGAAAAATCAAACTTCCTTCTGAAATAAACGTAATTGAAAGAAAAATGTTTAATTGCAAATGAGTGGAAATACATGTTTATCTAAGGAGTATCCCCAAAGTGAGGTAATCCTCAAACATAAGACTCAAACTCAGTGGCACAATAATCCATGAGGGCCAGGAACTACTCTGCCCATCATAATACACGTGACCATTGGACGCTGAGGTGCATGAACAGATGTCCCGATTTGGTGGTCTGTCTGAAGAGAGACCTTCAGTGTTTAAGACCCGAAACAAGCTTGGTACTCATTTATCGACCCAATGTAGCGGGGATGAAAGGCAGAGTCGACCTTGCGCAGCCCGTTAATAGAACCCCAGACCTGTGGTGGGGAAGCACTAGACACTACCACTCTATCCTATTCGGTGAAAAATAAAATTTAATGTTAGAATCTTATATAAATCCCTAATGAATGAGGGAGTCCAAACTTTTTTTTTCATGTAAACTGTTTAGACGGAAATGGTTAATTATGAACATTTTACAAGTTGAATAAATTAAAATTAACCGTTATAGTTTACATAAATTTTTAAGGGTACAAAAGGTATATTTCGGCTGCACGAATTAATTTTAAAGGGAATACGGTTACGAAAAAGTAGTACAAATCTATCTAAAGTAGGGTTGGTTACCTTACATATTGTCAAAAACAACAATGTATTGGAAGCCAATTCCGCAATTCGTTGTTATAAAAATGTATGGAAAATTACAAGATTTATTTTTGCATTTGTAATTTATATATATATAATTTTTCCTGGGAACTTTAAAAGCTAGAGCGGCATCCATCAAAACCGCGGTTCTCTCTCTGTTTTTCCAGATCGCCCCTGACTATGCCGGCTCTGCCATAGTAAGTGAAAATGCCGGATTTTGTTTGTCAAGATCATTTTATAGCAGACTGCATTTTCATGTATTTTAGATGGTCGTTTTATATTTTCTACATCAATATCTTAATGTCTGAATTTAAAATTACATAAAATTCTTGACATTCGCATCAATGACCATGATAATTTTTATTAGTGTATGAATGTGTCATCAAACGATTACATGACTAATATTAACATATTATTTTAACCATTTAATTAATATTAAGTATAACATAACGCACACAAATTTTCTGAACTTTAAAATAAATATTTCGAAAACTACAGATATACTCAAAATTTTTCATTCCTACGCTTTAGCTTCTCAGTTTTGCTTCTATGTAAGAATTTATTTTAATTGTATATTCATCAATTTTTTTAGTATAATTTTTGCTCTTAGCATGCAGTTTTCAACTGAATTGTATGAAATCTTCGAAATATATTAAAAGATACCAAAGAAGCTATATAATAAAATTTGAAATTTTTATTATACTCAAACAATTGCTAAAACTTATGGTAAATAATTTTTAACTGCGCGATGCATTTTTTTTTCGAAATTTCAAATGGAATTTCTATCATAAAATTTCTAGCTTTATACGGTCGAGATTTCAAAAAATATCCAGATTTTAATTATTTATTCAGTTAGCCTTTAAAAAAGATAAATGTTGAGGTATTTTGTATAAATAGATATTTTTGAACAATAATTCGAATGTTTTTGAATAGCTCGAATTTAAAATTGATTTTTATGTCTATTTATATGCATAAATGTCTACTGTAAATGTTTCCGTATTTTTTTGATTACCATTTATTCAAACATTCAAGTTATAAAAAAAATGTGTGAAAATCTTCATTCATGTTGTCTTTGATGTAAACTGAAGTTCAAGCACTTAAAATTCAAATATAATTCGGTGTATTTTAACAATATATAATTAGGCACTGTAATTAAACTTCCCTGAACACTTGGGCTTTGAAATCTAAAAAAAACAACTAATAAATCTTAATTAGTTTTTTTTTCGTTATTATTTTTATCAAAGTGTAAGAAAATGTTTCAAATGATTTGATGAAGTTTAAATTTATTCATTTTTAGTGGTTGGAAAATTGAAAAGGTTTCAAATTTTAAAGAGTTTGGTGTTTTATTAATTTTTTCGGTATCTTATAATAAAATAATCATGTTTCAAAAACTGAAAGCTTTGATTAAAATGAGAAAAATGAAGCGAAAGAATATACTTAAAAAAAGATAATTTGTCTAACTATATAAAATAGCAGATTGCACTGACACGCCCCAACTTGTTACAGTTTCAAATTAATATGAAACCAAAAGGGAATTGTAACATATTTTACTTATGCGTTGGGACATTTCAAAACTTTTAAAATACGATGTAACAAATAAACACTTCCTGGGGTCTAAAGAAATTTCCCCTCAATTTTTTACGATTGCCCCAGGGTCAAAACACGGGGTTTCCTGCGAGCCATAAAACTTCCGATCAGTGTCCTGCTGTGTTGCTTCCACCGTCCCCAATTATCTTTCAAGATGTTAAACCTTTAAAAGGGAGAAAGGATTTCAGAAAAGTGCGGCTAATCCGCTTTTGAAAACGTTACTTGAAGGCAGAAAAATCCGTGCAGAGCATTTTCGAAGCATCTTTACACTGACGGAATTTTCCGTGCTATCCGGTTAGAGGGTTAAAAAATCAATGCCGAGAAAGACACAAAAAAATGTATGGTTACTTTAATTCTTTGAAACGATGAAAAATAATGGAAAGATACTTCTGTTTAACAATTTTATCTCCAGTAAATGACAAAAATGTTTTATGGAAACGAATTTCATGATGTTTAATATGATTCGTGCATTACTATCAATTATTAATTACTACTCCAATCTTATACCAATGCTGATTGTAGCTCATACTATCAACCTACTTCGTACGTACTAGGATATCTTACAAATGAATGTGAAATTTTTTCGAATACCCTTTTCCAAACACATCGGAAAACTTCTGACGTCCCACTCGAGGGGTAAACATTACCTTTCTCTCAGTAATCTCATTACCTGACTCAATTTACGTTTCATCCATACTCATTATTCAGCAGTCTTACCTTCTTGGGTAGCATGGTGTCTTGAGATCAGTGGAATACACACCATAAGTTCACATGCGTAAAGGTAATCCTGATGAAGCCTTTTTCGAAATATGATTGTTTTGACTCCCTCAATCCTGTAATCAAAAGCATCTCACTTTATAATATTGACAGTTCTGTCTCGATGAGCTGTTAACAGGAGATACCGGTTATCAATTGCTGTGGTAACACGTAGACCATTTTGTCTGGGTATGTTGTCTAACATTCGCTATTTCTTAGAATCGATTCCTATGGCCTTCAAATGACATTCTTTGACATTGTCTGCTATATTTCTTTGTATTTACTTGGATTCAAATCTCTCGTCATTTCGAAAAGTAATGAATTTCTCTAAATCAGGGATTATTGTTAATTCATGCAAAATTGTTGGCATATTGAAATCCCCTTTTGACAAAAGAAAAGTGAGAAAAGAAACCTCAGTGAAATCATAATCTGCTCATATCTCCTTCTTTCGTTTTTCACTTCATGAACATTGATTTGTATATGAAATTTTCTTCTGTTTTCTTCTGCACTTTACACTGAGTGGATGTCGTGTTTTGTATCAGTTACAAGCTGGTATACCCATTCTTTACAAGGGTGAATTGAAAAATTAAACAATACAGATTAAAGAATAAAGAAAGTTTTTAATGACTTAATTTTAAGTGAAGTGCAAATTATACAAAAAAAAAGATTTTTTTTTGTTTATCTCAGCTGAACAACAATCATATTTGTTAAATTTTAAGTCTGTAGGTCTAATAGCTGATAAAAAGGATTATTTTTATTTGTAACGTCCTCGTAACTCCCTTGTGCGTAGATTTTTGAAAACACCTTCCTAAGCTGATCTCTGTTCAGCAAAAGTAACATATTGTTACAAATTTTGTGTAATGAATGCTTAAAATAGAGTATATAATTTATATCTGGATGTGTAATACTTTGATATTACTTTTTGTTTTATTTACTTTATGTTAAAATTTAATATTTGCAAGCACACAACACACATTATAATGGCGATTCAATGGAAACATAGCTAAATGTTGGCGATAGTGGCAAGTTGACATCATTTTTGGTGTCAATGTTGGTAATTTGGCAATTGATTGAACGTTGCAGAAGTTGATATGATGTAGCCCCATCTGATGGGGAGCTGCAACAAAGAGGATAGCTCAAAAAGCTTATCCTCAAAAAAATACATGAACATATCAATTTTCATAGTGATAGGTTGAACGGTGTTGGAGTGGAAGCGAGGTCATGTACAAACATCCGTAGAAATAGTTGAGTAATTTCGTTAAAATTATTGCTTCCCTACTTTTTTTTAGTTTAGTTACACAGAATTTATTTTCAAATAAAATAATCTTTCAATATGTTTATGCAGTTTGTATCCTACATATATATTTTCAAAGCAAAAGAATTCATACTGAGAGATTTAACAAAATTATATTATTCCAAAATATAATAAACTACCTAAGCACCCCTTTACAAAAAAAAATTCCTTTGTATACTTTGATACACTGCCCTCCAAAAGTTAAGGTACACCCTGTATATCATGTCTAATTGGAAAATGAATGTACATAGAAACAAGAAATTTGGTTAAAACATTCACTTAACAGTTTATTATTAAATGCGACACATAAATTTGCATAAGTTAAACACAAATATACTTTACAAAAAAAGCCATTATTGAAGGAAGCAAAATATCACATGAATAACGAGAAAAGATGTCTTAGAAACATTACAAAATTGGGTTATAGTAAATATGTCCACTACTAAAAGCAATGCATTGGTGGAATAGGCATTTTCATGCTTCCAATTAAGTTGTCGGATACCGAAACGGGAAGCGAAGATCAAATATGGAGTATCCCTTGTTCCAGCTCATATAAGGACCTTGGCGTCAGACTTAAAAGACCAACGTGTCAACTAATTCAGGAATCTGAAAAAACATAACCTCAAAAAAGCTCTTTCAGATTCCTGTCTGGAGATAGAGATGTCCATCCCATTCGTTCCAAACAATGATCCTGAAAATAATCCTCAACACACAGAGCTCAGTGACTTCTCGCATTATCATCCATCAGAATGAATTTATTACCAATAGCAGTGATGTATCAGCGAATTTATCTATCAAGGATCTCACCCAGATATATTGGATCACATGCAGGTCAGTGTGACGTCCGAGAGAGATCTCTGCCCAAACCATGACTCCACCACCTCTGCAGTTGTATCTTTCAACATTGTTGGATTGATTGGATTTGGTACCTTGTTCTCTCCAGATCAGCAGACACCCTGAATCTCACTCTTCAGTGTAAGCCTGGACTTCACTGTGAAGAATACAGAAGTTCACTGTTGTCTGACCCAGGAAACGTGTTCCTTGTCCCAATACAAAAGGGCATATCTCTGTCGATGATTTAAAAAACACACATAACTGGTCGTTTTGCATAGAGACTTGTTTTGTGAAGGCATTTTTGAATCATCGTAGTGTAGAACCTTGTTCCTGATACGAAAAAAATATTTGCAATGAGCTGAGCCACCCTAGTGATTCTTTTTATTCAACCTGAAAGAGATAGAAAACAGCCTCCTATTGATGTTGTAACTCATTATTAACGAGCATCGTGTCTTATAGATACATAGTCTTTGTATTCCAATTGATCCGACAGTCGTTGAATTACACTGGGAGTCAATGTGAGATTCTCTAACAGCATCCTCTTCTGGTAAGTCCTTTCCCATTCATCTCAATATCTGCCGCCTAAATGAATTGATTAAATAAGTTGCCCAAGGCATTTTTAGACTCACCTAGATATTGTCAACGAAATTACCAACAAGTACTGAAAATCAACAATCATACGCATAACGCATACACCAAGCTACGTAAGTTACATTTTCTCTAATTTCTACTTAAATGTCTGTTTCTTTAAATAAAGGTTATGAAGCTATAGTTATTTTCATATAAGTTTTCTTGAAGTACGTGTGAGGACCTTTGGTCCGAACCTAGGGATATGGGAGGAAGGGACTAGCCATATCCAAAAACAATATATTTATTGATCACACAATTAGTAACACAATTCAAGTAATTTTAAATAAGAGATGCACCCAATCTAAGCTATATGTGGATAAATAACGAGCTACGCAAAGTATGAGAAGACTAAATATCGACCCCCCCTTATTTCAGGATTGAATCTACTTTTCTTATTATCTGACCACAAATTAAACTCTAGTGACCAATCGTCACTTTAATTCTTTCACTTATCAAATATCTGAAATACCCTATAAAATTGAGTAATACCTGATCAGTAGCAATCTATCCTATCTCCTCACGTTCTCTCTCTTTCTCTCTAGCTTGAAAACCTAGACTATATATAAAGCTAACATAACTTGATGAATCAGTTTCTTCTTCAGGAGATTGGTTGTGAATAAAATATATTTAAAAGACCAAAAACTCTCGAGAGGGCTTTATTAATGGAAGAACGTGAATAGAGTCGTCACATATTTATATGATTATCATTCGTATAAACAATGAAATTTATTGTTGCTACCATTTTTAATGATGATTTTCAAAACTGCGATTCCCCTTAAATTTTGGCAGCCAGTATTTATGATTTTTAAACTGTTCTTACATGAAAATATATATCTTGTGTTTTATCTAAAATTTAATTAATCTTTTAAAGCAGTTTATCTTTTAATAAATTTATAGTATACAGCAGTGTATTAAAATAACTATGAAGGTGCTTCGTTCGATCAATAGTTTTACGAAGTATTATTTCAAATGAAATCTATGAAACAATTTGTATTTTCAATTTATATTCAAATTCCATATGATTATGTATCGACCAATATTTAACTTGTACCTTTAATTGAACTCTTCATTATTCCATTTTGAGCTATTGATACATTTTTTTAATTCCTTTCCTAAAAAATAATACTTAAAATAAATGTCAATAGTATGATGAATATAATAATCAAATATTCAGTCCATTTCCTTCTTCACGCTTGAATCGGTATATTACCATAACAAATATTTTACTATAACGTATTCTCCAACACTTTGTTCCAGAATACACAGCAATCAACGGCGAGCTGCATTCAATTTAGTTGTTCGCATTTAAAGTGCAAAGGGACATCGGTTGCTCTCCCCAAAGAGAATATGTAATTACTTTCATTGTCAAGCTGTAAGGGAATAACGAAGGAACTACAGGGAATAACAGAATTTCGGATTCCCCATTTCCCCTCATTATGATCACTGAATTCCTTAATACGAGATATGATGCTTTTGTAGAGGAATGGGGATTGGAAAATCAAATGGAATGCTGATGTTTATAAATATGGATAAGGTCTCAAAAGCAGATTAGAGAGACATAGACAAGTAAAACGTACCATTTAAGCAATTTAGTTTTTAAAATGTTATCAAGACTCAAATAAAAGAATATTTCATATAAAATGTTGAATCATTACAGCTATATGTGCTTTACGAAAATAAAATTTAAATTTACTGTTTGAAATTTAAGTTGAAACTAATTTGACAAAAAGAGTTTTTTTTTTTTTCGTTTTGTATACATTCAAATTAAATGTTTCTTGTAAATATTTGTTTTTCAACGCTATCTTGATCAAATAAACATCACTTGTGTTAATAAAAGGGTTTTAAGACTGTTATCACACAAGCTACAAACCAGTAAAGAAGAGATCACAAAACTTGGTACCATGTTCTTGAATTCATGCTTCATTCTAAAATCATTCCGCTACTTGAAAACTTTGAAAATAAGTTTTATCAAAAATTTTAAATAATAGAAGCTCGAATCTGCTACTTTGCAATCAATTGTTAGTAGCATCCTCTAAAATCAGTAAAGTAAAATAAAAAATATTGAATCAAACTATAGCATTCCCAATTAAAATAATTGTTCTTATACCATACCTGCTTTTTTTTCTCTCAAGAAATTGGGCAGCAAATTAAATGAAACATACGGAATGTAAAATATATATAGCAGAAGAAAGATTATTTTTTAAAAAACCTAGGTGTCAATATCTATAAAAATCTTGTAAGTAAACAGATATACTAGTTTCCAAAGCAGTTCTATAAGGGTGTTTCCTATAATAGTCAAAAATATATCAAATTCAAATTTAAATTATGGCTCAGTAAAAATCTCACATAATGTGCACCTGCTTAAGATAATTATTTTGTCACTAACATACTAAAGAGGTATAAAGTTTTAAAACACGCGTTAAAGGAAAATTTATATTAAGACTAGCTGACCCGGCCACACGCGTTGCTGTGACTTTGTTGTAATACGTTGATTTAATATTACTCTAAGCTATTCAATGGGGTCAAATTAATCTTCACTTAGAATTTTGGATAGTTGAAATTAAGCGTAAAACAACATAATTTTTTAGTTTTGTATTTTATTCATCTTCTATTTCAGTATAGTATAATATATAAATTACTTGCAACATTGTCAAGTAACAACATATACAGATTTAATTTTATAAAGGAGGTAATAATGTTGATTTTTACTAGTTTTCAATATTACATTTCGGTCGTCCGGCATTATCCTGCAAAAAGTTACTGGAACTCCTAAAATCCAATTTTAGATCCTCGTTCCCCATTCCGAAACGCACCAGGGACTGCTTTTGGTGCCGCAGCACGAACGAATTCAGCCGTTAAAAGGAAGGAAAATCCGGAAGCGGGAATCAAACGCGAAGCCATACCTCCTTATCCGACAAAGTTAAGAAAGTTTCTGAAATTTGATTTCAGATTCTCGTTTCCCGCCTCTACAAGCAAGGGGGAACTACTTTCGGTGGCCCTGCGTCTGCAAGTTCAGTCCCTGGAAACAAAGGGGTTATTAGGGACGTCCGGCATTATAAAGCGAAGTTACGGAAATTTCTAAAATCCAATTTCAGATTCTCGTTCACCACCTCGAAATACACCAGAAACGCACTTTTTAGCATCAAGACTTTGAGGATAAGCCCTTGCCATGGTCCACATAAAAGACGCGATCGCTTAGAACTATCCAGCAAAGTTACAGGAAGTTCTCGGTTCGAATATCAGATTCAAATTGCCCTTCTCAAAACACGCCAGGGACCAATTTTTCGAGTTTCAAAGCCCCTGTCAGGGTGTGTCAAAAATATGGTCGCCTGGCATTACCTGGAAAAGTTACAGATATTTTTCGAAACCGATTCAAAATTCGGATTCCACGCCCCGAAATACTCATAAAACTCAGTTTTCTTGCACTTTGGTCAACAAAATCTGCTTCCTTCATCATGCGTGGATTGTCATCTCTTTTGCGAATTTTCCAGTTTTCCAGATTCTTCGCATTTCTGGCAATAAAAAAATACTGACATCGCTAATTGAGATAAAAACTATCTTATATTCTAAGTTGCATGAAAAGATACACAATATGCAAAATTATATTAAGATCGGTTGAGTAGCTTCGGAGTTCATCGCGGACAAACACCGTGACACGGGGTTTTTATATATAAAGATTAAACTGAATAATATGCGTACACAGAGTCTTAAACTTATAATAAAGCTTTACAAAAGATGCAAGTCTTTAAAAAAAGGATGAGAAACTGTAGAAATAAAACATTCAACGTACAGAAATTCTGATAGATTATTTTAATAACTTAGGAGTTACAGAGCAGGTTTGCATGAAATAAAACTGTCTGTAAGACATTAGGGCCCTAAACCAGCTGTTTCCTGGGCGCATTCACGAAGAGATCACGTGAATAGATGCTTGTAAATAGAGATTGAATTTTGAACTTGGAGGTGCTACGCGAACTAATAATTTTCGAGTTATTATTATGAATAATTTTAAAAACAGTAGACTCTCCCGAAAACTCGGCCTAATGTGGAACGAAGGATGGCTGATTTTGTTAAAATTTCAGGTTATCGAGAATTGGATTAAAAAAGAATAAGCACGAGTGGTTCCTCAGAAAATATTGTATTGCACTTGTATGTATTGTTTGCTTGAGAATACAATCGAAAACAAACTGCCTGAATGCCCTTAAATAAAGGAAGAGTAAGTACACTGGCATAGCTAGTTCTGAGTGGGCCCTGTATTAAAGTTCCTTGGGGAACCTTTCTAGAAGCCTTTTAATATTTTGCGATTTTTTGCTTACACATTTTGGTGGCCCCGTATCATTGATATGGTTGATATGGTAGTAGATACGCCCCTGGGTACGTACTTTATGAAGTCACAGAGTATTTACTACATGAAAATGAAAATTAATGAATACATAGTATACAGTAGTTTGCCTGATCAGACACACCTCAGAAAAACACTTTAATAAGGCATAAAGATATTAATAACGAAAATTAAATAGCTGAGATTTCAAAACGTGGCCATCTCTTTTTAAGGAAATGCGTTATGTCCTGTTGTCTTCCATACTGCCCTCTGCGTTTCCTGATTTGTCAAGAAGACGACGAAGGAACAGTTGGTTCATTTTTGTTGTTCAAAATACTGAAGGGTGATTTTGACAGTTTTTAAACCTTCACTGTATGATATTTTAAAAGTTTGTGTGATGTCCTGAACATTAACGTCTTCATCATTCTCCGCCATTTTTTTCATTAACTGTGATATAGCAGCAATAATTTCTGCATCAGACATAATATCTTGCTCGGTATAGCTCTGGATCCTCGACTTGTAAAAGAGTGCCTGAGCTATCCAAATGGTCGGGTCATCGAATGCCGAGTTTTTCAGACTCGATTGTAGTAAATATTTTGGAATGTGAAATAAATTTAAGAAAGATATAAATGCTGAGACCATAGTGCATCACTACTCTGTCATCAATGAATGCAGTTCAAAATACTCTACAAAAGGAGCCTTCTTGCAAGTTTATAGATAAGCAAGCATAATTAATTGCGCAAGAAAAATTTAAATTGCAATGAATTAAATTCTCCAAAAGATAAACATAAGTTTTTAACTCAAGCATCTTCAGTTTTTGAAAATATTATTGAAATCAAGTACCGCAAAAATATCACGCAATACTTGTTTCGTGGACCACATTGGAAAAATATCAATAAAAATTTCTTGTAAAAGAAACTAACAAATTGAGTCTTCTAGTATTCGTAAAAAAATACGAACGGCAATCAAATCCCTAACTTTGAGAATTGATTGTTGCGCTATAATGTATAAGTTCTCTTGCATGTTAAGATAAAAAAATTTAATATCTTTAATTCAAAATGTCACCAAATGGTAGGGATCATAAATACATAATTTTACGGTATTAAAATATATATATAAAAACGCGATTCAAACTCACTGATTTTTACTGACACTGCGATGTAGTCGTCACGGGGTTTCAAACCCAACTGATAAGAGATTAAATGTTTTGGTGTGGCGTTTCTAGGAATGGATGGTGAAAGTAACTTCGATAAACAAAATTTGCTCATGTCAAAGACATTTCAAAGTCAAGTTAACCATCTTTCTACGAAACATTTGAAACCACCTCTATTTCATTCACACTCCTCCTAAATTTCGTCTGCGTGGCTGGTGTTTTCCTTTTTTTTTATCACCCAGAAGGTAAAGCTTTTCGTGTTAAGTGACTTCCGTTTCGTGTTAAGAGAAAAATGAATGCAAATACACAATATTTTGTCGGAACTGTTCTATTATTTCGTGTTAACATATAGTTCATCTTAAGGTATCCGACTACGCTCGGAAACGTGATTTTTCAAAAGTGCATAAGTGGATAATACTTATTATATTCAGTATCACTCAGATTAAAAAATCGATGCAAAAAATTGTTTTAAGGACATTTTGACAAAAACAATTATTTAAATACAATATTTTTGGAAAAAATTAACTTAGAATAACCTTTTTCAAAATGTTCTCCTATTGTGAAAAATGCTTCTATTATAATAATATTTTGCCTGTATATAGCTCAGACCTCTCTGTACAGATGCTGAACTAGAATTTTTGAAATATATAATTTAGAAGTGGGTTTATCCATGTTTTACGACAACGGAGGGGAGAAATTTTAAGAAAAACGCCGATAATTATTTCAATTGGTTGTAACTCTGAAAATAATGTGAATTTTTCAAAATTTCTAGTTGAGTCTGTAGAGAGGTCTGAGCTATATACAGGCAAAATATTATTGTAATAGAAGCATTTTTCACAAAAGGAGAACATTTTGAAAAAGGATTATTCTAATTTAATTTTTTGACAAAATATTGTATTTAAATAATTTTTTTTGACAAAATATTGTATTTAAATTATTTTATTTTGTCAAAATGTTCTTAAAACAATTTTATGCATGTATTCTAATCTGAGTGATACTAAATATCATGAAAATTATCCATTTATGCGCTTTTTTAAAATCACGGTTCCGGACGTAGTCGGATACCTTAGGCGTTTTCGCATTAAGGGGGTTCACCCATGTGACAACCTGTTTCTTTAGCATTTTCAGGGAATCATTTTTTTTATTGACCAGTAAAAGGGTAGAGCTTTAAGCTGTTTATCATTTATTTATATGTATTTTAAGAGTATGTATATAAATATTTAGCCAAAAATATCCAATAGAACGTGAGCTATAGCCCTCTGAACACACCCGTAAAGACGCTCACTTCCTCCACGAATCCGGTTGATTGGTTTATCTGAAATAAAACAAATTAACGATGCTTTAATCTATTAGCTTAATGTACAGAATGGATTACACTCAATTCAAAATATCAAAAATTGAATTTTTGGAAGACCTCTAAAGAAAATTTTCGAATTTCATGAGGGATTTTTTAATTACGTTTTTGTTATAAAAAATAGAAATATTTTGAATTTTGTAATGATCGTAGTTCATTTGGTGTGTATGTATGTACTGAGTCTATCCTATAAATTTGAAGTCATTCGGTCAAACCGTTCTTGAGATATGATGGAGGGAATTTTAAAAAACACAATTTTTTTGTGAAAAAACGCGTTTAAAGTTTCAAGTCCGATTAAAACAATGAAAATCTTTACTTACCCTGAATCGGCGAAACTCGTCGAAGCTAAACCAAGACTAAAACAAGCTCCACGAAATATTCAATAACTATAGATATTTCCTTTTAAACCTTCCAAACTTGTCTAAACTTGTATGAACGTATATTTGCATAGAAGGGTCAATGGTATCAAGTTGACTGAACATAATAGGCCCAGCCTTCGAACAACTGCTCTTATAACGCCTGCTTCTTTATAACGACTTCGAATTTTAAAAAAATCACTTTACCACCGTCATATTCTAGACATGTTAAGGAAGCAATTTATGCAAAAAAAATTTAATTTTTTGAACCCATCACATGGATGAAGCGTATTTTACCGTATTTTTACCCTTAAACGTATTTTACCGTATTCTTTTAGAGCACTAATACTTTTCTTACAAAAGTCATTTGTGCTCAGCTTAATTTTTTCAATTAATTTGAATCTTATTTCTTTTATAATAAAAGTTTTCACATTAAACTATACCGAAGTAATAATTTCTGAAGCTTTTAAAGAGAGTTTGGTTTAAAAACAAAATTATATAAATATTACGTACCTAGGCAACAACAAAGAACGCTTTTGTCTTTTTACTTCTCGTCTGACAGGTTTATATATTCAGTTAAAACAAATAAGTTCTAAAATTTATCTCGAATACAGCTTATTACATTATTATTTATTTATTCAAAAACTTATTTTCTCAGCCTTGAGCAACAAAATTGCTATTTTTCTCTTGAATCTTAAATAACGGAAATGTAAATCGAATTTAAGCCTGAAGTAAAAAGATAATTTGGGATTTTAAGTTCTCTTTATTAAATTAAGGGTTTATTCCTAAAACATTAGCACTAGAAATATTTTGCTTTTTATGAAGACATATGCTAATTTTAATATAATGTTTGAAAATAAAATTGTTTGGAAAGTTTTTAACAGAATTAAAATTCTCCCTGAGGCAACATATTTTCTTTTGATGTAAATGTTTCCTTTAAATTTGAGTCCCATTTTCTGTCCAATAAATGTGTTAATATGCCTTATGCAAATCATTGAAGTCGTAAAAGCATCAAGAGCGTAGAAATTTTAATCTTACTTCATAAAAAATAGAATACTTTAAAAAAGTAAGAAAAATATAATGTAATGGTTACATTATATAGTTCTAATGTACATTAGAACTAATTTACATGTAAATTACATGTTACATTGTTACTAATTTACGCGTAAATTACATGTCTTATTGTTTCTATTTTACGAGTAAATTACATATCTCATTGTTTCTAATTTACGCGTAAATTACACGTTACATTGTTACTAATTTACATATAAATTACACGTTACATTGTTACAAATTTACATGTTACATTGTTACTAACTTACATGTTACATTGTTACTAATTTACATGTTACATTGTTACTAATTTACAAGTAAATTACATGTTACATACTAAATTATATGTAAATTACATGTCTCATTGTTTCTAATTTACGATTGAATTACATGCCTCATTGTTTCTAATTCACATGTAAATTACATGTTACATTATTACTAATTTACATATAAATTACATGTTACATTGTTACTAATTTACATGTAAATTACATGTTACATTGTTACTGATTTACATGAAAACGGCGTGTTTTATATTGTTGCTAATTTACATGTAAATTACGTGTTACATTGTTACTAATTTACATGTTATATTGATACTAATTTACATGTAAATTACATGTTGCATTGTTATTAATTTACATATAAATTACATGTTACAATGTTACTAATTTACGTGTAAATTGCATGTTAGATTATTACTAATTTACATGTAAATTACATGTTACATTGTTACTAATTTACATGTAAATTACATGTTAGATTATTACTAATTTACATGTAAATTACATGTTACATTGTTACTAATTTACATGTAAATTACATGTTACATTGTTACTAATTTACATGTAAATTACATGTTACATTGTTACTAATTTACATGTTACATTGTTACTAAATTATATAGTAAATTACATGTTACTAATTTACAAAATACGTTATTAGATTTACTTGTCGCCCAACCGGTATTGTGATTAGTGACGCTGACTGTGGTGTCGTCGGTACTGGGTTCGAATCCCGGAGAAGACATGGATGTTTGTAAACCGATAGTGCCTTTGTGGCATGGGGGTACTCTAAATAGCCGTCAAGCCGCAAGACCTCTCGTGTGGTTGGTGGAAGGGGAAGAGAGATGGGAGGCCCCTGGCCACCCCCTGGGTTTTCTTCCTCTAAATTGGGGTGGAACCGAGCAAAATCGTACTGTCACTTGCATGGTGCTCAAAGCTAAGGCTAACGACAGACGTAAAAATTCTAGCCTTTAGCCGCGTCAGGCAGGTGGCATTAGTCACAACAACATAGTCACACAACAGATTTCTTTACATGTAAATTTAAAAATTTAGTATAATTTTTTTTTTAATTCGAAGGTTTCGTATTTAATGCTATTTCTTTTAAAATACCGAAAAAAATAGGAATTACTGGCGACGTGATTCTAAAAACTTATTTTATCAATGTGTCATTCATTCTTAAATTTCAAAAAAAAATTATCTTTTCACATTTTTGCACTTTTCTACTACCTAAATGCAATATCCATATACACTCATGGACAAAAAAATTAGCGCGGCGAGAAGGAGTCGTCAAAATGAAACGAAATTTTATATACGTAATGAATACGATATATGTAAATGATTAAAAAATCAAAAAAAAAGGATCATTTATTTCAGAGAAAAAGACAAAAGAACGGAGGATTTAATACCCTGTTGAATCCCCTCTAGCACGAATGCACGATGCGATACGATAAGGCATTGAGGCATACAAGTTCTGTATGATGTCTTGAGACATTTCGCTCCATATTTGCTGTAACCATGCCTCTAGTTTGTTCAAACTCGTGGGAAGCCCAACTCGCCGTCCCAAATGATCCCAGATATGCTCGACTGAAGACAAATCTTAGGATCGGGCAGGCCAAGGAAGGGGAGGGTAGTACAAGGCGGAGACAGTCTTGTGACACCTTTGCCGTGTGAGGCCGAGCATTGCCATGTTGAAAACTAGCTCCTGGGAGCCGCTGCATGAGTGGCAACACATGTGGATGCAGGATGTTTTGGACATACCGCTGGGCTGTCATGGTGCCACGGATCAATACTAGGGGTGACCGTGTATTGTAGGCAATGACACCCCATACCATCATACCAGCTGTGAGAGCGGTGTGTCGCTGTAAAGCAAAGGCAGGATTGAGGCGTTCACCATGAGGTCTCCCCAAACGAACATGATTGTCATCACTACTGAGATTGAATATGGATTCGTCGCTAAAGACGACCTGGTTCCATTCCATTGCAATCGAGTTTCCAGGTACGCGGCACCACTCCAAATGCAGGCGTCGATGGATGGGCGTCAAGGACAGCACACGTAATGGACGTCGTGATCCCAAATGTCCTTCAGCCAGGGGCCTTCGTATGATTCGAGAAGACACAGGGACCCCTAATGAAGGTGCTATCTATGCCTGGATGGCAGCCAATGAAGCAGTTGGCTGTACGCGTGCATTTTTTGCGATGTGGTGGTCTTCTCTATGACTGGTCTGTCGAGGGCATCCTGAGCCTGGTCTTCGTGTAAATGACATCTCTCGGATCCACTGGTCCCAACACATCCTCACAACACAATCAGAGTGGCCTAAGCCACCTAGCTTCCATCATGCCGATGATTCTCCCCCTCTCAAACTGCGACAGCTGCTCTTATTGTCTTCGAAAATGGCGTAATGGCATGTCTACCTCAGCTCTTCCTTTGTAAATGATTCACTACACTCAAACAAGCTTTGGTTACATGTTTTATTCTCCACGGATAAAGACGTTAAACTCCCTCTACTGGCTATATGTAATTCGCAATCACGCTGCATTTCTAATCATTTGCTTATCTCCCAGGCATGTACCTTAATGCTAAGTTTCGTTACGATCCCGCAATTATTTCTTGGTGCGCTAATTTTTTTGTCCATGAGTGTAGTTAAAACAGATAATTTTGAAATCAACGTGACTGACTACATTTGGGGCTTTTTTTTGGAAAATCGTGTAAATAAATATTTTTTTATATATATTGTCAGTTGAATTACAATACACATATAAAAATGGTTTTCAGAACATAACACAAGAAAAAAATATTTAAATGAAAATTTTGACAAAAAAATGAAGAATGACATATATTCAAAATATTCTAATTTTATGAAAAATCCTTTCATAATTTTTATATATAACATGAACTTCCCTACCAGGGTTGAATAAAAAAAATTTTAAGAAATTCACATTACTTTCAAAGTTATGATCAACTGAAACAATAATTGGTATTTTTTGTAAAAATTTCTTTACTCTTTGTTATAATAACATATAAATGAACCAACTTCTAAATTATACATTTCAAAAATCGTAGTTGAACTGTAGTATACTTGAAGTCCTTGCTATGTATAAAATGTTATTATAGAAGCATTTTTATACTAGGGGAATGTTTTGAAAATATGTCAGTCTGTCTTCATTTTTTAACTAAAAAATTTCCTTTAAATATTTTTTTCTTGTAATAATATTCATAAAACAATTTTATGTGTATATTCTATTTCAACTGGCAGTAAATACTACAAAAATTATCCATTTGCAAGCTTTTTCAAAATCTCGTTTCCGAATGTACTCAGTCATCTTAATCCAAATATACAAATCCGAAATTTCGACAAAACATCTTTCACCTAAAAAAATGTGAGCAGTTTCATATTTTTCGACTAAAGTCTTAACTCGAAGTTTCTCCCCAAGCAAAATTATTTGTTGTAAAAAAATTCACTTGAGGATTTTTAATGTAGCAAATTTTTATACTTCCATCGTTCTATTTCATTTTTAATTTTCAAATATTTTCACTAAACAAGAATCTATCAGATAAATTATAATAAAGTGTAGTACCTGTTATCGACATAATATTAATCTAAGTGTAAATTGCTTGGAATGTTCATAAATTAAAATTCTTCACATAAACTTAATCCTTCATCTCAGGGTTATAACATGTTTTTCCCAATAAGAGACTTAAGCTCATGTAAAATCAACTATATCACTAGCATTTCCATTCTAATTCGAACAAATGTCCACATTCTAATTTTAAGAAAACATTTAAAGATTAAAAATATATTTCAGTATACATTCTTTTTGATTAAAATTCTTTTTTCTTCCAAATTTGAGATCAACGGATTAAGCCTCCAAAATTAGTTTCAATGTTACGTTCACAATTTTTAGAATTTTTGTGAAATTATTTTTTTCATTTCATAGGCGGTTAATTGGATCAAGTGTGATTGTACTATCTAGATCGCTAATTGAAAAGTTATTTACAAGCAATTAAGACTACATTTCTCGTACTCAGGTCATGTTTTTAATTTGAAAAATGTGTTCCTACATCAACTTTAAATAATTTTACATATATTCATTAAATAAACTCTCTACATCTTTAAACTTTTAAGTATTAAAAAACTACTGTTATTCTGTTTTAAAATGCAAAATTAAAGTTATATTTAGTGTAAATATATATGAGTCAGAATATGATATACAAAATATGTAGGAAACAAATTAACTTAAAATCAACTATATAATACTGTATGATTGATTTAAGTCAATAATACAGTAAAATATATAATTTATTCTTTTAGATCAGGGGTCTTCAGACTGTGTTCCACGGAGCACTGGTGTCCCATAATGCATATCCAGGGGTTCCACAAGTCCCAATAAAATTCGAAAAGAAAACTATAAATGTGAAAGCAAAGTGGATTCAGGTTTTCTGTGAAGTTTGTATAACCACAAATATCTGTGGGGTTTTTTTCTGTAATGAGGCTGCGTATTGGTATTTCTACCTTTGCACAGACTTAGTACATTCCCCAGGAGCTGGTATACATTTTTAGTGCAGCTCCACATTTAGGCAACATCAATTACCGCGAATAATTTTGACGCCCGGTTTCTTCCCCAGAGGAAGGCACCTGAGCTCTGCAGATGCGAAATTTGTACTTGGGAATTTTTAATTTTGCCGAGGGCATACAAGCCAAACGAACACTCAAAAGATCTTTTTCATGCCATATAATTTATATAATAATTTATAATAATCATACGACATGGCCGCTGTCAATTTTCTGCATCAGGAAAATCCACCGACTTGGGCTGGGGTCGAACCCGCAATATTGGGTACAAAAGACCAGCGACAAACCAACTATGCCACCCAGCCGGGCAAACATCTGTAGTTCACCCCAGTCATTTAAATTGAAAATTTTTTTATACATAATAACATTGTTTTGCAATACTCTTATTTATAATACAGTAAAATAATACTAAAAACGTTATTTTTCTTCATATGTGTACTACCTACTAGATTGTAAATATTCTATTGTTTGCGATCCTTGGTTCAACAAAGTAATTCCATGCTAGTTAGTACAATGTTTAGCAAACTAAATAGTTTTTTAGTGGAAAATTAACCTTTTTTCAATTGCAGAAAAAGTATCTACAGTGAAGAAGAAACAGCTTATCAATATATCAACAAATTTGACGAAATTTGAATTTAAGTGAAGATAGCTAAATTTTAGGTTGCAAATTCATACAAAATACATAAGATTTCTCACACAGATATAAAAATTTTAATTCTAGTCAAAACAATGTAATTAAGCGAAAAATATTTCTCGGTGGGAGGGACAACAAAAACAAAATATAAAAGGGAATTAAATGCGGAATATGAAAGGGACTGTAGATAATTTTATTAGACCCAGACTTCAACAGTTTCAATAAAAAATACAAGTACACATACCAGTAACATACATGAATAGGGGACACTTGGATCACAAATTAATATTATTAATAACAAAAACAATACTTTTTTTAGAAAAATTCATTTCCATGAAATAGTTATAACATGTTGATTAACTTTAAATGCTTTTGAAGTGTGTGTGTGTGTGTGTGCGCGTGCGTGTGTAAGTGTGCGTGTGCGTGTGCTACATTTTTTTAATAAATACAATACAATAATATAAAGTGTCAATTGACTTTAAATATTATTTTTAAAATATATTCATCTTAGTGTGTGTGTGGAAATTGAGGCTCCCCGAAAACAGCTTATAGTTCTGAGGGTTCCCCATAAGTCAAAAAAGTTTGAAGAGCACTGTAAGAATTCATATTAATAATTTAAACAGTATCGTGATCTCTCGTTATGTGTATACTATTATAAAGTTTCAAAATAAACTTCGATTTATTTCTAAGGAGCTTCGTTGATGAATTCGTGGACTTTTTATACAGTTAAAGCATTTCGATTAAGAAACAAAAATAAAATAAAAGTTCATTTAAAATCAACTATATTATTCTAGAAACGCTAATAATATAGTTGATTTTAAATGAACTTTTATTTTTTTTATGTGCAACACGGCCACATGTAAAAGGAAACGAAAGAATGGACAGCTGTCGAAACAAGTGTGTCCCGAAAGGGTTATTTAGCGTGACCATTTGCCTATGGCATCAAAAATGTACAGAGGGATAACTAAACCGTCTAAGAGACGATACTGCAGGTTTTTCGCCTTAGGACGCGAGAGAATAATCTATCTTGAAGGGGGGAAACCATTTGACGATTCAGTTCGCCTCTGAGCGCCAAAAAGGAAAAGAGGGGCAACAAACGACAGTCTTTGAACCAACACTACAATACATTGAAAATTGTATTGAATTAAAAGCATGGGAATAAGTACTGAGTCTGAATGAAAGCTGAAAGAATGTAATTCTAAAAGCACTATTTTTCCTTCTAGTTATGTTTTGAAGATTGCCTGATAAATTATGCTGAAACATAATTTGAGGGGAAAGTGAAGGGAAGAAGGGATTCACGTGATTATAAATTTATTAGAACGGAGCCATTAAAAGCCACCAAAAAATACCTTTCAAATTCAAGAAAAGTGCTTACATTAGATTTAAAAATCATTTTGTCATCTTTTTAACCAAAAATGGTTTAAATGTACGTTATGGTTATCTGCAATTCTGATTTTGTACTCAAAATGTTTGAAATTTTAAAGGTTTCCAAACTCAAAAGTTTTATTTTGCTGTCTCTAAATTATTGTTAAAACCAATTTCAATGAATTTTAAATATCTTAAAAGCAAATAATCAAAAGAGATTAAAAATTCGATAAGGAACATCTTTATAGAATTTCGCCTCGTGTTAAGAATTTTATATTTGCTGATCTGAGAATTACAAAGGTAATTTCAAAAGATTTCCAGACGTAATTTGAGAGAATATTGAAAATATTTCTTTTAGATTTCACTAGGATTATTAAGATAACAAAATATAAAATTCTGAAGAGTCATCCTTTGAATAATTTAAATATTAATTTTCGGTACTTCGTATAATACTGCCGATGAATTTCGCCAAACGAAAAGATAGTGCAAATTCAAAATAGGTTGTCAAAGACTTTCATCATTATTATTACTGTGCTCGAATGTGCGCCGAAATGGCTTCCACTGTTGTCTGTATATCGCGGCATTTGGCGATGTCTTTTGGTTTGACGTTTTTCTAACGGTATAACACTTTCAATTTTCTCAAGGTAATATCTTAATTAGGTAATTTTCTAAGAGTTAAAGCACATTTTATTAGCGTTGGTTTTTTAATTCCCAAAATATAATCATTTAATGATTTATAAGAAAGTAAAGTTGTAATGAAGGAAAAATCAAATAATAGTAGATCGCATAATATTTTATTGCAAGAAGCTCCAAAATTTATAATCACTATTAAACTTAAATTCAAAAATGATGGAATGGGACACGAATTGGTAAGGTTATAAACGGCAAATAAATCTCCTGATAACCAGAAAACATAACACATAAGCATATAAAATCCCTGTTAAGAAAGAAATTAATTTTTGTAACCCTAGCAAATATGAATGTTGTTAAAAAAATTGTTGACTGTTTCATCTCTTGTTAAAATTGAATAAAATTAAGCATGTAGTTCTATAAATTACAATATTCCTCAAATTAATATCAGTAAAATATAAAGTACTTTAAACATTTAATAATTAAATGACTTTTTATACATTTAAATTTTAAAAGTTTAATTAGGTTAAACAATACTCAATTGATGAAAAATTTTCCTGTTACACTTTTATTATAATGTATCGCTTTTTAACATTTATTTGATTTCAACAATAGCTGTTTACTTTGTTTAAAAAAAAGAAATCAAGCAACTATGCCTTCTTATCGAAATAATAATTGGCTTAAAAATTATTATTTTTCATGAAATCAGTAAGTCTATTTAGAAATATTGATAAAATAATGAAACTAACACACGCACTCGATTAGTTGCTTTTTCTGCCATTAATACATACTAATGTTAATTATAATACAATGAAACTCATTTATCACAAAACTGAGGGTACTGAAATATTTTTTCGTGTTAAAGGAGTTTGCGAAAAAAAATTCAACAAAATCAAATTTATAAGAGTACATTTTATTTACATACATATGTATATATGCATGTATTTAAGGTACCCGACTACGTTCGGAACCGTGATTTTAAAAAAGAACATAAGTGGATAATTTTCACGATATTTAGTGTCACTTAGATTAGAATACATGTATAAAATTGTTTAATGACATTTTGACAAAAAAAATTATTTAAATACAATATTTCGACAAAAAAATTAATTTAGGATAACCTTTTTTCAAAATGTTCTCCTTTTGTGAAAAATAATTCTATTATAATAATATTTTGCCTGTACATAGCTCAAACCTCTGTACAGAAGCTCAAGTATGATTTTTGAAAACTTCACATTTTTTTCAGAGTTACAACCCATTGAAATAATTATCGGCTTTTTCTTAAAATCTCTCCCCTCTGTTGTCTTAAAACATGGATAAACCGACTTCTAAGCTATATATTTCAAAAATTCTAATTGAATCTCTGTACAGAGGTCTGAGCTATATACAGGCGAAATATTATTATAATAGAAGCATTTTTCACAAAAGGAGAATATTTTGAAATGGGTCATTGCATGTTCATGTGTTTTGTCAAAATATTGTACTTAAATTATTTTTTATTGTAATGCTATTCTTAAAACAATTTTATATGCATTTCATAATCTAAGTGACACTAAATATCATAAATATTATCCATTTATACGCTTTTGCAAAATCACAGTTCCGAACGTAGTCGGATACCTTAAGAAAAATCAATCAAACAAAAACATCCACTATGAAATTTAATACAAAATTTTTAGCAATATCAAAATTTTAACAAATTTTAACTATTTTCGTCTTCTGTTTTTGATCAATAGCCTTAATCTTCATTTTAAGTAAAATAGCAGTTCGCTTTCCCCCTAAGATCTTTGTCATTGTGCTCGTAAAAAAAGTTCTAAAATAGGGGGAAGGGGGAAAACCTGATCCTAAACCACTGATTTTTATTCAAACTACTATGTACTAGCCTTAAATTTCAAAGCCAACTATTGAAAGATGAAATGTTTTTGTGTGGCTTTTGTAGTGGAGGAGGGCAGTAGTACCTTAGATAAACAAAATTAGCTCGTGTCGCAAACTATTCAGGCTATATTTATTTCAAAGTCAAGTTGGCCTCCTTTCTACGAAACATGGGAAAGAGAGAGGCAAAATATTATTGTAATCGAAGCATTTTTCACAAAAGGAGAACATTTTGAAAAAAGGTTATTCTAAGTTAATTTTTTGCCGAAATATTGTATTTAAATAATTTTTTTTTGTCAAAATGTCCTTAAAACAATTTTATGCATGTATTCTAATCTGAGTGACACTAAATATCATGAAAATTAACCATTTATGTGCTTTTTTTAAAATCACGGTTCCGAACGTAGTCGGATACCTTAAACATATTTCATCATATCTTAAATAGTAGACAAACAGCTTTCATCTGTGACAATACTTTGTCATATTTCACACTTCAGTAAACAATTACAGTAGTATGTAAGGTTGAACAGCCCGCTACGTTACATGGAATATTGGAAAACCTTCTACGGAATTTAATTCGTCGTTTGATTCCTTCACTTCTCTCACAACTATCAGATGCGGGATTATATTACATAGTGACACGGAAAACACGCTAGAAGAAAGGATTTAAAGCAAACAACTAAAATAATGAAATTAACAAAAAAATAATTAAAACTTTATGTGATATGTCTTTCGTAAATAATTGAACATTTTATTAAAAAACCAACATTCTTTTTAAGACAGTAAATTTAATAGGTACTTTTCCGTTTCGCTGGCGCAGGTGAATTGAAAATGTCGCCAAAAATGATATAACCAACGCCAAACGGAATATTTCCACTGGTAACCTTTTTTATCACCGCATTTTCAAAACAATTCGTCACCTTTTCTTATCAGTAACGTCTTTTTCATAATACATTAAAAATGGATAAAAAACCAATAACGACTAATATTTATTAATATTGTTTATGTGTATATTGTGTGTTGTCACTAATAACCCAAATTAGCGAGATTTGCGCTCGGTGAAACGGAAGAGCACCATTTAATATTTTAGACTTACGAAAATATATGGTTTTGGACATGGAAAATATATTATTTAAGCCAAAAAAATTTTTAGTGCTGCAAGAACAGAAAATTCAATCTAAATCTTTGGAACATGGGAATGTTTCCTTCCGAAGGGGATTCCTACAGAAGGCAAATCGGCATCCAGACAACTTCAATAAAAAACCAATTATATAATCTTTGCTTACTAAAAATATAAGATAGTTTTGCATTTTAAAAACAATTTTTAAAAAACACATCATTTGAAAAACTGACCACCAGAAACAATTCCAGATTAGATATAGTAAGTTTCGAAGAATTATTGACCTATTAAAATATCTTTACTTTAATGGGGTTCACCCAAGTGACGGCCTGTTTTTTAAGCCTTGTTAGGGAGTATTTTTTGACGATCAGTAATAAGATAGAACGTTAAGTTTTTTATCATTTTATTACATAAGTTTTAAGAGTATGTATATAAATGTTAAGCCAAAAATATCCAATAGAACGTGAGTTATAGCGCTCTGAACTCAGCTCGCTACGAACAGCTGCTCTTCTAACACTTGCTTCCTTATAACGACTTCGAATTTTAAAAAATCACCTTACTTACGCATTCTATACATGTTAAAGAAGCAATTTATGAAAAAAAAATTTAATTTTTTTAAAACCATCACATGGTTGAACGCCTTAAAAAAAGCAGAACAATTTTTAACCTGGGGCGTGACAAAAAAGTCCCATGAAAGGGTAATTAAAATTATTTGATGTTGCGAATAATGTCTCGCCTAAATTTGAATCACAGCAAAACTTTTAGAGGATTTCATAATATCCCAATTTGCAATATATTACATCAAAACTTTTTTTAATTAATTTTTTTTACTATTCAAAGCAGTATTACTTTTGCAAATTATTAATCACAAATGTAAATTTGAAGAATGATCTTATCCCTGTGGGATGAGGAGAGGGAAAAAGTGTTATACTCGAAAAAGGCAACGTTGAGCTAAGTAGAGGGAAAAGAAACCTGTCAGAGAGTGAAAAAAAGTGAAAGAAATCTCGGAAAAGAGAATTTAAATGACATAAATATAGAAACCACTCACGTCGCACGCACACACATACAAGTGATGGCGTCGAGAGGGAAAGGGTAAATTTCCACGGGGATAAAGCTATACTCTCGGGGAAAAGCCCGTGTTACGCCAGTCTAAGCAAAGAAGGATACAGACCCTTCCAACGGATCAAAGAGATGAAAGAAATTTCGAAAAAGAGAATTTTAATGACATTAATATAGAAATCACACACACCAAGAAGTGCTGATACCGAAAAGGAAAGGGGAAATCTCCATTAGCAAAAAGTTAAATACTCGAAAAAGCCCGGCCATGCAGTTAGTACCTAATTAAGGGAAGTTGGAAACCTCTCTCTCAATGTTAAATTGGCTGTTTTTGATGTACCTTTTCTCAAAATCTGTTATACGTACATGCTTGAAATTGTTCATACAATTAAAGCAGTGCTTCTCAAATTTTCAATACTGGCACCCCCCTTTTCGATCACAATTTTTATCGCGCCCCTGCCCTATACATTAATAATGTACTGAATGCAATAATAATGCACTTTGATGCTAAAAATATAATAGGCGATCTTAATTATAAACCATACAAATTAGTAACATAATTTTTAAATTTTGTATACTACTTTTAAGCAAGAATAAATAAATAAAATAATAGGAAAATTATTATGTTAATTTTCCTTTCTCTATAATTTTTAAATTCAAAATATTGCAAAATTCGGTGGCTGCTTAGAAGACAAAATATAGATATCTGCTAAATATAGAAAAGGAATTTAGAGGGTCTATTTTTCTAATCATAAGCATTCCTTATAAAGACTTTGCTTTGCAAGACAAGCCCATGGAAGTCGTTAATACCTATTAAACTTGTTCTTAATTTAGTATTAATTAATTAGTTATAAAATACTCTGTGCAGCACTGATGCATTTAAAGTATACCGGCTGAAGTGCCGAGTTCATTTGTTAGAAAATAAAACATTATTCTTGATATAATAGCTGAATTGTAAGGAAAGCAAAGCCAAGTTCTCGACAATGTTTACAAAAATGTAAAATGATCTTTTTAAAATGGTTGCTCAAATTATAATTAGTTTTAAGCGAATTGTAATTTTAAGCCTCACAGAATTAGCATTTATAATTGGTGTTAAATAATGAATAATAATATAAATTTCCGATGAAGAATAATTGTATTATTTTTAATATTTAAAGCGAAAAGACTTCAACATGTTTTAACCCGGGATAAGGCGCGCACTCGATACGGTGGAGCGGGGTTATTGAGTCACCCCAATCCTTTTTTTTTATATAATTAATTTATTGTACACGATACAAATCGTGATTTCAGTGAATAATTTAACTAAGAGAAAGTTTACTTACCTACTTTCAAGAACTTTTCAATTTTTCTTTCGTAACAACTAAACAGTTTTGCCAGAATTAATGATTTAGTAATCTGTGTGTCCCGCGCGACCACTTCCGGGTAAAAATTGTATTCATTATGATAATATGTATGTTTCTGCTAAAAAAAATTGTGTAAAACGTTTTTTTGCATGGAAAAAAGCGCAACAGAGAAATACATAACTTACAACTTCCCTAAATGAGAAACAAACACGTAAGAGAGGGGTCATAACTAACTGTACCAATAACTTAGAAGGTCATCCAGATTACAGCTATAATGTGCAGTATTTCAAAAATAATGGCAGTGATGAACTTTTTATGTTCCTAAATTTCTTCGATTCTGGGTCTGGGATCAGTTTTTTCTCTGAAAGAGTTATATGTTAGGCTTAAAAAAGAATGCGTAGTAAAAAAATCTGTCATCGTGGGATTACAGCAAATCAAAAAAAAGTTTTTTTATTTGGTTATAAGATCAAAGATAGCTAATTAGGTATTGAAGAAGTTTTTATTTTTTATGACTTAATATCGCGAGCCTATAAATTATATCTGAGTAAAAATGCATTTTTTATTAAGTCTGAAAGTATTTTGTTTTAATTCATTCCAGTAAATTAATTATTTTTAAATCTTCTATTTTCGATATGCTCGCCCCCCCTCGTAAGGTTATCGCGCTCTCCCAGGGGGGCACGCCCCACAGTTTGAGAAACACTGAATTAAAGAATACCTTTCTCAATATGCTGAAATGAGCTTTTAGCTAATTTTGAATTTGTTTATAATTTATAAAATATTTCATCAAACATAGTGAAATTTAATCTTTCACATAAAAAAATTTTTAAAAAATGAATTTTTGAGTTTTTTTTAAAAAGCTCATTTTAGTATATATTAGCCATTGTAAATATATCATAAAAAATTTACATACCTGTGAACAGTAGTTCTCAGAAAAGATACATCGAACATCAAAATTTACATTTTGTAAATTGATTTTAATGTTTACAGTGAGATTTCTAATCGGTTAGGAAATAAAAAAAATAAAAGGCCCAATTTATAAAATAAAAGATATATGTTTTGGTTTATATCAGACGTTCAACTTTTAAGCAAAAACGAAGTACCTTGTTTACATTTTTCGCCATTCAAATGGGCGTGGCCCATTTTCAACGATTATTTAAAAATAGGTTTTAATGGCTTCTAATTACCCTAGAGGTAAAAGTAAGGTACAAAGTGTTGTTTTTTTCAGGTATAGAAGTTTAAGTTGGCATTACTTTCCAAGATGGCGACCGATTTAACAGCTGTCAAGTGATTTATTCTCAGTTTGGTTTGGCAATTCATCATGAATAGACTCACGCCTGAACAACGCTTTTAAATTGTGCAATTTTATTTCGAAAATAATGTTTGATTTTCAGAAGCGAATTTTGTTTAGAGATGAAGCGCACTTCTGGTTGAATGGCTTCGTCAACAAACAAAACTGCCGCATTTGGAGTGAAGCTAATCCACAAGTGTATGTCGAAACACCGTTACATCCAGAAAAACTGACTGTTTGGTGCGCTTTATGGGCTGGTGGAATCCTTCTTCAAAAACGATGAAGGCCACAATGTTACAGTCAATGGTGATCGGTATAGAGCCATGCTTACAAATTTTTTCATTCCTGAATTGAACAATCATGATGTCCAGGAGCTGTGGTTCCAACAAGACGGCGCAACATGTTACACAGCTCGTGCCACAATCGATTTATTGAAAGACACGTTTGATGACCGCCTAATTTCACGTTTTGGACCTGTGAATTGGCCTCCAAGATCTTGTGATTTAACACCGCTAGACTATTTTCTGTGGGGCTATGTAAAGTCATTGGTCTATGCGGATAAGCCACAAACGCTTGACCATTTGGAAGACAACATTCGCCGTGTTATTGCCGATATACGGCCACAAATGTTGGAAAAAGTCATCGAAAATTGGACGTCCAGATTGGACTACATCCGAGCCAGCCGTGGCAGTCGTATGCCAGAAATCATATTTAAAATGTAATGCCACAAGATTATCTTTCGAATAAAAAAAATTCATGTCAATCGAATAATACACCGTTGTTTTATTGCAATTTAAAGTTCTATACCTCTCAAAAAACACCCTATATTTTTAGAAAGATTAAAATATTATACAATTTAAAAATTTAGAAATCTCAAGTTGTCAAAAAAATAAGATTTTAGCTTTCCAACACCCCTTAAAAGTATAGTAAAAATAAGATCTAAATGCACAGGTTCTCTGAAGAGGAAGAATACTATAAACAAAGCATTGCACAATTGGTTTTGAAATTGTTAATGAAATAACTCACGTCAAAAATGAAATCGTTAATCTTTAAACTAAAAACAGAGGCAAAATCTTCAAAGAAGAGAATGATTTTAAAAAAAACAATGAAAATTATATTTTATATCTTTTTGAATATTAAAATTATCTCAGATATTATCAAAACATTTTAAAAAAGAATTCTTTCCCTATACAACTTACACACGTCTTAAGAAAAAATATCAATTTACTTTCAGAAACTTTTTTTACGTATAAAGAAGTATTTTAATTTTAGGAGTTGAAAACCAATGTTTTTACATTCCCCTTTGACCAAATGGGACATTGTTAAAACTTTCCTTAAAATAAAGTCACAATGGAGAGCCTTTCACTCTAATCCAATCTATTCAGCGCTTCATTGTAAAATCTTTCATTCAACTTTTCAATTCAGACCCATGTCTTCTGAAATGATCACGAATTACTGAATGAGAAATCTGAAAAAGATTTAGTTATCTTTATCTTTGAGAAAATTATGGATTTAAGCGCGTGATATTCATATATGATTAATAGAATTCTATGAATTCCAAGGTATATTACCCTAATATTAACTTTCAATTTAATAATTCAACAAAAAACTTCAAAATAAAAAAAATCAAGATTGAAATTTAATTATTAAAATTACATGTAATTCTCTGTTTTATCTAATTCTGGATTACTCTAAGTGTATTTTAAATAATATTATTTAAATTTATACATTATGTTTTCAATGTCTGAAATTTTTTCTGATAAATCTGCTTCAACATTTTTGTTTTTAAACCGTCAATTTTTTTTTCAAAAAAAATTTTTTTTTCTTTTTCCAAAATTATGAAAATTTAAAAATATCAATTCGAATTCAATGCTATGAATTACAACTAATTTATATATTAAAGTTTACATTTTTTCGTTATTTTAAGCATACTAAATATGAAAATGTTTCAATCGTCTCTTATATTGCTCCTTAATTTGAAAATCAAGTCACTCAAAATAAGGTCCGGAATGGGCATTAAGTCAATCACGATCGACTGGTGAACCGCCAAGACATTTTGGGGTGTCCGCTTTCACTTAGACTTAATAATCATTCCATCATACGAAGGTCTAGAAAAATATAAAATATTTATTCGAATCTAAACCGTTATCGATTCTGAGCTGCCACACTAATTCTCGAAAAGATTTTGTGAAAATTCTGAAAAATAGTGTAAAATGGTTTATCTATATCGAATTTCAAGTAGCTGAAGAAAAAATTTAAAAGAAAAAAACTAATAAGAAGGGAATAATGAGTTATTTTATGAATATTATAAACCTTTAATTACATGCATGAAGCTGTGATTGCTCTAAATACCCCATCCAACAAATTTTTTCCCCTTCGATTCTAAGCCAAGCCCTATTTTCAGTAGCATTAACATTGGGAAAAGTTGTTGCTTAGATTCGAGTAAATATGGTATTTTAAAAAATAAGGAGAAAAAATCGAATCACATATATATATATATATATATATATATATATATATATATATATATATATATATATATATATATATATATATATATAAGAGAAATTCGAGTAAATATGGGTATTTTTAAAAAATAAGGAGAAAAAAAATCACATATATATATATATATATATATATATATATATATATATATATATATATATAAGAGAAAATTTCTTTGAATAGAAAATGCACTTCGCTATTTTGAGGTTATTTTACGAAGACATTCGTAAAATGTTCTTGGTTCGAGGAAAAAAATTGCTAAATATAGAAATTCGTGAAATAGAGGTTTGTAAAATGGAGGTCCAACTGTATTCTCTTAGCTCACTAGACCTATGTTACTGGGTGGGTCGCAACACTGAGAAAAAATTGGAAGTAGCCCGTACCCTAGAAAAGTCTTCCCACCCCTGCTCTAGGTTATATTTTATTACTAACTTTGGCTTTCCGGTAACGTTAAACTATATAAAAAAAAGTACTTTTTAAAATTATTTTTCTTGAGATTAATTGTTTACATAAAATGTTTAATAATACGTTATTGCACAATTTTGTTTCAGAAACACTTTTATGAGAAGCTCAGAATAAAGTTCACGCAAAACATCTGTTACAAATTAACAAAATTATTATTATTATTATTATAACTATAAGCTGTGTTATCTTTAACCCCTTAAAGCCTTATCACTCGTACACGTTTTGAGCAATTTTTCATCTAGTTGCCATAGCAACGACTCCGAACAACTGTTCACCAGTGAGGTGAAACAGTTGTTCCAAATAAAAGTTGCTTGAAATTCCAACCAATGGGATTCTTCTGCGCCCTGCGTCATAAACAAAATGGTGGCTTCGGTCTCATCAAACGCATCAGATATGTCGTATAACATTTTAAAGGCTTTTAATAATGTAAACACAATGGTGATCCATTTCTTTTTACGCCCATCAACAAAAGCGTGAGCGAAATAAAAGAAATAATAATGGATGTTCGCTTTCCGAAGCAGAAAAATCAACGAGGAGTTTCTCAATGTGGAGATAGAGCGCGGCTGACGTCAGAGCATGTGGTTTTGTTTACAGCAACCATTCACTCACAGATTGGGCGAAACATTGCACGAAAAATGTACGTGTTTACGTATCAGACCGATCTTTCTAGCGAACTCGCAAATCCTTTGCCCAAAACTCAGCATGTATCCACTAGAGGTTACATGGTATACGTAAGGGGTTAATCAAAACTCAGAAAATGATGAAAATCAGGAAAATATCTATGGAAATTAATTTTGTGTATTCAATTCGCTTTGTTTTTCATAAAAACTAATAAAACATGGTGCTATGAAAGTTATTAAAATAGTATTGTTTAATAATCAATTTGGTTTAAATAAACACTAACATATTGTGATAATATACCATAAAAATATTTTAAGTAAAAAATGTTCCCTTAATACTTTTCTCTCTCTCTTCGCATCTTTTTAACTGTTAGATAATATATTTTCTACATTCCTTAGCAATAAACTGCTACTCAAATTATAGTTTTATAAAATAATAATAGTAATAATAATAATAATAATGGCATTTTATGGTGAAACAAGTAAAAGAAATTCGTCTATATTTTTTGAAAAATTCATAAGAAAAAAAAAGAAAAAAGTTATCTATCATTATATACATAGTTTCAAATTTTAAAAACCAATTGAAGGGAAAAGTCTGCTCTTTTGATTTTTACAAGCCATTTGTATAGATGCAAAACTTTTTCCTTGTGACAGACTAGTCATCGAGAAGACCGCCACATCACAAGAAATGCACGTGTACAGCCAACTGCTTCATTGGCTGCCATCTAGGCATAGATAGCACCTTCACTAGGGGTCCCTGTGTCTTCTCGAATCATACAAAGGCGCCTGGCTGAAGGACATTTGGAATCGCAGCGACCATTACATGTGCTGCCCTTGCCGCCCACCCATTGACGTCTCCGTTTGGAGTGGTGCCACGCACGAGGAAAGTGAACTGCAGCGGAATGGAACCAGGTCATCTTTAACGATGAATTCAAATTCAATCTCAGCAATGATGACAATCGTGTTCGTGTGTGGAGACCCCATGGTGAACACTTCAATCCTTCATTTGCTTTATAGCGACACACCGCTCCCACAGCTGGTGTGATGGTATGGGGTGCCATTACCTACAATACATGGTCACCCCTAGTATTGATCCGTGGCACCATGACAGCCCAGCGGTATGTCCAAAACATCCTGCATCCACATGTGTTGCCACTGATGCAACGGCTCCCAGGATCCGTTTTTCAGCAAGACTATGCTCGGCCTCACACGGCAAGGGTGTCACAAGACTGTCTCCGCACTGTTACTACCCTCCCCTTCCTTGGCCTGCTCGATCCTAAGATTTGTCTTCAGTCGAGCATATCTGGGATCATTTGGGATGGCGATTTGGGTATCCCACGGGTTTGAACGAACTAGAGGCAAGGTCATAGCAAATATAGAATGAAATGTCTCAAGATATCATACAGAACTTGTATGCCTCAATGCCCTATCGTATCGCATCGTGCATTTGCGCTAGAGGGGTTCAACAGGGTATTAAATCCTCCGTTCTTTAGCCTTTTTCTCTGAAATAACTGATCCTTTTTCTTTGATTTTCTAATCATTTACTTATATTAAAGTAGTCATTACGTATATAAAATTTCATTTCATTTTGACGACTCCTTCTTGGTGCGCTAATTTTTTTTGTCCATGAGTGTACTAATGCCACCTTTATCATGGTGTCCGATCGAGGCCCACAAAATTCATCACGGCAAAGGGCTTGATGTTCGCCTGTCGTCAGTCGTAGCCTTGAACAAGTTCTTAGTGAGATTTATCTCGGTTCCTCCCCAATTTTGAAGGAGAACACCCCGGAGGAAGTCAGGGGGACTTCCCACCTCTTTTCCCTATGCACCCATCTCACGAGAGGATTCGTGGCTCGACGGCTATTTAGAGTAACCCATGCTGCAGAAAAACTATAAATTGACAAACACCCATGCCTTCTCCAAGATTCGACCCAGGCCCTACGGCCCAGCTGTCAGCATAATTAACCACTACACCGGATGGGCGGCGGTCACTAGTTTTTATTACGAATTGACCAATGTAATGTAAAAAATAATTGCATTTTCTGCGTTTTAAATGCAATATTTCAATTAATATACCTGAAAATATATATATTATGAATTATCATAGTAAATTTGTAAGTACACTATTATGATGGGATAAACAAATAATTTTATGATTATTTTAAAACAGCTATAAATGCGCTACTAACTATGAAGACTCATTTTAATACTTTTTAAAAAAGCACATCTGACAGTTGTAATTAGTTTTGCCTCTCATTCTGTTTTTACAACTAATTTATTGCTGTAAGAATAAACACATGAGGAATGTTTTGTGGGTGGTTGATGCGGGGGCGTAAATTCTACATATTCTTCAATTTATAACTCAGCATAAACTAAATTTATTCATGTAATTTCGTTATAAATGAAAACTAAAGATCAACAAGAAGAAAAAAGTTACAATAATAATAATCTTTAGAATAACAAAACCTCACTAAGACACCAGTTTACATTGCCTTGACAAGAAACAAGCTTCAATGTACTTAAGTTCTTTTTAAGTTGACTTGCATTCGAATATATATCGTTTATTATTATTATTATTATTTTATCCACCTTTAAGTTTATTTATCAAAATAGTTTAATTTATTTAGAAACTAAGCACAGTTTATCTAAGCGCAGTTTAATAACTCAATCTCCATCTCTTTGTAAAAAGTAAATTCCTTCAATGTAGTATTTTTTATATGCCATGAAGAAATAACAACCATAAATTTTGTACAATATCAAAGCTTTGTAAAATTGATATAAATTTTCCTTTATAAATATTTTAAATCAGTTACATAATTTTAGTAAAAAATAAATGTATAGGAAAATAAATTGAGCTATTTATTTTTACAAATAAAATTTACTCATTTCTTTTTCTAGAAATTTTATTTTGTGTTGCTAAAGTAAGTTTTATTATGCTTGATTACATTAGGGAAATAATTAAGTAAGCTTGAGCATCAAATTATAAAATATTCGACCAGAAAATTAATAATTGATGCTAGACAAATTGTATTTTCATATACAAGTCATATTCTGTGGTACATTTCTATGTTTTGTTAGATATCATGCGAGAGATAAATCCATGTCAATAAAAATTTAAAGAATTTCATTAAATAGTATACTTTAAGCTTCAATTATAAAGCCCAAATATAGATTTTATAAGTAGATAAATATTTATTTAGACAAAATATTTTATTTTACAATCGACATATTTTTAAAATCAGCGCTACTTGAAAATATAGCTTTTAATACTTTTAGTATAAGGAAATATTTCAGGAAAAGCATTTAAATGTTTTTGGTGTTTCTTAAGAAAAATAATTTTTGTTAATTGGATGCATTCTCAGGTTATATTTAGAAATCGAATTGAAAATAATTTTCTGGGGTTTGTTTTTAGTTCTATTCTCATTTTAAAGATGGCGCCACCACGACAACATTTTATCCCAAAATTTTAAAATAATTTTATATCAATTTGAAAAGAGTAATTGATGATGCTATTTGCTATTCCCCAAAAATATTGGTAGTAAAATACCAACACACTTATTATAATATAAGCTACGTTTTTGTTTTATCATGACATATAAATGCTTGAAACATAAACTAAAAATTATTCTTTTTCTTCGTTATTTTTTATTTTTGAAAAAAATTCTTTAGCCATTTATATTTAAAATACCAAGTGCTAGATGACTGAAATGTTTGCGTAAAAATCAGGGAGAGATAAACTTGCATGATAATATTTATTGTAAGAAAATATAGGAATTTTTGGGGAAATACACAACTAATCTCTTTTGTTTAAGTACTTAAACCAGCATAAAAAAAACATTAGATTAATACTCGTGAAAAAATTACGTATGAGAAATATATCTAAATGCATCTAAAAACTCTTGAAAAGTAATTTTTTTATCATTTTGAGAGAATATTTTATTAAATGCTTCAGTGCGAATTATATGAAATGTTTAATGCGCTTGGTTGAAAGGAACACGATTCTTAATAAATGTTTAACACTAAGCTGATTTAATAATGCATCATGTAAATATCTTTTATAATCATAAAAAATGAGTTCGTACTTGAAGAAATAGTTTTATAAAAAAAGATACAATCACGAGAGGACTAAACTGAAATAATTATTTGCATTAATTACCTAATACTCTCTCTCTCTCTCTCTCTCTGCATACGACAAACATGGTTATAAGATCTACGAGCACTAAATAGAATACAAAGATTTTCTTAAAATCATTATGGAAGATTTTTAACTTTTGAAGAATGCACATTTTTGTAATGTTTTCTACTGAAATCAAAATTACAGTGTCTATAGTGTTCAATATGATTAACAGATGGCGCTACTAAACAATGAATATCTTGTATTGATTAATGGTGTGGTTGTATGCTTAAATGAAAATAGCACAGGAGGCTTTTGCGTCACTGTTAGATTCGCATGCGAACAAATGATAGAACTCGAGTGTGAAGTAAATTAAAATTGTTATTGTAATGAGAGTAAAAGGGCAGGTAAAATGCTGCACATTTGATACTGTTACGTAAAAAATTATATATATGTAAAAACTGAGTTTATATATATATATAAAATTCAGATTTACATAAATTAATATTATTTGAAATTTAAATTATTTAAAAAGGTAAAAATATAGGCAAAGGAGTTTCAGAATCAATAAAATGCATAGCTTTTTTTTCGACTGCTTTTATATAAATAAATGCATGTAAAAAAAAAGTTTCAATTATAGAGAGTTGAAATGCGTAAGGGAAAAAAGTAAATACTACCAATAAAAAAAACTATCTTTCTTTCATTTGCTTTGTTACCACCTTCGGATCATTACATTTGTATTATGGTGTAAGATGATTATGCTCTACTGGAATAAAGTAAATACTGATGTTAAATGTAGAAATATTTTACGAGTATATTCCCTCTGATCATAGTTTTAATTGATGAAATAGAACCTTAAGATAGCATTCTTTCAGGATGCTCCAACTCTTTTCCTTCATTATTCCATATTATGAGCTAAATCTCTCAAATTTTTTAAAAAATACATTTTTCTTTCCATTTTAATTACAAATCGAAGTTTGCGGAAGAGTTCCCGGAAAATATTGACCAAGAAGTAACTCATATGTTAGTCTACGACATATGTGGTCGTGAATAAACCAAGGAATTGGCAACATAAGAAACTGTAGATTTTTTAAAAAAAACTGTGGTGGGACAAATAAATTATTCAGTTTTTTAGTATTACTTTCTTTATCGAAAGGAATTTTGAAAAGAAAAAAAAATATGAAAAAATATGTTCAGTTGCATTCAGCAGAAGTGTCTATCCTGACTGCTTAGTTCCAACTGCAAGTATGGAAATCTTCCAAGAATGTGTATGATGCTGTTTCTTGACTTTTATTTAGAATAAATAATTAAAGAATCGGAATACAATTCAGATCTATTTAAAAGTACTCCAGGAGCACGTTCATCGCATGGTTTAGGCATCACTTTTTTTATGGTTGTCCCTAGTTTCAGGCAGGTAATGACCCCATTTGTACAGCAAAGTACACCTCAAAGTATATTGAACATGAAGGGTATAAGAAGCACTTGGTTTGGTGAACTCAGTCATCTATCCTTAATGTTATTGAACCCTATATTTGAGAGACAAATTAGAGATCGGGATATATTTTACAGAAGAATAGCATAATAAACCACTATTTTATTTGATAGATCCCTATACAATGTTCTGAGCCTAATTACTGCTGTCCATTATTTGACTGCCAGATTAATAGGAATAATGATTCAGATTCCAATTGTTTTCATTAGTTTATGAATTATGAGAGTCGCTCAAATGAAAGGGACATTGCTGTAATAACCCCGCAACTTGAAGAGAAAGATGATTGAGCATGCCACTATAGAGGGTACAAAATACTGAGAATGCAAACAATTTTTTCAGATCCCCCAGATGAGTGAGATAGTGTGAGAGCACGTTGAAAGTCATCGTTCGCATCATGAATGCCATCAAATGACACGACTATTAATGCTGCCATTTACTGTACCCCATTGTATGAACTGAGAAAGAATATCAAGAACCGCTGACGTGGCATGCTGTCCGGCGGGGTTATAATCTTGCATAATAATGCTCCTCCGCATGTGGCTGTAGCATGCCAAACAACGTTGCAGCAATTCCGCTGGGAGGTTCTAGAACATTCCCTTTATAGCCCGGAACTCTCACCGTGTAACTTCCATATTTTCGGTCCACTCAAGAAAGCTCTGAAGGGATGGCCATTTCCCAAAAATAATGAGGTCTAAGCTGCTGTTAAAAATTAGTTCCACAAGCAACATCGGAGCTTCTTCACCCATAGTATTCATAATGTCGTGGATCGCTGAGACACTTTTTTTAACCTACCAGGTGGCTTTGTTTAGTCTATTTGTTACGTCTGAATTACTTTTTGCCTTTGTATATTAATTTATATTAACAGCATTAAACCATTTATCAAACCGGTTGTAATGCCACTTTCATGTGGGCGAACCTTTACCTGTATTTCTGATATGTTATATGCATCATTAGCAGAATAATTGGCAAATTTGCCAGATTGGTTCTTTAAAAACCCCGCAGCATCAGAAATGTATCTTGCACTAATAATGTTTCTCGGTTTAATGCACTATTTTTAAAAAATTGGTAGTTAATAATCATCCTTTATTTGAGGCGGAGAGGAAGTAATGAAAACTTTGAATGTGGTTCAAATTCGTCACAGAAATGTAATATAATCTTGGACATACTTGAACTGTAACAATATCTTGAGTAAGTAATTCAAAGAAAAAAAGAACGTATAAGGGAAAAGGCATTAAAAATTACCTCTATTCAAATATTTAATCCCAAATTTGACCTTTTTAACGTAATTCTCTCTTTGCTGTTCCACCTCAAAAAATTTGAAATTACTTGCTTCCCTTAATATAACAGAGTTGAGTAAAACTCATAATTTTTTTAATTATCATTTTCATTTAGCATAATTATTTAGAACATCTTTCTAATTGAAAAAAGAAAGCATAAGGTAAAAGTGCCTAACGAAATGAAGCCAATTTCTTTCTCAGGTTCGTGGGAGAATGAAAAAGTAATTCATCAAATATAAATGCGCTATTATCATGAAAAGGGAGTATCATGAAAGGGAGATTAGTTATTCAACTAATCTGCAAAAATACCTCATAAAAGTATTTAAAAAAACTAATCGTGAGAAAAAGTAATCGTTTTTATGCTAGAGAGAGAGAGAGAGAGAGAGAGTTTCTTATAAATAAAACAGTGTTACCAATATTATTCTCGAGACTGGTATATGTTTCTATACAGGGTATCCCACCATCATTGGGACAAACTTTAAGGGGAGGTAGGGGACATCACAAGGATTCAGATTTGCATAGCAACCCAGGGTCGGAAACGTCTCCGTACGGCGTAAGGAGACATTGTTTACAAGAGCAGGAAAGAAAACAGACATGCATTACTACAGTCATTTGAATCGTCGTTGCCCGAAGAGAGTAGTATGTGGAACGTTTTATAAACACCAAGTTGGCAGATATGCACCTGATTTACAGATTGACAGAAGGAGATGCTCGAGCAGCAGAAGAATTGAATCGCAGAAGGTACCCACTAAGAGATGTATTGGACCGCCAGCTTTTTGCTAATTTGCATCACAATTTGTGTGAGTATGGATCATTACGATGTAATAAGCGTAATGAGGGCCGACCACGAGTAACTCCCAGCTTGGTATTTGGATTCTTTTGAACGGTGTCTAATACATTTTGTTTTTGGCAAGGAACAAAATGTGTTGGATAACATGATCCATTGCAATGAGCCACGAGCCAGATGCCACAATCGCTCGACTACCGCAACGTGATCTGAAATCTTTAGACATACCTAAAACACATCTTTGATTGCATGATGTCACCGTTTATTATTGTTCATTACCAAAGCCCTCGTGAAACTTCATATAATTTTTTTTTTTTTTAGTAAACATGTTTTAAAAAAAATGTAATTTCAAATCAAACAATCATGCGTTATAAAGTAAGATTCTATAATAAAGAAATCGGTCAAAGTTTCAAAATTACAACTATCTATAGCAGGGGTAGGCAACCTATGGCACGTGTGCCACATGTGGCACGTTATACCATTGTCAGTGGCACTCTACACTACTCTATAAATTTATCAACTTTTGAATGGATGGAAATTGAAAAATCTGTAACGAACCTTATTTGACAAGCATCTTTAGAATTATGAACATTTACGGAATTGCAAAAAATCTGAAAATCTTACGAAAAAATCTGCAATTTTCTCTAAACATAAATTTATAATTATTTTGTAAATTATTAAATGTCAGTGTAGGAGAGATACATTGTTTGAAGCGAGAAAACTGCATGTACACTTCTTTCAGCTTTTGGTTCTACGTATCTAAGTAAAAATATCTTTTCTCATATGGAAAATGTTTCTATTCCGTATTCGTACAACTGAATGTTCAGAATAGTGTGGAATTGAAATGCCCTTGATTTTGCGATATGAGAGTAGAGCGGTGCAAGTACTAGGTTCGCATTAAATTTTTTATTTATCTTTTTGTTTAACTAAAATGAAGTAAAATACTTATATTTTAAGTTGTCTATTTCTTATTTTAATAAATTTGTTTGAAAATACATAGTATGTATATAATTTTATTTTATTTTTTAATTTTTATTGAACAAATAAATCTATTTTATGCTGGTTATCTTTATGCTAAGAAATATTTTTAAATGATGCAAAATTAATATGTACTAAAACTGTAAATCTGTATATTATTGATCTCTGTTTTCTAACTTTGTATGCATTATGGTTGGAATCGAATTGTTTCAAACATGTCCTACTGCGATCACGCTGAATTATATTGATAAATTGGTTTGGCAGTCACAGCTAAAAGGTTGCCGTCACCTGATTTATAGTAAAAATTATTAGGAGAAAACACTGTGTGACAATAAAAAAAAACTTTCCGATTCGTCCGCATTCATAGTGTTCCGTCAAACTTTGACAAATGTCATTATTGTATGTAATGTTCAAGATATATTGAGGAACACAATTCACACTTAACACATTTGAATAATGCAGGCAGGAGAAAGTCTGTATAAAAGGAAGATTGTACAAAGAATTTCTAGCTTGGAAGACTCAAACGAACGTTGGTTTTTTTGTATAAAAGTACAGTCGAACCTCCTTATAAGGAACCTATATATTGCGAACTTTTTCCTGAAACCAAGAACATTTCACGATTTTCTTCGTAAAATAACCTTCCAATAGCGAAGTGCATTTTCTGTATAACGAACTTTTTCTTCCGTGATTCAATTATTTTTTTCTTCCTATTTTTAAAATATTTCTGGACATTTCAAGTCATTCTCTCTTTTAACAAATTATAATGGTCATAAATCTTGAATTTTGTTTTTACCAGGGCCTGACTCACCTAGAACAAAAAAAATTGCAGTAATTTTTCAAATAAAATTATCAGATTTTATGAATAGTTGAATTTAAGGACGCATGTAGTAATGCATGTTTAGAATTTCTAGGTATAAAATAATTTTATGTTTAAAATTACTTGTATGCTTTAAATTAGAAAATGTCCATAAAACTCACTAATTTTAAAATAAAATTATTTTCTTTATGTTGAAGATACAGTGTATTTTTCGTATTCTTTTGTCTTGTATTCCTTGCAGTTTTTCTTTCTTTCTTTTTTTTTTTTTATGAGTATGATATATAAAATAAAAAAGTGTGAATAATTACTATTTTTAATATCTAGTGTAAATAGTGTTTATTAAGTTAAAATTTGCTTTATACTGTATATAAAGTATATTGAAAGATGAACCTCTATAGAACGAATTTTCTATATAACGAACTTTTTTGTGGGATTTAGCGACTTCATTAAATAGAGGTCCGACTGTAGTTTTATGCCACGAGTAAGGAGGAGAAAATCCTACGGTCAAATATTAGAACTTGAACGTGACAGAACTCAACTAACTAGACTGTGGTTCATTATTTTTTGATATTACAGCTCTCACTATTTCTGACTGTCACGAGAATTTAAAATCAATGGGGGAAACGTGAACACATGATAAATTAATAGGAGTCAGAAGGATATACAGAACGCCATATAGAAACTCAACGATCTCCAACCACTAACGTCATCGAGCAGCGATTCTTAAACTGTGGCCCGTGTACCTCCGGGTATCTGCTGTCGCTCATCTTATGTTAAGATCTTCCTTCAAGACTCTGAAAGACCTCTTAGAAAAATTGAAAGTTGAGTCCTTCTAGACTATATAGCTAAATTGTCCCCAATCAAAATATTTACTAGAGCATGTATTTCGATCAAGAATATCAATTCAGTTTTGTTGTTGTTGTTTGCAACTATATAGCCAATACTAAAAAGTAATATTTTCAAAAAAATATATAATATAAACACATGCAAAGATTAAGAACTGAATTCACATAGCGCACCAATACGATAATAATTGCATCCGTCTTGATTTCCTAATCGAATTGCGCCTATATTATTCATTTACTTCAAAAACAGTATTTTGTAATATTTTTATGTACATACGTAACTAGATGTTAACTATTTTCTTAAAGAAAAAAAGAAGCGTTAAAAAGTCTCTATAAATAGCAGAGGAAGTCTTAGGATTTCGAGGAATCTTTAAATCAATCAGCCATGTAATGGGAGTCAGGACGGGGTGTTCAAAATTTTGAGGATCCACGTTGTCACGTTGATACATAAATAGAGGCTGCCATGATCGAGAGTTTAAGAACCGTTGTTTTAGAGGAAAGCCAATACGGCTTTCCTCTAGCCTCTCTTCCACTCTTCCAGCATACAGAATACCTGTATGCTGTCTTTCACGTGTTGTACAGCCACGTTATTTACACTGAGTCAAGAAATTCATTAGTTAGCAAGACGATGAGCATTTGCCTGGATTGTACGACGATGTCTGCAAAATCACAGATTGTCAACATCAATATCATTTCTGCTACTTTCTTTGAAGGCACAGCAGAGTCGAGTGAACTTACAATTATGCGTTGAACAACATTCATGGATGCGGAAGCGGTATCATGTATCCTTTCCAGATGGATCCCGAATCTGAGTGTAGAATTATGATGCTGTATCCTTGTGTAGAGGCAAAATCAAACGAAAGATTTTAACTAGCATTCTTCATCACCATACGAGCTCAAAATCTACAGTGATGGCTTTGAGGTGCCATTGGCTACACATCCCGGCTACTTCTTGATGGCAAAGCTGATACTCTTGAACAGCCACCGTTATACTTTTGACATGCTAAGTTCCGTAGCTGTTCTCTATCTTCGATACATTACTTTTATTGTTGTTGTTGTCGTTTCAAATCCCCTTGGAGCAGGAAAGCCTACACCAAGTCCATTTGATATTTCCACAAAATAATGTCACAAGCCAGATCTTGCTCATCAAACAAATGTCCCTGGGATATGCTGCAGAAGTTCAGAAGATGAGCAGGAGAAGCAGGGAGATAGCAGGGACAGGCTGAGAAAGACTTAACCCCCTGTACAAAGGTCATACCCTGCAGGTGAGTGCATCTAAAGCGTGCCAAGGCCATCTGAAGAGAGCTCTGGATCTCCTGCACTGTAGAGATAGGCCAGGACTCTCTTAGCTGCGTACCAGTGGTGAGCAGAAGGGTTTCAAGTCAGATTAATTTTAACTGACTGGTTCATAACAATACTTGTTTGACAAAGCAGTGCATGACTGCTAGCATTTTGTGTTATTATGTCAGAGGATATATTAAATTTTTGTTATAACCAGGACATTCTCCAGATATGCCACCCTTTGAGAGCATTTTCCCATGTGTTACTGAGATACTGGTATATCACACTCACCACCCATTACATTTGATTAATTCTCTAACAGAATCGAAGCTGTGTGGAATAATTAGCCTATATCTGTCATCTGAATAATTTCTGCTAGATTAGATTTTTTTTTTCTTAGAAGTATCATTTCTAGATAATGTATTCTTGACGCTGAGTACCCCCCATAGCATCTGTAAATTTAATAACTTCCTCTTCTAATTCTGCCCATATACAATATAATTCCTCAAAACATACTCTGTTTTTTTTGCCTCTAAATTCAAAAAAAATTATATATATTAATAAAATCAAATACATAATTCCTAAAAAAATTAGCATTATATATGGAAATCTTTACAACAAATAAAGAATTCCAAAAATACTAACAGGATTAGAGTATAATAGAATTTTATTTCTTGTAATATAAAAATATTTTCAAAAACAACAATACTTAATACTAAAATAGAGAGAGAGAGAGAGTTTTATACATTAAATTCTACGGCGTATATATATATTAAATATTAGAACATACCCTTTTTTATACTTTGGGGATATTTTTTTCAAGATCCTTCAAGAATTCAAATAAACAATTTTACATACAAACTACTAGCTTATTGAATTTGATTTTATTTTCGTTTTTATAAACAGCTGTTATCATAACAGTAAAGAACAAAGGCTATTTCAATACTTTTTTTATGTTTGAGAAAAAATAATTTTGGAATTAAAAATAAGGCAGAAAGAATTTTCTTCATAAGTTACTAAGCAACAATATAAAAAAAGTAATACTACTCACAACACATACTGAAGATTTAAAAAAATTCTTTTGGATAAAAATATTAATTAAAACATAACTTAAATATATTATAGAATACAAAACAAAAAATTCTTGAATAAAACTATTGAAGAATTTCAGCAAATAAAAACGTCTTTCAAAAAACTGAAAAAAAGACTCCTATAGTCATTTTTTTTCTAAAATCTAATCAAAATAACTTATGCGTAAAGTTAATTGATTACAGGCACTCAAAAGTTCCAATAAAATTTATCTTATCTACTTATTATGTTCCAGCTATTCCTTTCATCCAGATTTTCTAGCACCAAATCGAATTCTAAATTACGTCATCTAGGATCGGAAAGGTATTTTTCAATGTTAATAGCTTACTTCGGTTTTATTTTTCCCCTAGTTAATTAAATTTAAACAAAGCAAATACATTAAAATTAGTATTTATTAGAATAAATCCAGAAGGGGTTGTTTAGTAAATATTTCAAAAAATAATTCAATACTTTTGAAATATTCAATAATTAATGAATTATTCAATATTATTTTATGAATGGCTGATAAATTCTTCATTTTCCAAAAAGAGATAAAGGCTCCCAAAACATCTAGCACTTAAGAATAAAAATACTACTATAAACACAGTTCCATTTTTTTTATTTCTGGTATATTGAAGCTGTTGCAATCATGAATTCCCATCAGAAAAATCACTTACAGTTACTATTTCAGAAATAATTTACCAGAACAAACAATATATTTCATTTTGGAGACATAAAAGTATGAATACAGTAAAGAACAATATTATTAATTCTTAACACCAAATATGCTTATTTTGTATCGGTTGATTAAAGCGTATCCAGTAAAAGAAATTCAAAACAGCTAGTTTAAATTACCGGAGAAGTGTTTGTCGGTTCAAATCCTGCTCAAGTCGGGTTATCTTTATCATTCAAAAAATTGACAGCGTCCATGTCGTATGATTATGCGAAATATCAAAAATCCCTTGAGCGCCTGTTTGGCTTGGGTGCTCTCGGCAAAATTCAATTCTTAGTTGTTGCTACTAATGCCACCTGTTCGTGAATGTCAAGAGTTTAAATAATTTGACGGACCAAGTCCTTCTGACTAAAATTTTAATAAAAACAAAAAGGTAACATAAATTATTGTGGGTTTCGATGCAAAGTAGTTATTACCCACGTCAGCAATGCCGAAATCCTTCAGGTTCTCCGAATATACCATCCGGCTGGCAGGTGGCGCACGCAGGCGTCTTCACGCAGGCGTCTTCACGCAGGCGTCTTCACGCAGGCGTCTTCACGCAGGCGTCTTCACGCAGGCGTCATACTCGCAAGCGTCATACTCGCAAGCGTCATACACGCAGTCGTCATTACGCAGGCGTCAATACCACCTGTCTGACGATGTCATATCGCGGCCGACAAAATTCATCCCTGCAAAGAGCCAGATGTACGCGAGTCGTTAACCACACCTTTGAGCATCATTCAGGTGACAGTACATTTTGAGTTAGTTCCACCCCAATTTTGAGGGAGAACACCCTAGGGGTGGTCAGAAGCCTCCCACATCTCTTCCCTTCCACCAACTTCCCGAGAGAACTTTCGGTTCGACAGCAATTTAGGGTACCCTCATGCCGCAAAGCACTATGCATTTACAAATATCTCTACTTTCTCCGGGATTCAAACCCAGGCCCTACGGCACAGCAGTTAGCGTCGCTAACCAATAAACGGGATGGTCGACAAATTCCTAGTACAGTTTTACAGTCCCCCTGGGGAGGGAAATGGATATCTACCTATAGGGTGTCACTCTAAAAAGTGATACTAGCTCTGAGGGAATGTGTGTACTAGATCTACAATGGCAATTACCATTCCGCATTTGAATTAGAAAAAAAATGTATTGCAGAAACTTTGAAAGAAACACAATTATAAAATTTCAATAGAATTAAATAAATAAAAATCTGTGCAACTCAATTTCTACTTTTATCGTTATTTAAAGGATCTTCAGAATTTATTAAAGTAAAATTTCACGTTACAGTAGATTCCCAAAAACTTGGCCTAATGTGGGTCGAAGGGTGGCCTAGTTTGTGAAAATGCCGGGTTATCGAGAATGCAATTTTTTTTAAAAAAAAGAAGTACAAGTGTTTCCTTAGAAAATATTGCACTACACTTGTCGGTATCGTTTGCTTGAGAATACAACAAAAAATAAATTGTCCAAAACCATTAACAAAGGAAAAGTACGTACTTTGTGAGGGCATAGAGCATTTACTACATGAAAATGAAAACTAATACATACATAATATTTATATGCATACATGAAACTAATGCATCAGGTATATGCATACATGAAACTAATGCATCAGGTATATGAATACAGGAAACTAATGCATCAGGTATATGCATACATGAAACTAATGCATCAGGTAAATGCATACATAAAACTAACACATCAGGTATATGCATACATAAAACTACTGCATCAGGTATATGCATGTAAGGATAATTAAATAAGATGTAAAATTAAATTGCTTGTATAGCACTTAACTTTTATTTTTCATTACATCTTCAAGTATTAAATTAATCACCCAATTATTTCTCCAAAACAAATGACCTAGACACTAAACATTTCTGATCCCAGATCATTATATTCAATAGCCCTATATGCCAGCATTAACTTTCAAGTACATTCATAAAATCAGAGGTACTTCTCACATCTGGCTTAAGTGGTTAAAAAAACACTTAGAATCCACTTTCGCTTTCTTTTTCTCTCTCTCTCAGCGCCAGAACTTGTACAGATTTCATCAAATAAAGATCCTTTTTTTAAAAACTTAAGACTGATTCTGGCTCGAAACATGTCATGCATACATAAAACTAATGCATCAGGTATATGCATACATAAAACTAATGCATCAGGTATATGCATACATAAAACTAATGCATCAGGTATATGCATACATAAAACTAATGCATCAGGTATATGCATACATAAAACTAATGCATCAGGTATATGCATACATAAAACTAATGCATCAGGTATATGCATACATAAAACTAATGCAACAGGTATATGCATACATAAAACTAATGCATCAGGTATATACATAAATAAAAAATATTTGTATACCTGATCAGACACTCCTCAGACAATTACTTTATAAAGGCATAAAGCTGTCTGCTATGAAAATTAAGTAGCTGACTTTGCAAAAACGGACTTTTACAAAAGAAATACTCGTGGAGTTTTTTTTTTACCTGCAAGTGTGTGATTGAATTATCCGGACTCCTTGTTATACAGTGCCAAATTTTCGGGACTCTACTGTATTGTACAAATAATATTTCAGTTAAATGTCAGTTCTTTCAGGTAAAAATACATTAGAGTTAAGAGAATACTGAATTCACATTTATAAAAAAAAGCATGTATGTTAATTTTTATAGATAAAAGTAGTATTCATAAGTGCTATTATTGCACTCTAGAAGTGAGGTTTTTATTTTCATGTGTTTCTATTATATAATTTTTACGTTATAACTTTAAGTAATTGATGTAAGCGAAAGAAAATTTTCTGAAATAATAAAATATAGAATAATTAAGATACGTTTCTCCAAACATAGAAAAAAGTTTAGGAGATTTAAGACATTTATCGATAATTTTCACAAATACTTGAGATATTCAATGTTAATTTTTATAGCGTATATTTTTTATGAATTATTTAAAATTAGGTTTCTAGGTTCAAAAGCATCAATTTTGAAATAAAGTAATGCTATTCTAAGATATATGAATTATTTTTTTACTCTCCTGCATTCTCTACTACACTTAAGTTTCTATTCAAATACGATAAAATTTTCATGAGTTATTCCGAATGTTATTTATTTACTTCACTCCCAATATTGGAAGGTGTGCTGTTATTAGTTAGTTTGTTTAACAATATTTAATTCAATTTTATTTACCTATTTTTTCCAGCAAACCCATGTTAATTTTACGAAGATGCTTATGCAAATACTCAAAAAACTTAAGTTAATTGCATTTTCTTCTTTTAATCAAAATGGTATGCATAGATGCAATCAAAATGTAAAAATTAGTTGTGAACAATCAGAGGATGGATAAATATTGTGTACTAGGTACTTTAAAAACTTATGCGGATTTAACTCAAAATATGTTGAATTTGGAATAGTTATGACGGAGATTAGGATTCGAAACCTTCGGATTCATAAGCACATAACATATCCACTATGCTAAAATGATCATCTTAGTTTGGAGGTTGTTACTGGCTTATATAGATACCTCCACCAGACACTCCCCTACTAGTGAGTCGGTGGATAGACGAACGAATGATACCATAGTTATAGCGAGCGTGTGAGTTGTTTCGTCAATTTTTCTTACGGCTTGAGTGTTGCGGCATGTGATCAGACGGCTTACTATGCTGCGTCATGCGTATCTGACGGCTTTGGGTTGCTCTTGCGGCGGATAGATGGCGCCACGTATGCTCCGCTTAGTTTGCGTTGCTTCAAAATTCAGCCACGGTCACCAAATTGAAGGAGATTAGAACTCGCAACCTTCGCATTCGTAAGCACATAACATATCCTTTCTACTAAAATGTTCATCTTAGCACGGAGGTTGTTAATGTCTTATACCACCGCCACAGTTATATCCGTTTGAGAACATTTTCAATTACTTTTTGCTTCTCACTTATCGTAAAATCCTGGGTATGAAAAACACATTTAACACTAAAAATAAGATCGAAATTTACAGGTGATGTGTTATACGCCGGGTTTAAAAGTAATAGCTTCAAAAGAAAAAAAATGAGTATGAAAAAAAGAACACTCTTCTACGGAGATCGGAATACTGTTTATTTAAAAGAAATAACATACCTAATGGACTTAAGGAAGTATAGTTCTAGAAAAAGTATACTATTTTTTTTTTCAAAAGACTGAGATAATATACCTCTAATAAATAACTTCAAAACATAAAAGTATAAATCACGTGCATTTCATAAAAAAAAGTGTGTGCGTTATACAGCGAATATACCCAAAAATTAAAACAAATATCTTGAATGCGAGTATGTGTGTTATATACCGGTAAGCACTGTACGCATGATTTTGTTTTATGTTGTGTGAAGCTATTTTGTCTTTTACTTAAAATTGTTTAGTTATTAAACTTCTCATGTAGAGAATTTGTAGATTTTTTAAATGAGTTGTAAAAAAAAATCTTTGGTATTTTTGTGTGTGTTTGGGTTTTTTAATTCTTGATTAGTTATATTACTTCAACAAGACGAGGTTTCATGACAGGAATACTGAATAAAATCAGGGATTTATTTCTTAAATAAAAAGTCACCATTTTATAAATTATTTCCCCATCTTAATTATAATTTGAATTAAATTTAATTAAACTCTATAATTATTTTAATTAAATAATATATATATATATATATATATATATATATATATATATATATATATATATATATATGGCATGCAGCCAAAAGCAACGCAGTCTTCGCGCGCAGGCGCATTGAAATGAAACAAAAACTTTTGGACATTAGAGCAGAGAGAAAGAGAGAAGCAGCGAAGGAGAACACGAAAGGTGCGCGAGCAGGCGTTACCTTCTGAATATCATCGTCAAACTTATCTGTAAAAACTACCTTTTTAATTAATTTTTGTTTAATGTTAAAATAAAATAGAAGATAGACCAACGTCTTGGACCCCTTGTTGTCTCCCACAAATTATGGGGGCTCGGCCGGGATCGACAAAATTTCGATTTTGAACCAAAGTCTGGACAATGAACAACAGCGTCCGTGAAGGAGACGCGCCGCCATTTTTCGGAAACTTCGTTCAACCTGTGTAGAGGTTGAATTTTTCAACTTCATTCCGCCTGTGTAGAGGTCGGAACAAATAACAAAATAACCTGTGTAGAGGTATTTTGCAACGAACCATCGACAAATATTCCGCCTGTGTAGAGGTTGGAAAACCCATCGACGAAAATCCCGCCTGTGTAGAGGTTGGAACTAATTCAGTGTGAATAATCCGCCTGTGTAGAGGCCGGAACTACAATATTTCAACTATATTACCTGCGAAGAGGTGACATCAGTGGAATCAACGTTTTTATTGGATACATCGTACGTGCGAGCAACAAGGGAGCCAGAAAAAAAAAAAAAAAAAAGGTAGGATCTTTCCATTTCTAAAATGTATAAAAACGCTCTTAAAGAGGATCTCATAAGAGTTGTTAAAGAGCTAGACGGTATTGTCGAAAGTACTGACACTATAGTTAAACTAAAGACTAAAATTGAGAACAGTAGTACATTTGAAAGTGATCCAGATTTCGTTAAAACTTTAATTCAAAACTGTATAGATGAGAGAGTATCGCAAAACGAAAGAGAGGTAACTTCAGAACAAAAAATTGAGCTTGCGAAACTTCAGTTAGCAAAATTAGAAAAAGAAATCGAACTTCAATTAGCTAAAAATAAAGCATTAAGTTTAAATCCTGCAGCTAAAGTCGAAGAAAAACAGTTCGAAACTAACATAGAAAATATGATAAAAAGTATAAAAACTTTATCTCTTCCTGTTCCCACCAGACCTGAAAATTTTAATCTGTTCTTCCAATCATTAGAACGCGCATTTTTAACCAAGAAAATAAATGACGAATATAAATCTGAAATTTTAATAAATCTTCTGGGCGAAAGAGCTCATAACGTCTTACTGTATATTAAAGAAGAGGAATTAAATGACTATGAAAACTAAAATCTATAGTACTCAGAGAATTCCAATTAACCCCTCGCGAGTGTTTAAACTCATTTAAAAATGCTGTAAAATCATCAGGCGAGACATACATCCAATTTGCTGCAAGATTGACGGCAAACTTCCAATATTATTGTTCGTTAAGAAAAGTTAATTCCTTTGAATCTCTATGTGATCTTATAATTTCTGATAAATTATTTGAAACTTTAAATAAGGAAACTGCAACTCATATTGGCATTCGAGAAGCAGAAGATTGGTTTAGGCCTATTGATTTAGCTAAAGAGTGCGATATTTATATTTCATCTAGAAGCGGATCACATAAAGAAATTCCTATTACTTATGGATATACCCAAGACCCCTTTAAAAATAAATCACAAAACTTTAAAACAAAGATTAAAGAGAACTATCCCCAATATCATGAAAGAGAAAATAAAAATTGCTTTATATGCGGTGATTCATCTCATTGCGCAAGAGACTGTGAGAAGCGTTTTAAACCTAAAGAATCTAATGATCACATCCATAATAAAATAAACGTGAATACTTTGAAAATCGAGAGCGAAAAACAAAATAGCGATGAATGCGCAAATCTTCAATACGTAAACATTTTTGTGGAAAATCAGCCCGTAACAGCATTGATTGATTCAGGTTGCCAGATCCCAGTTTTAAATTCCTCACTAGAGTGCAAACACCTTCCGAAGAAATCATAACATTAAGTTCATGTTTTGGCGAACAGCGTATGGTAGAAGTTAAACCCATAAATATTTCTCTTAATCAACACTCTCCTAGCTTAAGTGTTGGAACGGCAATATCACCGACCTTGACCGAAGAATTTATTATACATCCCAGTATATATTCTGAAATAGAGAAACTAGGCCACGCAAATAGCGATGTTTTATTGAGTGAAAATGAATCCTCTTTAGGTGCTCATGCTTATGCTTATTCAAGTGCTGTTTCTTTTCCAAATGTTTCTGTTTCAAATGTGATAGAAAACTCTAGTTATGATTTGCCATATGTTAAGAACTTTAATACTAGAAATGATTCGAGTTCTCTAATTAAGGATTATAAATGTAATAAAATTAAGAGTACTAAGTTAAAATTGAGTATTGTAAGAGAAAAATGTTCTGATATAGTATTGTGTAAGAAAGCCAATGGTGCCATGAAAACGAGTTCCGTGGAATTTATCTCCCGCTCACCTAACCCTTTACCTATGAAGAGTGAACATCGACGGTTTGTGTTGCTCCGGAAAATTTTTGAGCCCTGGCAGTGGAAACGAAGGAAAAAGAGAAATCGTTTTGAACAGACGTCCAGAACTCTACAGAGGAAAATATAGATGCGTTCAACCAAAGATCGACTTGTTGAAAAAGATGTTCTTATGCCTGTGAAACACAATGTTTTCCTGTGGAACCTTCCGGATGTCGAAGAGGTGCCTTCACATGATGGAGGAACTGTCTAGTTTAGCAGAATTATGATATGTTTAATCTTTGTATATTTGTCGTATAGTCCTTGTCTGTTCCGTTTTTTTTTGTATGTTTCAAATTCTCCTCTGGTCTCCATGGAAGTACCGCTGCGGACAGCGTACGGTCAGAATGGCCGTTATGGCATGCAGCCAAAAGCAACGCAGTCTTCGCGCGCAGGCGCATTGAAATGAAACAAAAACTTTTGGACATTAGAGCAGAGAGAAAGAGAGAAGCAGCGAAGGAGAACGCGAGAGGTGCGCGAGCAGGCGTTACCTTCTGAATATCATCGTCAAACTTATCTGTAAAAACTACCTTTTTAATTAATTTTTGTTTAATGTTAAAATAAAATAGAAGATAGACCAACGTCTTGGACCCCTTGTTGTCTCCCACATATATATATATATTTGTTCCTATGTTATTTAGTTTAATGATTTTTTAATATTTAAATTCTACATATATAATTCTTTCCTTTCCTCTTGGTTCATAGTATGACAAATTACAGGTGAAGGTTGGCTGGCCGCAAAACTTGTTTAAACCTGCAATCCTGGTTCCTAACACGAGGAGTTAGTCATTATACTATGTGCCTTCTTCCTAATTTTAGTTATCTTAGGCATATATAACTATCTGTTTATTTTTATATTTTTGTTTATATATTTGTGTATATGTATATATATGTATAAATTTATATATGTGTATGTATATGTATATGTATATAATTATATATTGAAATTTTTTTATATTGGATTATATATACCGGGTGGGCAAAAAGTCCGTAAAAATTTTAAAAATTCATAAAATCCGGAGAAATGAACGAAAAAAAAACTGTTTGCTGGATCAGCATTAGTATGTCACGGGATTTTTTTTAAGCTAGAAAAAAAATAATTTGAAAATCATCCGGTAGGTGGCGCTGATGTACGCAAATCAAAGAAACAATGCATAAATAATGAACAGAAAACTTTCACAACTTTATTACACCAGAATATGTTCCACATGACCACCACCACAGGGGAGAAGACATTCCAGACGAGTGACAAATCCAGCAAATGCAGAGTGCAACATGTCCGGATGTATGGAGGATACTTCTCTGCGGATCGCATCTTTCAGTTCCAACAGACTTGATGGACCGGATAGATACACGCGAGATTTCAAATATCCCCACAACCAGAAGTCTACCGGTGTTAAATCTGGAGACCAAGGAAGCCATGGGTACCTGCGGCGCCTGCTAACGATTCTGTCTTCCCCAAACGTCTGTATCAGGAATGCCTTAACCGGGTTAGCAGTGTGACTGGTTGCTCCATCCTGCATGAACGTGACATTCGAAATCTGACCTCGTTGAATTAAACATGGCACGACAGTCTCTCGCAGAAGCGTTAGATAACGCTGAGCATTTACCGTTTCCCATTATTCATCCATTTACTGGGCACTGCGTTTCAAAGAAGAAGGGTCCTATGATAAATGAACCCGTGAAACCACACCATGCTGTCACTTTTGGGGAATGCAATGGCTTCTGTGTGTACTCACGTAGATTAGAGGTTGCCCAAATGCGACAGCTATGGTTGTTAACGTCACCATGAAGCGAGAAATGAGCTTCATCTGTCCACAAGATGTTAAAAACCCAGGTGGGACCCTGTTCCCTTTTAGAGAAGGCCCACTTCGCAAATGCTTCCCTCTGTGCGGTATCTGCTGGCAAAAGTTCATGGCACGATTGCAATTTGTATGGGTACAGCTGGAGGATTCGACGAAGAATATTCCGGACAGATGATGGTAGTAAGCCCAATCGTCTGGCAGCTTCACGAGCACTGCTGGTCCCTGAAGCTGCTTCGGACGCAATCGCTTCCATTTCGACAGCAATGCAGGGTGCACGTGCTTCTTTCAAGCATGGTCGTCCGGCTCGTGCTCGATCCTCCAACTTTCCAGTTTCCTCAAAACGTTTAACAAGCTTTAAGAGACCTGCAGGTGTTAAAGGGCCTTTTCTACTCTTCACATTTTTCTGAACTCGGAATTTACGCAAGGCAATGGTCGCTGATTCCTCGTTCATGTAAAATAACTTCACCAACAAAGCTTTATCCGGCGCACTGAGCATCTTTGTTCACATTCACTGTTTGTAATGGTGAAATGAATGTGGATTGATTGAGAGCAAAGGTTTTTATAGCCGTCAAATTTGCATATTTCCACCACAGACGCTTGTAATAGCGCCACCTACCGGATGATTTTCGAATTATTATTTTTTTTATAGCTTAAAAAATTCCCGTGACATACTAATGCTGATCCTGCAAACAGTTTTTTTCGTTCATTTCTCCGGATTTTATGAATTTTTAAAATTTTTACGGACTTTTTGCCCACCCGGTATATATATATATATATATATATATATAATTGTAAACGAAAACATATGTTCTTCAAATGTACACACACATACACAACTGAGCTCTCTTTTTTCATAAAAATTCATCTGTAACCTAATTATTTAATAAAAAACAATTTTTAGCCGACTAAAAAAACATTTCGTCTCGATTAAACAAAAATATCTCCGAAAATTATATTTCGAAAAATAGTATTTTTTTTATAACATGTTATTTACATTAAAACCTAACAAGCATGGATATAGAAATGTTTAAAATGAAAAAAGTTTATTCTTTTTTTAAAAGAATAGCCAGTGACAAAAACAGTTTAAAAATCCTTTAATAATAATTTCTCGTCGAGTAATTTCTTAAATATCGTTTTCACTGACTAATAGTAATAAAACAACTTCAGTAAAAATAAAAGCAAAGTCGTTTAGTTTTAATAAAAAAATTATGTAATATAAATACTATAAATCAAATATTTGATGGGAAAAGAATCTAATTTTACTTAAGACAATATTTTGGAATGATAGATATAATTTAATCTTTGTTGCTTATAGAATGATTGTAAAATATATTACAGTAAAATGAGATCTACTAAAATTGGTTCGCAGGACATGAGTTTGTGCTAATGAAAATTGAGTTGCTAAAGCTTTCTCTTAAGAAATTGGAAAACAAAAAATGTGCTTTTTAACTTTTAAAAAGGTAGTTTTTTACAGCAAAATCAGCTCTCCTATCATTTCTTTTTTTAAAGATATATATTTAATTCAATATATTTAAATTTTAAAAAGAAAAAAGCAGCAGGGTTTTCAATATAATTCAAACAGACAGATCACGGGAGACATTTCATTATAAAGGGTGTTTTTTTAGAGGTATAGAACTTTAAATTGCAATAAAACAACGATGTATTATTCGATTGACATGAATTTTTTTTATTCGAAAGATAATCTTGTGGCATTACATTTTAAATATGATTTCTGGCATATGACTGCCACGGCTCGCTCGGATGTAGTCCAATCTGAACGTCCAATTTTCGATGACTTTTTCCAACATTTGTGGCCGTATATCGGCAATAACACGGCGAATGTTGTCTTCCAAATGGTCAAGCGTTTGTGGCTTATCCGCATAGACCAATGACTTTACATAGCCCCACAGAAAATAGTCTAGCGGTGTTAAATCACAAGATCTTGGAGGCCAATTCACAGGTCCAAAACGTGAAATTAGGCGGTCACCAAACGTGTCTTTCAATAAATCGATTGTGGCACGAGCTGTGTGACATGTTGCGCCGTCTCGTTGGAACCACAGCTCTTGGACATCATGGTTGTTCAATTCAGGAATGAAAAAGTTAGTAATCATGGCTCTATACCGATCATCATTGACTGTAACGTTGTGGCCTTCATCGTTTTTGAAGAAGGATTCCACCAGCCCATAAAGCGCACCAAACAGTCAGTTTTTCTGGATGTAACAGTGTTTCTATATACACTTGTGGATTAGCTTCACTCCAAATGCGGCAGTTTTGTTTGTTGACGTAGCCATTCAACCAGAAGTGCGCTTCATCGCTAAACAAAATTCGCTTATGAAAATCGGGAACAACGGCAATCTCGTTTTTGGCCCATTCGACAAATTTACGCCTTGCTTGATCGTATTTAAAATGTAATGCCACAAGATTATCTTTCGAATAAAAAAAAATCATGTCAATCGAATAATACATCGTTGTTTTATTGCAATTTAAAGTTCTATACCTCAAAAAAAACACCCTTTCAAATGCATTTTTGAAAGACAAAAACCTATAACGTAATAGAAGGGAACTTAGGATCGATTACATATATAAGATAATAAAACATTAATGAAATACGAATCTTTGTTCTATTGAATATTGTTCTAAAGATATTAAAACGGACTCAACTTGAGAGATAAATCAAAAAAGAAATTATTCAAAAAAATTCTAATACGAAACCTAGCCTATCCACAGTCTTTTAGAATGTCCTTGATCTATTTGCGTTGCTATTTAAAGCAATAAGTTGGCATTTGATTCGACAATTGCTTCCCGTCGATGAGCTGGATACATTGGAGATATCCTGATTATTATTTCCTCGCTTTCCAAATATGCCTTTCGCATTCGCTTCTTTATGTTCTCACTCGAAATAATTTTTTCTTATTTAGTCCTTTTTTTTAATAAAATTAAACACTCATTAGTGTAACACAAACACGTCCTTCTAAAAAATATTTTATAAACATATACAGCAGTGATTTCCAAAACTCTTGGAATCTAATCCCATTGCGCGTACGTGCATGTGTGTGTGTATGCGTGCATGCGTGCGTGTGTATGCGTGCGTGCGTGTGTATGCGTGTGTGTGCGCGTGTGTGTGTGTATGTGTGTGTGTGCGTGTGTGTGTGCGTGCGTGTGTGTGTGTGTGTGCGTGCGTGCGTGTGTGTGTGTGTGTGTGTGTTTAAATAAATAACTAAAAGAATAACTTTGTTCCATCTCTCTATCCTGTTTACTAAGAATATTATCAATAGAATTAATTATTGTCCATGAGGAATTAAATAGGTTTACAAGAAACTAAACTTATATATATATAAGAAACTACCTAAATGTGAAATCATTTCACTAGAAAAGTATTCCACAAATAGATTTGCCACTTATTTGTATTTAAGTTATCCAACATTGTTAGAAACTAAAGTTTTAGAGAAAATATCGAATTCTTTAAAAAAAATTTATCCATTAAAATATTTTAAATCTTAGTTTTCTAAGCCTGCCTTTTTCTAAGCAACAAAACGAATATTGAAATTATAAACATTTTAATGTGAGACGATTTCCTTATTAAAAAAAATAATTAAATAGCCGGAAGTTTAAATTTTTCCATAAACATTACTTTTTTCTATCCAACTTTAAAATATTAACTGCCTACATTCTTGAAAAATCTTTAAACACGTATTGAAGCACTTTTTGATAAATCTGATTTATTTGATCTTTTATTTTTGTTTTCTCTGTGTGTGTGTGTGTTTGATTTTTAACTTAATGTCCATTTCTAAAAATCTACAATTTTAGAAAAATGAGAACTTTTATATAATATATGATACCTCAAAATATTTCTTATATATTAACAGAGTTTAAAAATTTTAACAAAAAAAAACACATTATTATTTCGTTTGATAATAACTCTAAAAATAGTCCTCAAAAATCCTGGCCCTACAGAGAAGTATTAGTTATTTATAGATAAAATATTATTATTATAGAAGCATTTATCTCCCACTAAAAGAGTATTTTGAAAGTAAGTAATTTTTTCTTCAATTATAGGAAAAAAATTGCGTTCAAAAATTTACTCTTTTAATATTTTAAGACAATTTTAGACAGGTAACACTAAAAATAAAAAATATATATTCATTTATACGCTTTTATAAAATCATGGTTCCTAACGTATTCAGAAACCTTAAGATATTACTGAACTTCTTAGAGATATATTCAAATACATCATTCTAGGGCAACATAAATTTATTTGTATTAAATCTAGAATCCAAATTCAAAGTTACGATCTAGTTTTACTACGTATTTGTTTCCATGTTTAAATCTAAAACATGAACTTTGTATTTCTTGAATACATCAAATATTCTAAGACATAAAAGGAAATGATCTATTTTTTCGTATTTTGAAAACATATTCCCTATTATTAAACCATAATAATTGGTAAATAAATTGTTACATTTCATCTCGAATGGAAATTTTGCAGTTTCACAATAATATATAAACAAAAAAGTTTTTTAGAAATTTTTTAAAGCTAAAACAAACACTTGAGATATGCAAGAGGCTCAAGCATAAACAATTTTAATGGACTTTTCAAGAGTCCACAGCCATCTCTTTTCAACAAAAATAGCTCTCAGAGGACATTTATTTCGAAATAGGGCTCTGCTTAGCTTTCAGAAGTGAACAATATCTCGAAAATGTATGAAGGTTCCCTGAGTTCTGGTTAATAATGACAAAGATAAGGAGGACATTTCAAGAATGTTATTTTTATCGTTCTATGAAAATATATTTTAACTCAGAAAATAGGCGATTTAGTAGTAATACCTGTTCAAAATTTTTCTTTAATATCTGCTTCTGCATTTTACTTTCCACCAATAAACCAAATTAAGTAGTTTAAAAAATCAAAGTTTATTTTCATAGATTCAAAATGAAATGTACTTTGCTCTTAAGCACTTTTTTTCAAGTATTGTAATGTTATTCTTCATTGTCGCTTATGGAAGGAATATTAGAATTACAGGTTGATTCAAAATAAGTGTGACCAATTTTAAAAACATGTAATTATTTAAGGTAAATTTTAACCACTTTATTGCCAATTTTATTTTAAGAATGAATACTTAAATCACTTATCTAACTATTTTTATTAGTGAGAGTAATCTACGGCTCCAAAATTACATCCTCGAACCCGAAACGAAGTTTTAAAGATCTCGAAGGATAGCTGCTCAATTCAATTATAAATAAAGCATTTTAAAATAAAAAGGCATTTTTCTTATGGATTACTACTTAAACTTCGAAAAGAAATAACATTTGACTGGCATTTAAAAGCTACAGAAATAAAATATGGACAAAGGGAAGTCCTTGGTAAAAAAGAGAAAAAGAACTTGAAAAGACTTATCTCTATGGAAAATTCTCTACCTCGACGAACTTTAACAAACTATAGGCTGTGAAATCAGCAATTTGTTGTCAGATAAAAAAAATTGAATATAAAAAAGGAAATAATCCAGTCAGTCATCAAATGTCTCCAAAGACAGGAGAAAAACGACGAAAACGTCCTTGGCCTTTGTATACAATGTTACCCAAAGGTAGATACAAAACGTGGATAACTTCTGATGAGGCCCTGTTCCATCCGCCATTTACAACTGGCAAAACGAAGATACAATATATTCACACGAAAAGCGTCACAAAGAAGTAACTGTTTTTCAAAAGGCGAGTTAACCATCAGGTGTTACAGTATGGATGGAAATGTCCTCTCAAGAGTTAAAAAACTATTTTTTGTAAAACCAATGGCTAAAACTGATGTTAAATACTATCAGAATAATGTTTTGAAGCAGATGATAAAAGAAAGAAAACGCATTTACGCTAAAGGAAACTTTGCTTTTCACCAAGATTCTGCACCAAGGCATACTACAAAATCAACTATAAAATAGCTGAAAGAAAAAAATTAATTTTTTTCCTCCTTAAAAATGATTACCCCTCCCTGATTGCGTTTCCTGCGATTACTTTTATGGGGATGCTTAAAAAAACAATTAAATATACGTAAAGTAAGTACACTTCTAGGGCTTCAAAAAGCAATCAAAGAGGAAGTTGGGAAAATACCACCAAAAATTATCAAAAAAGCTCTTTTGGCTTGGTCTAAACTTTTACGTAAAATGTTCTAAGCTAGAGGAATCCATATTGAAAATTTCATGTAAATAATTTAATTCAATAAAAATTTATCATGATCTGAAATTTTTAACATTATTTTTAATCAACGGGTAAACTGTAGAATCCACACCAACGACTTTAACCATTTATAAAAAATTCGCAGCTCTTTAATTAGATTATATATATCTCTTAGTTTAGCAATTATTTTTTGATTTTTTTTCCTCATGCAATACATATTATGCACCTCTAAGTGTTCATTGCATCATTCATATTCATAAGTGTATTAGATATCTGTTATTAATCATTCCAGTTCATTGAGGATGTGTCATGTTTATTTGTTATAATTCATCATGCATATTCATTTATTATGATGCATTGTAAGATAAGATTTTGCTTATTTTAGGAATAATGGATTTTAAGGGGAATATCAATCCCCTTCAAAAGAACATAAGTGTTTTTACGTATAATAAAACTTGCTTAACATGAAATTGAATATTTTTTCGTATTGAAAGAATTTCTTGTTAAATATTGCAACAAAAAACACACACACACACATTCAGCAAAGTTAAGTTTATTAGATAATATTTTATTTACATAGATATGTATATATGCGTGTATTAAATAAAAATCAATGAAACAAAACCATTCACAAGATCCTAATGAAATTTAATAAATCATTTTCAAATTTTTTGAAAAACATAACATTTATCGACTTTTTAGAAAAATAGTTTGATACTTTTCTTTTCATTGTCTTTCATAGCACCAAATTGCCAACAAATTGTTTGATATCATCCATTTTGTTATTCATTTCCCCATTGAAATGTGCATCTAAATAACTACGCATACTTTTCATGATGCTGATTATTTCGGATGACATGGGAACAGTAGCTGCATTAGTCATGTCATTTTCGTCGTCGGAATCTGCATCAATGATATTTTTTGAGCACTGAACAAATGCCAAGATGTGTTTGTCTGCACGCACGCTCTCCTCATTTACTGCAATGAATTCTTCCGATAATACAGTGCTTCTCAAACTTTCAATATACGCGACCCACTATTCAATCATCATTTTCATCACCCCCCTCCATACAATAACAATGTATTGAATTTAATAACGCAACACTTTGACACTAAATCTACCATACGACTTTAACCTCTTGTGTGTCACCGACGTATATAAACGTCTCGCTCAGCCAAAGCATTAATTGTCTGGACTATATATACGTCTTTCTAAAGTACTATCTTTTTTGTGCAGTGCTATCCATAAAATTATTCGGAAGGCTTTGGATTGCAATAAAAGGACCTTCACAGTGTTTGCGAAGGATTTACTTATTTCAGAGGATTTACTTACTTATTTCTTTTCTCCTTCCTCCTCCTCAAAAAAACATCAAAATGCGTGGCAAACGGTGGCATTGGGGAGAGAATGACGTAAATTTTAATCGGCAGTTAAGGAATTAATTACAAACCGTATAAATTATCAAAATAAGTTCCATACAAGCCCATGGGGTCACTGATAATTATCAAACTTGTTCTTAACTTAGCATTGTTAAATTAATAATAAAATATACATTATACACACAGTACTGATACATTTATAAGTGTATTATATCAGCGTAAATGTGTATTCTATATTTTATTATATATCAGAAAATATTTTGTTTTTGTTTACTTTCAGTAAATTAATACTTTTTTAAATAAACTTTTGTTTTTGATTTCAATATGCTCGCGCCCCCCTCGTAGAGTTATTACACCCCCAAAGGGAGGTGCGTCCCACAGTTTGAGAAACGCTGCGATAATACAATAAGACGGTCCAAACCGGCTGATCAATTCCATATTTTGTTCTTTCTCGGAAAGGAAGCCTTTTCGTGTTAAGCGTTTTTCTTTTCGTGTTAAGAGAAAAATGTATGAAAATACACTCAGGAGCATTGAAAATAGCGACCCAAGAAGGAAGCTAAGTACAATCGCGAAGGAAGCTAAGTACAAATAAGTACAGCGTAATGTAATATGCAAATGATCCAAGTTTTGTATCAATACGCATGCTCATACACGCCGAGGTGGCGCTACAATCAGGAAGAGGGTGCTATATAAGCCAGCGCAAATTCGAAGATTCATAAACGTGACGATTACCCGCCGATTGTAGGAAGACTTTGGTAAGCGGAACATGCCAGGTAAACGTGCTAGAAGACATTTCTCACAGTTAAGCGAGTTTGAGAGAGGCCTGATCATCGGGATGAAAACTGCAAGCTGGTCGACGCGCCATGTTGCTGGCCAGGTGGATCGTTCGGAGTGTGCCGTTAGAAATTGTTAAGAGCAGCGGACACGAGAAGGTACCCACGCGCGGAAAACCGGGTCTGGAGCGACCAGGAAGACCACGAGGAGAGAGGATTGAAGGATCGTGCGGCAAGCACTTGTGGACCCCACAGTGACTCGTTCAACGATACGAGCAGATTTAGGCCTAGCAATTGTTCCACAAACAATTTCCAGACACCTTGCAGAAGCAAATCTTAAATCCAAGTGCCCTTTCCGTGCACTCCCTTTAACACCAGAACATCGGCAACTGCGTCTACAGTGGTGCCAAGCCAGATCAATGTGGAATATCACAGATTGGCAAAAGGTTGTGTTTAGTGATGAATCTCGGCTTGTTTTGGGGACAGATGATAACCGTGTACGGGTGTGGACGCGCCCTGGTGAGCGGTACAATTCCCCCCACACTGTTCTACGTCACACTGCCCGCACAGCTGGTGTAATGATCTGGGGAGACATAGCCTATGATAGCCGGTCCACTTTAATTGTGATGCGTGGAGCCTTAACAGGCCAACGTTACGTTGATGATATTCTTCGATCCCATGTAGGACCTTTCCTAAATGGTCTCCCAGGGATAATTTTCCAGCAAGATAATGCTCGTCCGCATACAGCAAGAGTTGCTCAAGACTTCCTACGTCATTTTCAGACTCTTCCATGGCCAGCTTGCTCCCTCGATTTATCCCCTGTAGAGCACGTATGGGATCAGCTAAAACGGCAGATGCCATCGTGTCACTCTGTACATGATTTAGAGTTGGCTGTTCAAGATTTGTAGGCCCATCTGCCTCAGGATAACATAAGGTGTCTAATCAACTCAATGCCGGACCGTGTGGCTGCATGTATTGCAGCAGGAGGTGGTCCAACGCGCTATTGAAGTTTCCCAGTATTTGTGTCGTTGCACACCCTGTATTCGTTTCATTGTCTTGTTTTTTAGATCAAGTAAATCTCTCATCTGTGTCATTATGTGTATTAAATTTCATTTCAATCCGATGCTTTCTTCTTGGGTCGCTATTTTCAATGTTCCTGAGTGTACGTAGTTATTTGTCGGGACCGTTGTATTATTTCGTGTTAACCTATATTTCGTCTTATAAACGTATTTTAATGTAGCTACAACTGAATATATTTATGTGGTCGCGGTAGCCTAGTGGTCAAGGTCACGGACTCTTGGCTGGCGTGCCATGAGTTTGAGTCTAGTACCACTAGAAACCCACCTTATATAAAGTTGACCGATGCATGTTAAATCTGCCGAGGCTCAAAAGTCCTCCCATTGATGTGGTGTAGAAATTTGGAGAGAGAATTTCCAGCTCATATATAGCACTTGATACTTGACTATAGTTCAAAATTGCGAGGTCCGTCCCCTACAGCCCAAGTGCGACTTTAATGTAATTCTCACACGCTTGACAAAATATTCTTAAAGAACTTTTCAAAAATTTTGTTGACGATTATTCACTGATTTCTACTACTTTATACTTACTGTATTCATCGAGACTACTATTTAATAAAAATTCTGACAATTTAAAAGGATTGTAATAAAATCCAAAAACTATTTTCTTTTATTTTGAATATTAGTTTTTCTCTCTTCTCCTACATCCTTAATATAATTTAATACTAACAACAACTATTTATACTATTCTGTAATAAATGGTTTAATAAATAATTTTCCAAGTGAAAACGTGCTAAAATGGGATCATTTTAGAAAAAGGAATATTTAATTCATTTACAGCTGTGGTTGTTGTTTTTTTAGTTTTGTATTTCTTTAAAAAAGATTTTTATTCAATGCTAAATATTTTTCTTCGTTCATTTGTTTTTATTTGTACCGTTTCTTAGCAACGAATAAAGTAGATGCTCCATTACATTATTTTCAATTTAGAATTCTTCTTAAAATTAAAATGGAGTAATGAAAAGTGTCTATTTTGACGTTTTACTTGTGAAAATAAACACACTTCGAAGAGAACATAAATTTTTCTCAGACAATAAAATTAATTAATTAATCTTCAAGTGTGTCCTTAGCAATAGAAGAATTGTTTTATAAAAAAACGTTTTGTAATTATTTTTATTAAACTTTAAATTACTTTATGAAGTTGTCATATTTATTTCAGCAAAGAAGCAGAATACAGTTTGTACTCAGTAATTTCACAACGAAATTACAAAGATTATTTTTTTTTAATTTTTATTCATCCTGTGATATTTTTATGCATAAAAATTTGAAATCAGATAATAATCCACTACATAGTACTAATTAAATTTTAACCAACACATTTAAAAAAGTGAAGAAATTAATAAATAGAACGCCTTCAAGTAAAAAAAATAATCTAACAAGGGAAAAGCATGACTAAGGAAATTCATTTCGGGTAGGGACTTGGTGTAATAGTAGTACTCCTTTAGGGTGTTCAACCTTCAATGTAATTCCGCCGAATGGCCAGTCAATTCGGAAAAAATAACCTTCGAAATTCATACTTAGCTTTTATACAATTAACTTTCAATTTCCTTCAACGATTCCGTAGCATGGTTGGGAGAGCGCCTGATTACTAAGCGGGAGGTCAGGGTTCTATTCTCGTGATAAATTTTTTTTAAATTCTTTTAATTATTTTTTCAAATTAAATAAATTCATTTGTGAAAGATTTATTAAGGGTAAAAGGTTTATTTGCAAAAAAATCCTTGAATTTTGTTTTAGAATGGATATAATATTATAGTGTGGCTAGTGAAAATTAAATTTAGAGTACAACTTTTGCTTTATTGCTTACAAGGGGAGGGCAGTTTAGTTCTGTTTTCTTAGTTATTAGTTTTGTTTACTAATTCCAAATTTCCAAAATTTACATAAATCAAAACAATAAGTAAATGACAGATATAGAACGAAAACTTTTTCAAAACTCGAATCAAATGACTTCAAATAATTTCAGTTTAGAGGAAAATAACATAAGAACTGCATATTCCTTAATTAAACATGCTTGATTTGAAGTGTCTTTAAAAATGTCCTGAATCTAAATTTTAATTCCATTTTATTTTGAAGAATACTATTTTTATTTCTCCCTTATTTATTTGTTAATTTGTTTTTTATTTGACATGGAAAAAATTAAAGAAAAGCTTCGGTAGTAAGTGATGTAATTAAGAATCTCATTCGTTTATCGGAATTAACCAGACATGTCCCCCCACACGAACCAACTGCGCTCATGCACCACCATCCACAACCTCTACAAAGAGCTATCAGTCTGTCCACCGAAAGAAGTTCTGAAGAGAACAGGCACGAAGCTTTTTTTTTCTTTAAATTTTTATATTTATTTATTTATTTATTTATTCTAGATTATTCGCCACCCCCGATGGGTTTGGAATATTTCAAAGTGAACCGGTTCTCTGTGCGTGCGTGCGTGCGTGCGTGTGTGTGTGTGTGTGTGCGTGCGTGCGTGCGTGCGTGCGTGCACAAGAGATCCCCCCTCAGACTTTTTTTCCCTAAGCCTCGTTCCGATGTACTGACAGTCGAGACTCTGGGTCTCTACGAATAATATTTGCTGTACTTTTCCCTACCAAACGTATCCTTACATTACTTTCTACTCTGTCTCGTTTCAGTTCGTTGGTAATTAATAGTTTTTATAATCCATGAGATTTGGATATCATATTTGCATTTTCGCCTAATATCTTAGCACAGAATTTGTATATAAATATTTCCAAAATGAAACTAATTGCTCTTGCTAAAAATTCAGCTTCTATCAAAAGTTTTTTTACTAAAATTTATGAAAATTCGAAACAAATCAGATGTTTATATTGTTGGATCAGTGTATGAGTATGTGGGAAATCTTCGAAACTTTTACGATCCTTTTTCACAATTTCGGGTAAAGGCCAGAAGGAGAGTCAGAATTCGAGCCTAATATCGCTGAAGACCCGCCCTGCAGAGGGCGCCGATGCACACTAAATATGCAGAAACTCAAACATCCTCCCGTTGATATGGTGTGTGAAAGTTAGGAGAATGAGTGCTGGCTCAGGTGTCGTAACCCGTCACTTGACCATGGTTTGAAATAATGAGGTCCGTCGTCAATAGCCCTCATGCATCTTTATAGTACGACGTAAATATAACTCTCACACTCCCCTTATTTCTTGCAAGTGGAAATCTCTAGTACCCATTTTTATAACATCAAATTTATAAATTTTTCCCTCTCAGATGAGGTGATACAGAGACCAACAATTCGATTTTCTATACATGTTAGGTTCAGATTTATAAACAGAAGTGTATATTGACCATTATAATCATTAAGACACGTCAAAAATTGACACGTCTTAATTAAGACACGTCAAATCATCTTCAAATCATTATTAGCTGAAGGTATCTTAATAATTCAGAACACTTGTCATTTCTACACTGTATTGAAGGCAATAAAAAGAATGTGTGACTTGTGGTAATTAATTATGTTAGCTTAAAAGGGGCTATTTTATTTCTCCAAAAAAGGGGATTCTTTATAAAATATGCTTGAAGAGAAAACACGAATCATAAAATCACATTTCAAATATTTTGTCTTTTTTCATTATAATCTATTACAATTTTTAAAAATTCTATATATTAATTCATTCATTGGATAAGTAGGGGAGACCGGGGCAAGATAACTATGTTAACAGTTTTTGTTGTTTATTAATTTATTTTTACGGATAAAAAAAAATATTATTTTTACAGGAAGTGTTAAAAAAAGTAGTCCTTTGTAACATTAAATATATAACCATTTAATTTTTCAAATAAAAAAAAACAAAGGATAATTTTATTTTTTCAGTACCTTAACATATTGTCATCTTGCCCCAGTATCGGGGCAAGATGACAACACTGAAAAAGGTTGAACAGATTTTATCTTTTGAATATGTTACATGGTTTAATAAATGATAATTGTGTTTTTTCATCTTACAAAGTATCAAACTAATCATAATGCATTGTCACGTAATGTTGAAGAGTTTAGTTGTGCAGCTAACAATAATCACAAATAAAAATATCATTTTCATAATTGGAGCATTCCTCATGCCACTACTCTTGGCATTTACAGCACTGGATCCATTCTTCTGTTGGAGTGTCACAATATTCCTCTTCACAAGCAGGATATCTTATAACACCATCCTTTGATGTTGATGAAACTGGACTGTTTGGCATGAATTTTTTAGACTTACGCCTATAGTTTGAATTTTTTTAACTTCCTTTTTAGCTTCACGGGCTTCTCTTCTCTGTTTTTTTTTAAGTTTCCTGTTCTTCCTTCCGCTCTACCCTTTGTTCAAACAGTAATTTGATGGGTGTGCTTGTAAGAATACTTGATTTCACTTCTTTTTTTTTTTTTTTTGCTTTTTTTTCCTCACATTGGGTTGCTTTAGGCAATGGTTTGAAATAAAAAAACACTAACATGTTTTTTTACTGCATCGTAATCAGCATTTGCCCTAAGTTCTGGTTCTTCTGGAAGATTTATATGTTGGTTTTCTACGACCAAGGTCTGAGGATTATATTCCTATTATTCTCAGTTTCTCTCACTCGCCAACAACATCATGGTCAGTAGCTTTTGAAGATTGGTTTGAATTTTGGTTCTTCTGGAAGATTTATATGTTGGTTTTCTACGACCAAGGTCTGAGGATTATATTCCTATTATTCTCAGTTTCTCTCACTCGCCAACAACATCATGGTCAGTAGCTTTTGAAGATTGGTTTGAATTTTGGTTCTTCTGGAAGATTTATATGTTGGTTTTCTACGACCAAGGTCTGAGGATTATATTCCTATTATTCTCAGTTTCTCTCACTCGCCAACAACATCATGGTCAGTAGCTTTTGAAGATTGGTTTGAATTTTGGTTCTTCTGGAAGATTTATATGTTGGTTTTCTACGACCAAGGTCTGAGGATTATATTCCTATTATTCTCAGTTTCTCTCACTCGCCAACAACATCATGGTCAGTAGCTTTTGAAGCAATAAAGTCATGTTTGCTATACACAAGAGGATTATGAGTCTCAATCCCACATTTTAACGGTATTTCCAACTGTAGCTGCTCTGAATTAAACGGTGCTCAAACCCTCACCAATATTTTTGTCTATGATAGTTTGTCCTGGATGAGTGACCATAAAGTTGTTAGCGGATGGTAAAAATGCCTTCCTCTGGTTGCCCCCTTTCGAACGACACATTCCCCGATCCGATGCACCCCTTAGCCCCAGAAGAGATAGAAGCGCAAGGTCGAGCGGACAAAAACACAGACAAACAAGTGTAACAGGATTTAAGAGAACAGACAACATAGTTAGCTTAATAAATTCTGAAACACGGGGCAAGATGAGGGTGCTCGTCATCTTGCCCCGGACTGTCTGTTTAAAAATATTCGTTTCTATTTCCATGAAGGAATTCGATTAATTGACATTTATTCGTAGTAATATGTAGTATTTAAACGAAGTTACTCATAAATATTAAAGATAAATGTTACATCTTGCCTGTATCTGTAGCAGAGCTTATTTACACATGCATAAAAGCTATATCGGGCAGCAGTAAACAATCAAAGCTTCACAACTAACACAAAAATGGCGATTTCAGCTTCTCTATGCTATTGTTTAACGAACGGCCAATAGGAGAGCCAGTAGTGTTCAGTTGATCCTGCTACCTAGCAAAAATTAAAAAAGTAATACATTCGTTATCTTGCCCCGGTCTCCCCTAACTAAGTTCCCACTATTTATTTATTTTTTAAAATTAGGTTTACATTTCAATAAAAATTAAATACTATTTAATCAATAATTTGTTCACTCTTGTTGTCGTGTTACAAAAAGTTGATTTAATCGCTTTTCCTCGAATTCAACTTCACAGCCAGAACAATGAGCGTCTTTCAGGTCAAAATTTCTATTTTTGAACATAGCATACGAATCAGGAGTGATTCTTTCAACTATGCTGCTCTCTCCATACACAGCACAAATATCGCGAGCAGCTTTTCTGATCTTAGAACCTTGATCAAAGTAAAAAGGAGGTATCGAAAATGTTAATTTTTCTCGAAATTCCATTTTAACGTCCTAAAAATTAAGACGTTAATTCGAACAAAAAACCAAAACATAAATTCTGATAGAACAAAGCATCTTCTTCCGAATGATTTAAAACATTGTGCCTGGAGCATTTAACAAGTTGATAAATGTAAAAAAAACAGTGGGAACTCTTAATTTTGCGGACCTAATAGTTAAATTAACATTAATGTGTGTCACGAAACAAGCAAATGAAGACAAATCTAGTTGTTTGGAACTACGGTTAGATAACAGCAAAGTATTTATTTCTCACGTTTCTTTTTTCTTATGCATTATCTCATGAAAACTTACGAGACTCCATTTGGCTTTATCTGCAAAATCATCACTATTCAAACATCAGAAGTTCTAAAATTATTTCTAGTCATCTTCTTTTTCTGCCCAATGCATCAATCTTTCTTTTAAATTTTAACTATGAAAACAATATTTTGGTATTGAAAATATTATTGAACACAAGAAAACTTAATATAAATTTACCTCACTTGAAATAAACTGCGAAAGATTTCTGGTAATCAAGCACTAATTCCTTACATATTTGCCAAAAAAAGTATCATGTAACTGAAACATTTTTGATGCTTGATTGGCTACAGGCCTTATAATTCGGAACCACAGCCGAGTGATAAGAACGACATCTGAGTGATTTGTGGGGGCAATGTAAAAATGTTTTGTATTACGCCTTCTTTAGTTGTGCCTTTACTACAGCTTTCAGCGATCTTGAGGGGAAACTCTCAACTGGCACAGGTTATAATTGCCCTCTCATATGGAAAGAGTAGTTTGCATCCCAAAGAATTTGCACTTTGCAATGGATACCGACCCACGCAAACATCTTCGGCAATGTGAGCAGGCAAATAACCTGCCCAAAAAGACACGAAATTCTCCTCAACTTTCCTATACTCTTACCGATACTGATGCAATAGCCAGATATAAACTCACCTTCCATCCAGTTAAAAAGCACGTCATTCCAGAACTTAATTCCAATAACCGCTTTATTCCAACCATCATAGTAAGACTACGTACAAGACACTTTAAGGGGATGTAAATATCACCTGATGGCAAAAGAAGTTACAATACTTATCCTCACTGTCCTTACATTCAATTTTCTCCTAATCATATTTTTACTTGTCCTTTCCCATAGACCCTCAACTGCTTTATTCGCCAAAGGTCTTCGACATAACAAGAGCCGTTTTGTGTGCGTGTAGATACCTTCGGCACCATTTAATTCCTCTGCACTAGATAGACAAGACAACAACACTACCCCTTTTTCAATTGTGCTTTTACAACACAATTTTTAACTATTATTTTAATACGGCTTTTTAGTTTTGCTTTTATTGCTCATTTAAGAAAGAATTTTTAAAAACTATAGGGTGAGGTCTATAGCACACAATATCGTTATGCTAGAATACCACAAATTATTCATCGTAAAAGAAGGAAATATTGAAAAACAAAAAATAATAACAATCTCACTCGGAGAATCGACATCACTGTCTGCAAACAAATCTTCAATAGAATCCTAAAGTCTCGACTTCATAAAACTACAAATATTAGACTAGATAATAATAACAGCCTGTAATAACTAAGTCACCACAGCCTCAAAGAAACCTTTCAGTAGAGCTCATTATCTCTTTTTAATTAATATTTCTCTAAAACTTCTTGAGAGTCTATGACGGCATATCTAGCTAATTTTTAACCATATTCAGAAGATAAGGACACGGCGTCAGTGTTGATATTGACTCTCTTGAACTACATTAATCCTCTTTGGAGGATTTCGAAACTCTGCAAAATTTGATATGCAACAAGTCTTCTTATTCTGTGTAACAGAATCAGGACTTTTACTTGAGGTTTAACAAGAATGTTGACCACCACGAAGCTCTCCACATAAACCACAATATTTCCAAGATTTCAACTACACAATAAATAAAATATGGAAACAATCTGTTTAATATATTTTTTATTTGAATTTTAAGGGAGAAAATGTTATCATTGTAAATTTTTGCATTTGGCTTGTAATTTTGAATGTCATAATAGTTGTGGCGATTTTCAAAAGTTTTGTAATAAATTTGTTTTATTCCCTTCTTGCTGGCGCATCTCCTTAATCTACTTATTATCTATCAGTAAAAAAACATGGAAAACCATCTGTTCAATATATTTTTATTTAAAATTTAAAAAAAAAAATTACTATTGTAAAATTTTGCAATTTTCAACCATTTAAGAATTGCGAAGATTTTCAAAATTTTTCCTGTAAATTTACATTTTTTTTTTTTTTTGCTTAAGTATCCCTTTCATATATTTGTTATTCATCAATCTTTATGCTTTATATATGGTTCATGTTTAATAAATTTAAATTAAAAATGGTTATAAATTCTCAAAGCTGAATAATTATTTTATATTCGTAGGATTAATTGAATTTTATAATAAAATACGTTGATGAAATAATATATAATTCACATGTAGCGTTATTATTAGCATCTATGCTGTTAAGAAAGATCATTAAAATTTCAGTATCTTCTAAATTTATTAAATATTTAAAAATTAATTTTTACATCTCATAAATTACATTAGTGTGTTTAGTTTCTTAAATTTTCTTTAAGGAATGTGACTACGCTAACATTTATTTCTCATGAAATCTAGTTTTTTATAAAATTTCTTTGGTAGATTTTTTTTTTACAATTTAAAATAAAAAGTTAAAAAATAGAGTGTGCAAAAAGTAAATTTTGTCTGAAATTCAGTATGTGATCTCTTCACAGTTGCCTATTTATTTTTAAAATCTTGACAATGTGTTCTTATTTGTAAAAATTTATCTTATAAGAACACATACACAACGCAAATTCTATAAATTAAAAATTTTAACAAAGTATAATACCTTGTTATTATTTATTGACAATTTTTTAAACTTTTTTTTATAACAATATGTCTAAATTCACTAATATATATTTTTAAAGTTTTCTTTTTGTTTAACTTTTGCTCATTTTTGATGCTACATTTATCGATACATCTTAGAAACAGATCACATATTGCAAAATTATTATTCTAAATATAGAAAAATATTTTTGAATATTAAGAATTTTCTTCATTTTACAGTAATATGTATGTTAGGATTAAAAAACTTCTTTATATGTTGATACATTATTAATTTTGATTTCTTAGAAATATAATTGAATATAGTTCATTTATTTAAAAAAATAGTTTTAATTTAACAACATTTTAGAGAAGTGTTTTGTAACATCAACACTTTAAATTATTTCATAGCTGACATATTTTTAAAGATATATATAGAGAGTGTATTTTTTTCACTGAATTCAATAAAATATTTCTCACACACTATAATCACGATAAATGTATGATCATATAGTTTATTCACTTGTTTCTTAAAAAATTCCATTAATTTTATTTTTATTCGTTTCTAACAACTGATTATTTTCAAGATCTCATTAAATATTTCTTTACCATTTTTTAAATAAGCTCAAATTATATATATTGACAAATTGTATGAAATATGAGTAAAACGTGTTGATGTGCAAGATTCTTTTCATTAAATAATTTCATTGAATACTTTTTCAGAATCTGACTTTTTTTATTCTCCCCTAATCATGTTCAAAAGGAAATGATTCAGTCAAGTAAGTGTCTCCATCAAAAGTTCTAATCACATCAAAGCCTCCATTGTACAACTCGGGAATCAACTCTGATACTCATTGGATATCATTTCCTTCACCCGGTGTTCTGTATTTGGCGCTTCATCGCCAAAAGTTTTGCTTGCAAGAAACATAAACATCGATTTTTTAAAGTCATTTACCCTTCTGCTGATACAGAATTGATCATTTACTGTGTATTCTTATAATTATACTATGCCTCTTTTTAACTGGCCTTAAAGGTAAAGATAAAAATGCAGAGTCTGTTGAGAGGAAAAAAAAGGTCAATAAATTTTATTTTTAAGAATTATAATTAATATCGTTCAATTCGATGAACTCAGTAAAATATTGAAAAAACATCACGCTAAGCACAATTATTTTTATGCTTCTCTTAAATAAAGAATAGCATAATTTTCATTTAAAAATAAATATTTAAAATAGAGAAAAAATAATTTTATTTTAAAATAAGTTATGCATGTATATTTCGTCTCACATGAACAAAAATTAAAATGAAATATGTACATGTACAAGTTTTTAAATTTACAGAGAGAACTAGTAAATGGTGAATTATATATCTGTAATCATTATTATATATGTCTCAATAATAGAAAATACATAAAATTTAGTTTTAGTTTACCCATTATTTTAGATTATTCTAAGTTAATTTTTTGCCAAAATAGTGTATTTAAATAATTTTTTGTCAAAATGTCCTTAAAACCATTTTATACATATATTCTAATCTAAGTGACACTAAATATCATGAAAATTATCCATTTATGTGCTTTTATAAAATCACGGTTCCGAACGTAGTCGGAATACCTTAATACTAATGGAATCAGAGTTTTGTTTTATTGAGTCGCAAATTTAAAACCTAGAACCACTGAAGATACGCTAAGCCTTTCAACGCTCTAAGTTCTACCGTTGGCATATGGAAGTTGGCGGAGGAGATACCTCAGGTATCGTCCTCGTCTCTTGACTATTGTTCATATTAAGAGGCCTATTGCCAAAAACCCTCGAGTTGTTTCAGAACGCGACATTAATTAAAATTAAAATTAAACCAGTTTTGCTGAAGTAAAAGCAAAGAAGAAAAAATCTTGAAAACATTTTACACACTTTCTAACTGCTTTTGTTTAAAATTAGTGCAGTAACAAAGCCTAAAAGTCAAAATATCAGTTTTCAATTAATTAACTAAATTTGTTTTTCAAAAAATTTTAATTAAAAAATAAAACTTTTTTATTTATTCAACACCTTGAGTTAGGATGTGCTGGCCTGTTGTTACGAAAAAATGTGGAAAATATAGCATGGTTCAATCATTACTTGTTTTTGCCTTTTGATAAATTTCATGATTAATTTATGCTTACTAGAATAAAAAATTCATTAATTTTAGTTAATATCACTCTTGAAATAAAATGTATCTTTTCGACTGCAATCAAGGGAGTCGACATGTAAAATGCTACCTCATTTTCTTTTAAATTTCCTGCAATGCAATGGCATTTATTATCTAATGAATTTCATTTTAGTGAGGCTGTTTATTTTATTTCACTTGCAATCCGTAGTAAGGAATTGTTGAGCTCAAACCTGTGTACCCACCGAAACCTCGAATGCACAAAATTCATCATTCTGATTATTTGAATGTTGCTTCTCCAAAAATCATGCAAAAAAAAGGTATTTTTACTTTGTATTTTCACTTTTCCGCAAACAATTTATGAGAATATATTGTAAATACTTAAACAGAGAATTAAACTCTTTACAAAAAAAAAATAATAAGTTATTGCATATTCCATGCAGCACATATTAACTTTTAAGAAAATAGAATTTCATAATATTTATTATTTTTATTGTATTAGAAAAACAGATCTATATACTTTTCTCCGAAGACATTCTTTTAATTTGAAGTTTCTTAAGATCTGTGGGGTGGGGATGAGGAGATAATTTGGGATCATATTTTAAAATAATCTCTAATTTACATTTTTTTTTCAAAAAAATTATTTCCACACATTATGAAAGAAAATTAGGAAGTTATTTTAAGGCGGGAAACTTAGATTAAAGAATAAATAATTCAAATAATATACCACAATAAATTTCTGAAATTTTACCAAACTTATAAAAAATTTTAATGCGCTGACTATTAACTTGAAATTATTAGTATATTCTTAAAATGTCTACTGTAACGCATATATCTAAACAATATATTTCTTTTTACTTAATTAAAAACTAAAACTGCAAGCAAAATAAATCTTTAAACAAAATTTGATTTTAGAATTCCTTATAGAATTATTTAATTTCAAGGCTCCATATTAAAACTCTCCAGAACATATGTCCGAGAAAAATAGCATTTTAGAAGGTACATAATTTGTAATACACAAAAATTATATATTATTAACATCAGTTTCCAGTTCTTTGATTTCTGAAAATATTTTATTGTCATAAATAAAAATAGTTCCTAAATAAAACAAATTCTTTAGAGTTAAAACCCTTTTGAAAGCTTCGAATTCGATAAAGTTTAACAAGAAGTTAACTAATATTTCTCCAATAGCGGCTGAAAATACATGAACAGTGGTTTCGAAATATGTTTCTTATTTCAAAACAGTAAATGAAATTTTAATAAATTTAATAATTATTATTTAACTTACACGTGGTTATATCATCTGTTACGTTTGCGATAAAATTATTATTATTATGAACCTTCAGTATTATTTATAAATTTTTCTTTTAATTTTGTTTACTATATAAATAACTTTCTCTGCGTGTTCATTTTAATAAGACAGAAGAACGAAGTCAAAATCCTAATAAAACAACTCTCGGAAACAACAAAGGCATCAAATATTTATCCTAAAATTCCTTACGTAATAAACCTTTCTTGAATATTATCCCTATATTAAATAAATAATGGAAGTATATATTTTTGACCATCCGCTTTATTTATTTTATCTGAACTCTCCGCAATTACCGGCATACACACACGCGCATCTCATATTTCATTTACACCCATCACTAAATCAAAGTCGTAATTCATCGCCAAAGATCGCCAAAAAAGAAAGCAAAACCAGCGCCAACAACTCGTGCAGCGCGAAATCGAAAACTATCGCTCCGAAAAGAGCTCCGAGAGGATCAAGACAGGCAGCAGCCTTCCCTTTTCGCGGTCTTACGTACATCCGGTCAACATGTACGGCATGTTACTGGAGAGTATCCAGCACTTCGTTCAGGAGGAATACGGCGAGGAGGTTTGGAACCAGGTCTTAGAAGATTCAGGTTTCAAAAATGCTGTATTTACCACACACAAAGTATATCCTGATAGACTTATACCAAGGTTGGCCCTTGCTTGTAGCAAGTATTCCCAGAACTCTGAAGCAAAGGTGGATGATTTTTTGTGCTTTTTTGGACGGTGTTTTGTCAGATTTTTTACTCATTATGGGTATGATACCTTGATTCGTGCATCTGGAAGATATTTTAGGGACTTTTTGAATGGAATTGACAACTTGCATCATCAGATAAGGTTCAGCTATCCTAAAATGCAGAGTCCATCTTTTTATGTAGAATCTGAAGACATTGGTGGAGCTAGACTACACTACAGATCTAAAAGAACTGGCTTCGGATATTATGTGATTGGACAGTTGATTCAAATTGCACAGCAGTTCTATGGACTAGATCTCCGAGTGACTATATTGAAGGATGATGAAGATTTAAATGGATCATCAGAATGTCACCTTATTTATGATTTGAGGTAAATTGAATGTTTTTTTGTTATTTATAAATAACACATATCGCTAAGAAATATGGTGATGTTTATCACTAAAAAAATGCATAGAAAAATGTGTTTTGAATTCTAATGTTTCATACATATAAAAGAATAAATAAAATAATGCTTAAATGAATTATGTGCTATAAATCATACTGCATAGTACAAAAAATGTGTACTATTTTTCAGAAAATCTGCTTAGAGAATTAAGTTATAGAAAGAGAGGTATATATATGATATATTATGTTCTAATATTTTGATAAGATCTAAATTATAGACAAGGTTTCTTAATTTTGTGGCATGAAATTTAAATTATAGTCATTAGACATTTCGTGCAAAGCAAAAATTAAAAGAGCAGATTTAAAAGATTTAAGGTGAAACAATACGATTCAATTGACAAAATTTGATCAAAAATTTCGCTTATATTTCTGTATATATTTTTCTATAATCTTACAAAGTTTAGAAAACCCAAAACTATAACTTTTATGTTCGTTTTTAATCACATCCCAATAGCAAATAAAATTTTAACTATTTTATCTCAGAAAGAAAAAATAACTAGTATGTATTAATTTCAAATTCTAAGATTTTTATTTTATTGGGCTAAATGCTTTGATATTTTTTCCAGAAATTACTATTAATACGTGTAAAAAAGTTAGTATACATTTTTGAATCAAAGCAATAATTATTTTTTAATAGGTTGACTTTGGAATTTATGCATTTTTCAAGGAATTTTTCAATAAGCCTACATAAAAAGAAAATTTTGCAAATATCAATCATGTTATCACAAAACCCATACGAACTTTTGTTTTATATAATTCAACGTACTTGTAAATCAAAGTTCATATATTTTTCAATTTTTGTAGAACACAATAGCATTTTAATATTTACTTCATGAATATTTAAATTCTCCTTTAAAACTTAAATGATTGGCTTTTGCTTTTTGTGGTATTTTGCAAACAAGAACTGTGTGTGTATGTTTTACATAATACATTAACTAAGAAAAACTAAAAAATTTGGAAAAACCATTAAATCAGAGATGTTTTAATAAACTTTTTTTAATTTCCCTGTAAAGAATCACGCAGTTTTTACATAAAAGTAATGTACTAATAGTTATATTACTCTCTTAACTCAATTCAAACATTTAGAACTAAAAATTATAACTATGTGTATTATAGTTTTCAAATGCATTATTAAAAGTGTGAAAATAACTCTAAATGTGCTTAGTTCTTATTTCAAAATAATATCTTAGTAACATATTTTGACAGATTGAATGGAAAAGGAAACCGGAAAAATTAAATTTGAACGATAAATCGATTATTTTAAAGGGTGTAAATATGTTTATTTTTGAACATTCTCTCTATAAATCATTTTAATGATATTTTGTTACCTTAAAGATTTATTTGAGAGGTAAATTTAAACACTGCCAGCTTGAAGTAACTTTGAAAGGCTTGATGTAGTCAAAAGAAGGCCAAAAAGGTCAATGATCTCTCTCTCTTTTCTCTTTGTATACAATGTCTGTTGTGTATCATAGCTTTTAACTTTTAAAATATACAATAAAACGACAAAATAATGCGTATTTGAAGAAACAAAAAAATATTTTGAATGTTGTTTAAGAGTAACGAAAAATCAATTAACTAAAAAGTCTATTTATGGAACATAAAATTTGAATTTTCTATAACTTTCTGCATTACAGATCTTGGAATAAAATCTGAATATCTTATGAACCAAAACGAAATGCAGGCATTTTGCAGGACGGCTTCAAAGAAATTATTTTGATGAGTCTAAAAAAATCATTTGAGCTTTAAAAAATATGCTTCTTTTTGCGTCGCCCTTTTTATACCTGCAGTATGCTTTAATTTTTCTTTAAAAAAATAAACTCTTTATTTAGGTACACATTGGGCATAACTTTAAAGATTTGTTTATTTTTATTTTTGCTCTAAGTACATAAATAAATGATGTATGATACATAACTTGCAATTCAATAAATGCCTAATATTCCTTATATTGTGAGATATAAAATTTTTTCTTTCCTATATTAGTACAAGAAACTTCTTACAGGAAAAAGAAATTAAATTACTTTTTGAAGTGATATGAAAATATTAGCTCAAAATATTATTAGTAATAAAATTAAAATAATTTTAATCAGTAAATCTATTACAAGAAATATATTTATTTTAAGTTATATCTACCGTTTTAAAGCATATGTAATGTATTATTTTCTTGGAAATCTCAAAAAAGAGAGAGAATGGAGGAAATACACTAAAGAAATTCCTGTAAGATTCTGCTATCATTAAAACATGACGATATATCAATGTACAAGCTCTACACTGAAAGAATAGTCTTAAAGAATAGTTTTTGAAAACGTTAAAAAGAACCTAATTTAGTCTTCTAATTAATTGCATTATTAATGTCGCGTCTTTCCCATTCGAGACCTTAGCGACTGTTACATATAACTTTGAAAAGTCGTTAAATATAATACATGGAAGCAAGATAAATAAAAGAAATGTTTTCCACAAGCCAATTTCTTTCATAAAACTATCTAATATCCAGAATGCCTGCATATAAATGATCTCAATTACAGCGATGCTTGGGTGAATTTATAGTTAATCTTAAATATTTTTCTTATTGATATATTACTATTAAAAACTTTCAGAAAATATATAAATCTGATAAGTTACAGTAAAAATAACTAATAAAATACCCTAAAAACGTTTTAAAAATATCATTAAATGTCTTTTAAATTCATTAACTATATTTAAGGAAACCAACAACCATAAAACCGTAATTTTTCTTAAAAATTGACAATTATTTATGATTTTATTTTATAGGTCATTTTATTAGGTTTATAAAAATATCCCAAGTTTATTACTTTTCATTCACCAGAACAAAAACTACAAGTGTTTTAGTAAAAGCAGATACCATTACTTTAAGCAAAATGTTATACTTAAAAATGCTTTTTACTTGAAATGTGTTTTTATGAAAATGCTCAAACACGGACAGCAATTGCTCAAAAAGTTTTGAAAATAACTAACAGAAATTTTTGTGTATGCTCTGTATAATAGTAGAAGCGTTTTAACCATCAGATTTATCAATCATTGTTTTATTACAAAAATTACAGTCCCTTGAGTGAATATAGCCACCGTTTTTTAATGCAATTTCATATAATAACTAAGATAAAGTGCTCTAGTTTTTGTAAAAATTAAAATATCTCTTATCCTGAAATTAATTTTAAAAATGAATAGAGAAGTAACACATCAAAGTGTTGAAAAATTGAAAATTTGTTCATAAATTTTTGGTACAAAATGGGTCCCATTTATGTAATTTTTTGTAAATTTTGATCATTTTTTTCCCATTTATGTAATAATAATTTTTCTCTTTTTAGTTTTAACATATTTTTCTTAAAATGTGCCGAATAAATCTACAGCCACAAAAAAAGTTCACATATATTCATTCTTTTAAAAAAAAGTTGTCGCAAGTATAGTTGGATATCTTAAACATACAAGTAACTTCATAAAAATAATAGTATTGCATTATAAACTATCAATTCTTTTCTGCGTTATAATGCCAAAAAGCTCGATCAATCATTGTCGAATAAGACAGATTATCACAAAATTTCCTTTTTAGAATTATATATAATATTTAAATTTAAAATGTATAACAAAAAATTGTTGAATTTATTAGAGGGTCCGGCACTTGAATTTTCATAAAAATTATCGATTTTCACTTTTTTTATATTTTTTAAAAGTTCAAGTATTTCTGTTTAAAATTATTTTTGGTATGAGAAAATATGATCATTAGAAGTATTTTTTATTTATTTTTTAAATGAAGCTACTACGCATCAAATGAACTCTGCTAGAAGCACCTGTGTTTCCCCTTGCATAGGTTTCTGATGAGCGCGAATCCATACGATGTTCAAGTGGAAAAATTAGAGTGTATTAGGTTTATCCCAAAGTGTATGGGTACGCGATTTTTGGATTTCAAAAGTGAAACAGAGAAAAAAAGAGTTAAGAGATGGTCGTAACCGATTCACTGACAGTTTAATATCAAAAATTAAAAGTTATTATAGGATGGCTATTAGAAACAATATCAATGATCTACACAGCATGAAAACTGCTGTTTGGGCTGCTTATTTTCATCTTCTGTCTTCAAACGAGAGCCCTCAACAAGGACTGTGTCCTGCGATTATAAATGCATGGTGCAAATTTCAAAAGATAGAAGCTGAATGTAACGAAAGTCACCTTATCATAAACGCATACACACGTGCCATATGCCATAATGAATTAAATGAAGCCGTATTTTAGAGATCTAGGTGACCCCATGTTATTAAGGAAATGTTTACATGGAAAGACCGGAGTATTGATGGAAAGAATTGATAACACCGTATGGTCAGTGATTCCAAGATCTACATTTGTGGAATTAAAAAATCTAAAATTAGGAGTAAATATGGCTATTGCAAGTTCAATATGAGTCATGTAGCAAAATTAATGATCTTAAAACATTGTGAAATTGAACCAAGTTATATAAATGTGCGCCATGTTTCAAAATACTAGATAAATGTAGGATTCGTACAACACAACGAAAGCATCTTGAGATCCCCAAAAAAAAAGAAAAAATTGTTAAAAATAATGAAAAAAATAAAATAAGAAGAGTCTTTTGTACGAGCAGAGAGTAAAAAAATGCTTCATATGCTTTTGGAAAGTATAAAAAAAATAAATGATGAAAAAATTACAAATTTACACTTTAAAGCCTGTTTTCTCAAAATGTAATATTTTTCTCTTTATGTACCTTTCTCTCAAAAAAACTAATTTTCATATAAACCTCAAATTTTCAGTAAGCCGACTTTTAACATGTTTACACATTTTAATGGTGGGAATTATATATATCTAGCAAACTTTGTAGATATAACTTATTTAAACTAAATTTTAGGGGAAAAAATTGGACTATTTTTAAAAAATTAATAATTAATTTATTTTTAAACTAAAGCGGTATTAATAGAACACATAACTTACAGTAAAAATTTTATCCATGCGAAGTATGTAGTTTCTGAGAAAAAGGTACATAAACTTACCCAATTTAACATGAGCTCCTATGAAAGTGCCGGACCCCCTTAAAAAACCAAAAAGATTATTCCAATATATAACAGAGGCTTTATTAAAAATGGTATTAAAACGACCTAAGGAATGCGCATATTTTTTAATTGGAGACGACAGTAAAGCTTGTATATAATTAGCTGTATTCACAGATGCAACAATCAGATATATGACATTAGATGCTCAAAATCTGAGCTTGGCAAATAAACTGTGCTCTTTCCATCGATTCCCTCTCCAACGAAAAATTATATTTATTTCTTATTTCCGGCATCAATTACTTTTGTCTATCGTGCATTTTCGATTAACTTGTTTGTGCTTCATATGTTTGATTAGAAAAAGTAGTCTCCAATCCCATTTCTTTTCTTTTAATTTAAGCTAGTTTATTTATTTATTTCTTATTTCTTATACTGTGAAAAAAAGAATAAATCATCTTTACGATTTTGAGAACTATATTAGTTCTTTTCTTTTTCGAACACATGAATCCCAAAATAGCCTCAACAAAACGATCGATGATGAAATAAAATTTTCATCTACATAATTATTTGCATTCTTTTTGAATTTCTTTTGTAGATGAAAGGACTGTGAATTTTACTTTATGTAATGTCATATTTTAAATTAAATTGTGCGGCAAAAATTTGTAATATATATTTAAATATCCCTTAGCATTTTATTCCAATTTCACGGTTTATTCTGAATGTAAATAAAGCTTGACATATCTCATTAATTTCAATGAAGTTTGATATATCTCAATAATTCAAAAAAAAATTTGATATATCTTTAATCTAAAATATATTGATTTATACCATAAGCAAATTAAATTAATTCATATCTGATGAACAAAACAGAATTTAAAAATTTAAAGCATATTATAACAGGATTATAAAATGCTTCCTGAGCTTAATATTTTTTTAAAAAAATAATCAATATCTTTTAGATTAAAATCAAATACTTCTGTTCATTAATTTCAATTTAATGTAGAGATTTCCAATGGAAGAAGCATTTGATAAAATTGTGTTAAAAAAAAGTAAAACCTTTTTCGACCTCAAAAAGTATTTTATAAAATTCTTAATAGAAAATTTCTTTTTATCAAATTTTTTTCTGTTTATTTAGATTGTTTTCGAATTATTAATTGTATAGCTATGACAATTTTATATCTTTAATGTTTTTTAACAACTATGATAACAGTAATTACCTGATTAATGAATTATTAAGAATGAATTTTTTAAGCTTATATATTCAGTATGTGGATATATATTTTTTAAACAAGAGTAATTTCCAGTACCTAATATTAAAACAAAAAATACTTCTTTATCACACATGGTTTAATTACATGAAATATTATTTTTAGTGTGTTTCCCAAAAAGAATTATTTTCCATCCTCGATTTATTGCATGATCTAAAAAAAGAATTATATCGAAATAAATAAATAATTGCCTCTCTCAGAGAATCCCTAATAATAAAGTATCACTGATTTATTTCAGTGTCAGTTCCATCTCATTATGGGAAATATTATAAGTATTTCTAATATTAAAACTTATAAATGGAATATGAATATCAAATCTCGTATAATTGGATTGTTTAAGGTAACATTTTATTATATTGTGAATCATGTATTTCAGTCGAAAAAGTATCATTTCCTGCATTTATCAATGAAAACGCATATAAATTACAAGAGTTTTCGAACAATTTTTTTTCTGTTAAACAGTATCTTCGAAACTCTCTCCAAATTCATTAAATCAGAAGTTAGTCATCATATTGCTATCTGTAATGTGTATTTCCTCTGTAATGTATTGAACTGCAAGAGAAACTTTGCGTGCGCGTGCGTGAGTGAGTGCGTGTATCTCTCTCTCTGCATATATATACGTAAAATCTGGCGTATAAACCGCATCGCCGTATAACGTGCACTTATATTTTCAAGTTGCATTTTAATGTTTTGAGATATATTCGCCGTATAATGCGTGCCCATTTTTTACGTAGAAACCTTAAATGCACATGCGCAATGCTGTTATGCTTTGAAGTAATTTATTCGAGGTATTATCTTAAACTTTTGAATAAATCGTTTATTTCTAGAACTACAGCTCTTTAAGTGCATAAAGAATGTCACTTCTTTTAAATAAACAGTATTCCGAGATATGTAGAAGTCTAATTTTTTTTCTCTATGTTCATCTTTTTTTTTAAAGCTCTCATTTTTGTACCCAGCATATAACACGCACCCGTAAATTTCGATCTTACCTATATATTTTCTTATTTGAAATATTCATTACAATTGTATTTTTTCTATAAACTAACACATTTAAATATAATAACTTTTGTAATATTTATGTAATATTTTTAACCTTCATGTATTTGTCACTTTATTAAAGCTGAAAAGAATATTCTTTAAATTTGAAAAGGCATCGATATTTTTCCTGCTTTATATGGTTGCTTTACACATTTACAATTTTTAGTGCTACTTTGCTTAACTTGATTAATTGCAGATAGCTTCTGAGCATTGAATAGAATGAAAATAGATTTATTAAATAAATTGTTAATTTACAAAACTTCTTTAAAAATAAACCTCTCCGAAATTTAGAATTATTTCCATTTACTATTGAAAAGTACAAAGGATTTTTTTTTCGTTTTAGTATTTTAGGATAACAGTTAAATACACTCAAACGATGAATAGAGATAGCTTATATAATTATTTATAATTACTTTATGTAAAAAATAAGCTAATTCAATGGGTATTTATGCCTTATTCAGAATTATATATATATATATATATATATATATATATATATATATAGTCATTTTTCTCATAATTACTTGATAAAAGAAAGGGATAAATTGAAGCCTTGCCAAATTACATGGAAAATTTTCTTCTATCTCGGAGCTTCAACAATTAGTAAATGCAATATCTTATTCATTAAGCTATAAAGCTAATATTACTAAGAGAGATTAATTAATTATTAATTTGTAGAACGCAATAATCTGCGAAGCTATGTGATATATACTCATTCACCATATATATAAAACACATCTCTCAATTATTCCTTAGATTTTTTTTTCATCCATTATAATCAGCGATTATATCTCCGTTATTGCCTTTAATTACAATGACGTAAGCATAAATTTTCATTATTTTACTTAATAATATTCATTTGGGTAGTTTTTTTTCTGAAGTATTTCTCTTTTAGTGTTTCGTATACCTTTCACAAGAGAATCGACCCCACTAATTACTTGACCCCAATATTAAGTTACTTCATTACCCTGTCAAATTCAAGATAATAATACAAAATATTTGTTTAAGGACTCGAGCAACAATTCTCCCCCGTTCTAGTTTCCAATCTCTAGTATATTTTATGTAACTCTCACTAATTTTGCATTTTCACCATAAAAGTTTTTAGTGATTAAATTTCTGCTAAAAATATGAGTATCTAATGTTATAATTTAAACAATAATAATAATAATAGAAAGAAATAATTATTATATATTATACAATATATATGAAAAAATTAATTTAAAAAACTAGCCAAAGCACCAAAAAGGTATGAACAGAAGTAGAAAAATTAACCTAAAAAAATATATAGCCTAGCAAGAGAAAATGCAATTTGGGGTTTAGGACCTCATAATCAAAGTTTGACTGACTTGATATTACCAATCATTCTTCTTTTCGACTTAATAGGTTAATATGGAAATATTGAAAAGTGAAAGAGTACAAAAAGTAAAATTTTTAAATACATTAATGAGCAGTTAGCTAAATGAATGCTTAAAAAATATCATAGTATTTCAAAAATGATGCAAAGGAAATTATATTTTTTTAAAAAATTCAGAGTAATTATGATCATAAAATTAGTGTAAAACTGTCATCGACTAATCAAAATGTAGATATTGAGTAAATGAAGTAAAAAAAAATTAATAATGTCACAGTTGCATGTATCGTAACAGATGTGTGTTGAAAGTCACCAGTTGTGTAAAGTGCTGAAATTTGTAAGGGAATAAAATAATTAAGGAAGTGTGACAGAAAGCCTAAACAATCTTTCTCTGCTAGAAAACACAATCTTAATGTTCCCAACTAAACCAGTTACAAGCTGGCTTTATGATACTATAGTTGTATAGTCAATTTGGGAAAAAAACCAAAACTCAGAAAGTAATCAATGTCTTTTGGATATATAGAGAGTGTTTTTTTTTCAGGTATAGAAGTTTAAGTTGGCATTACTTTCCAAGATGGCGACCGATTTAACAGCTGTCAAGTGATTTATTCTCAGTTTGGTTTGGCAATTCATCATGAATAGACTCACGCCTGAACAACGCTTTCAAATTGTGCAATTTTATTTCGAAAATAATGGTCAATTTTCATAAGCGAATTTTGTTTAGCGATGAAGCGCACTTCTGGTTGAATGGCTACGTCAACAAACAAAACTGCCGCATTTGGAGTGAAGCTAATCCACAAGTGTATGTCAAAACACCGTTACATCCAGAAAAACTGACTGTTTGGGCTGTTGGAATCCTTCTTCAAAAACGATGAAGGCCACAACGTTTCAGTCAATGGTGATCGGTATAGAGCCATGATTACTAACTTTTTCATTCCTGAATTGAACAATCATGATGTCCAGGAGCTGTGGTTCCAACAAGACAGGCGCAATATGTCACACAGCTCGTGCCACGATCGATTTATTGAAAGACACGTTTGGTGACCGCCTAATTTCACGTTTTGGACCTGTGAATTGGCCTCCAAGATCTTGTGATTTAACACCGCTAGACTATTTTCTGTGGGGCTATGTAAAGTCATTGGTCTATGCGGATAAGCCACAAACGCTTGACCATTTGGAAGAAAACATTCGCCGTGTTATTGCCGATATACGGCCACAAATGCTGGAAAGTCATCGAAAATTGGACGTCCAGATTGGACTACATCCGAGCCAGCCGTGGCAGTCCTATGCCAGAAATCATATTTAAAAAATAATGCCACAAGATTATCTTTCGAATAAAAAAAAATTCATGTCAATCGAATAATACATCGTTGTTTTATTGCAATTTAAAGTTCTATACCTCTAAAAAACACCCTTTAGTATCAAAATATTGTTTATTTAAAAGAAATGACATGCCTTGTGAACTTAAAGGGTTGTAGTTCTAACAACGAACCTTTATATTCACAGGAAACATGAATTCTTTTCACATTTCGTTGGTCTTCCATTTAGCGAGAAACAATATGTGCCATTGAGATATAAACCCTAATTGCTACGTTAAAACGACATATTTTTTAAAATAAATATGTTAATATTCACTGGTTACTAAAAATAATTAGAAAATAAATTTTAAAAAATAAATAAATTTTAATTTAAAATAATTACGACTGTGTGTCCTCTAATGGTGTTGTAAATTTACACTCTACGCTTTAGATTGTCACTATCCATGGACTTATTCCTTATAAAATTTATCATTAACTATAAGGAACAATGAGTTAAAGTATAAATATTAGAGCTTTTTGAATTGACTCATAGAAGGAATCAAATTGTAAAAGAATATCTGATTTGACCCAAGGATTATAGCCGGTCATACTTAATTTTTTAAGGATTACATGTTAATTGATTATTCTAATCAGTTAAGAAAAAATTCCCTAGCTGAAATCATATTAGGGTCTAAAAGAGAGTTCCAAATACTAGATTGAGCGAGAGGATACCCAGGGTATAATAATAATGAAACATAGGGGAAATTCTGTATATATCGGGATATGTATTTTTCTCACTGAGTTTAATGGGACGAAAAATTCCTTGATAAAACTTCATTATTTTTAATGGTTTGAATTAACATTCTCCAATCATAGAATGATAGGATACATAATTAGCATTTACTTTATGATTATGCATGAACCATCCTTCTTACATTAGTTTTAGTAATCACTTCACCAATTTCGGATGGGATGCGAATATTCTAATGCAGTCATTCTTATTGGGCGTTTTTTTTAATTATTTTTTTAGAAATTTAGTTGATTTCCCTTCATGATTTTTGTCTCTAATATTTTACTTCGTAGTTAATTCCAGACAAGTTTCAATAGTACATAAAAGTAATTCAAATAACATGAAATGAGAGAAATTCTCAATTACCTAATGCGTAGTTTTAATACAATGTCGTTCAGACTTTGTACTTATTAATGATTTTGATGCATTTTTTTTATTTTTGAGGGATTGTGTTATTTTTTTAAAAAGCTACCTCGGCATATTTGTTGCTGTTGTTGTTTCTCATCCCCGAGATCAGAAGAGCTATATCAGGGGGGTGGGGGGGGTTTCAAGAGTCTATTCAAAACCAATAGAGGATCTTGAACCAAGACCTGCCTGGTAAGCCCCAAACAAGAATGCCATCGACAAAAGTCAATGCCATCAAATGACCACTAAAGAAATGAGTAAGTGCAATTAATGGATGGGGTAAGAGGCAGCTTCTATAGTCAAAGACCTGGAGCACTGGCGGCAGAAGACTGACTTAGCTTCGGAGCCTACAGACTTTAGCTGGACAAAGTGGAGTGGCCTTCACGCCTTGGGTGGCCCTACCAGGAGAATACACTCCCGACGTACTTAGTCCACTCCGCCCAGTGTCATCGCCTCGCCACGGTGAGGTAGTCTGTAGGATTTGAGGGGGTCGACATATTTAATGGGCAAGCCTAATGACTGTTCTGCACGGCGAGTCTTCAGCGGCTCTACGTTCGAACTCATGATACACCAGCCACAAATCTGTGACATTGACCATTAGGCTACCGCTGCCGAATTTAATTTGCAGGGAGAACTATTATTTTAACTGTCTTATGAGAGGCTACATATAGATTAAAAGTTATAAAAGATAAACATTTGTAGCAAGAAAGAGATTTTCTCTCTTAAATTTAAAAAAAATCAATAACGATTTCTGGGGGTGTTGGTACTTTTTCACTTATTTTTTTACACATTCCAGCTCCCCCCTTTTCAAACAACCGAAATAATAAGCTAAAAGTGAATGGCTGATGAGCTCATGTTCACATTCATGTGGTCATTTTACATAAGAATCAGCAGGAATGATATAGGACAGGGATGGCGAACCAACGGCACGCGTGCCATTGATGGCATGTGACACAATATTTTGAGCATTCCACCGTTCAAAATAACAAAGTTCACTATGAAGTATTACGAACAAACGCGAGTGATTGGTCGTGGGGTGACGGGGATTTGATTCCAGACACATTTAATTATTTGAAGAAGCTGGCTCATGCCATTTTAACCATATTTTCATCTACCTATGCTTATGAGTCATTATTTTCAGCGATGAATAACATTAAAGACTCCCTAAACTGTATGGCAGATGACTCCAATTCAGCATGCATTCTGCTAAAAGTAACTTCTTACAATCCTAATATAAGTTATTTGTCAACAAAAGAAGTCACAATAATGTTACTTTAATTTGAATTTCCCATTTTATTAAAACATTTACTACTATACAGTGCAAAATGTATTTTTCGTAGTAAATAAAGAGTTTTGAGTAGTTAGTATTTAGTTTTTTTATTTTACCAATAGTCACCAATCACAGTATTTGAAGGCATGTCTATACCTCATTAAACATTCCTTTAGAAAAAATGGCATGTTCATCGATAAAGGTTCGCCTGACATAGGAGTTCGAAAAAAAAATTTGTGGAGCAATATTATTGGTACAAAAGTAGATAACTTTAAAATTTAAGAAAAGATTATTAAAATTTGCATTATTCATCGCGCAGAAGGTAACGGAATTTTTCGTACTATGTTTACTGCTTCATAGCTCATTTTTTTTCTTCAAAATTGGTGTAAATTTTGTATGCTCTTTTCTAAATCGCGTATCTGAAACTTTTTATGAAAGAATATTATTCTCACAACTTATTTAAAAATCTCTAAACTAAGTGCGAAATAAATGATGTGGCTACGAGTGTTTCTCAATTTAAATAAAACATTTATTAAGTATTTACAAGGATGCATATAAAAAAGGTTAAATATTATCGCGCACGCTCATAGACGTCTGCTTCCTCCAAACGCATCTAGAGGAATCCCCTTTCGGAGCGCCTTTCCTCCCCCTGCTGCCACTCAAAAAGAAGAGAAACTAGCCGGCGCTCACCGCTCTTCGGGTCAACCACCCCTTCGCTCTTTGGTGCTTTTACAACATTCTCCCACCTTTGAGTTTTCCTGCTGTAAAAAAAACTCAAACACAACATATAAAATACAACCGTAAGATTAATAATATTGGTACAGAATGCTGTTGTTAAAATAAAGCAAAATGTACAGTAAACAAAGCTTTTACATAATACATTTTAGGCATATGTCAAACGCTTAGGAGAAATTACTTTTCTGCCTCTCCTCGTGCGAATGACAGAATCAATCAGATCTTTTGGTAAATTAGTCTGGTTCTTGCAGTTCTAGATTATAAAGTCTTTGCACCAGTTCCCTAGTCTCAGTTTTGACTCGAGCGACTCTAACATGTCCATCTTTTCCAGGAATCAGTTGAATTACTCTAGCAAGAGACCACAGAGTTCGATTCTTCAAACTATTTTCCACCACAACTACTTCTCCCACCGTTAAGGGTCTTAATTTACGGTGATGCTGCGTTTGCTCTCTGAGTTGGCCTAGGTACTCAATTGGAAATCTTTTCCTAAGCCGTTCCCGAATGGTTTGAACATGTCTAATCCTCTTATTGATTTCTTGATGATCTAGACAATCTATGTCAGTTACATCTGACGTTTCTATTTCTTGTAAAAACATGGCTGGTGTTAATGGTGATAAATCATTAACATCCTCAGAAATGTAAGTTAAGGGTCTAGAATTGATCACATGTTCACATTCACATAATACAGTGTTTAACTCTTCGTAATATAACGAAGCTCTCCCTAACATTTTTCTCAAAATTTGTTTTAGCATTTGAATCATTCTTTCCCCAAATCCTCCCCACCACGCGGCACTGGGAGAGTTAAATTTCCACTTCATTTTTTGGATATTAGCTTTAGAAATTACTACATCCCAGTCAATAGAATTTAGTGCGCTATTAGACCCAACAAAATCTGTTCCATTATCCGAATAAATAATGGTCGGTCGGCCTCTTCTCGAAATAAATCTCCTTAAAGATTGTAAAAATGCTGCGGTAGAAAGATATGTAATAAGTTCAAAATGCACTGCACGGAATACAGCACAAGTAAATAATACTACCCAGCCCTTACGTCTATCTTTTAAATGAAGTGGGCCTGCAAGATCAACTCCTACAACTTGAAATATTTTATATAGAGTTGCTTACCCTATCTTTCGGTAAAGAAGATGGTACCACTTCCGTTTTTTGAGCCGAAAATCTTTTGCACCTAGTGCATTTTTGTATTATTTATCTAATTAATTTTCGCGCTTTTAAAATCCAAAAACCTTCTCGCAAATGATTCATTACAATTGATACACCTGCATGCATAAGTTCCTCATGTTTACGCACGATCATCAAATGAACAAATGGGTGTTCGTTAGGTAAAATGATAGGAAACTTAAAACTGTGTGTATCTTCTCGAAAACTAAGTTTTGTTCTAGCACGCAAAATTCCAAATTCATCTAAAAATGGTTTTAAAGGACGCAATTTCTCATCCGTTACTCCCTCAAATTTTTCCATTTGTATTAATTTAATTACAGTTTTTTCCGCATGATTAAATTCAGAAAATGTTATCTCCGAAGTATTACAAACATCGAGAGATTCTCTTGGCATTTTTAAAGAAACGAAATATCCAAGCAATCATGCGAACAACTTTTAAATAGGATGAAAAATACTCGGAGTGCCAGTTAAACTCCTCAATTCTCTTAGCGGTATTAACCAAAACAGATTTCCTTAACTCTAAATTTACCGCCTCTTCATCGGGGACTTGTTTTGATCTGGGGCATTGAACCGGGGTTTCGGACAACCAGGAGGGCCCCTCCCACCATCTTAAGTAAACAAGCTGTTGAGCGTTACAACCCCGAGAAAGAATATCCACGAAATTCTTTTCCGAAGGCACGTGTTCCCAGCTACTAACATCGGAAAGGTTTCGGATTTCTTTCACCCTGTTAGAAACAAACACGCCCCAATCTCTAGTACGTTGTATCCATGCGAACGCTGTCATGGAATCTGTCAAATAATAAATACGCACATCTGGCAAGTTTAAGTCGTTTTTAACAGAAGCCGCAAGTCGGGTTCCCAAAACACATGCTAATAATTCCAAACGGGGGATAGAAATATCTTTCAAAGGAGCTACCCTCGCTTTTGCCTGTATCAGTTTCACAAAAACATTTCCTTCATATTCTACCCTCAAAAATACGCAAGCGGCATACGCTTTTTTACTAGCGTCACAAAACACATGCAATGTTAGCCGTTTAATTCCATTAGAGCTCAAATTCAAACATCCAGGTATTTTAATACTTGCAAGTATAGGGAGTTGCTCTAACCACTTTTTAACTTGATTTAAAATATCTTTTGGGAGATTTTCATCCCATTCTAATTTTAATTTCCAAATTTCCTGTAAAATTAATTTTGGTTTTAAAGTCACAGGAGCCGTAAAACCGATCGGATCAAATATATGATTAGCTATGGATAACAATGATCTTTTCGTTATAGCCTTACTTTCATTTTTCTGACAGTTAATATTACATGATAAACAATCATCTTTGAGGTTCCAAATTAATCCTAAAACCATAGTCTCAAAGTTATCAGGTTGGCTTTCCAACTCTGAAAAATTTTCAGGATTTAATAAAACGTTTGACTGCCAGCCTCTTAAATTAAAATGTGCTGAAGATAATAATATTTTAGATTCAACTATAAATTTTTGCAACTGTTCTTCGGTCTCAAAACTAGTTACACAGTTGTCAACATAAAATGATTTTCTCAAAATTTTAGCTACATTATCAAAGTTTCCATGAGCATTATCTAAATGGTGATTTAATGAAGCACCCAGTAAAAAAAAGGACTGGATGTCACTCCAAAAACTACACGATGGTGACGATAGATTTTAATGTGGTCCCTATTTTCTCTATCATACCACATAAATCTCAAAAAATCTCTATCTTGCTCCCTTACTCCGATCTGTAAGAAAGCTTTTTCAATGTCCGAAATAACCCCAATCTTATATTTTCGAAAACGATTAAGTATAGTCGGTATGACTTCAATAAAGTTGGGGCCTTTCTCCAGACAATCATTTAGAGAAGGGGAGCCCTTTGTTCGTGCGGACGCGTCAAAAACAGGTCTTATTTTACTTGTACTGTTTTCTTTAATAACGGGCCTATGCGGGAGATAATGAACAAAATTTTCTTTGTCATCATTAACTTCTTCAATTATTTTTCCTGATAATCAAAGATCTAAAACATCTTGGTATTCCTCAAATTTACCCGTTGCAATTAATTTCCTTTTAGTACTTTCAAGCCTATTTTCAGCTAATTTCCTATTAGAGGATAAAAGTTTATTATCCAGAACCCAAGGCAAAGCTACCTCATATCGACCACTAATATCTACACTTATGGGTTTTTGAAAATGATTTAGTGTCTCTTTTTGTATTTCTAATTTTGTCTTAGTTTCTACGGGATCTGTAATACCAAGAGAATCGAGCTTCCACAAATCGGAAATACACATATCATTTACAAACATAGAAGTAACATTCATAAAATGATTTTTATCAAATTTAGTTTCATTTCTATAGGTTTTTCCCATAAGCGTCCACCTAATTTAGTTTTTATTGCTACCGGGCCAGATTTTAAATAGAACATAGTTCCAGTCAGTAGTTTTCCAGCTACATCTGCTCCTAATAATATTTCTATTTTGCCTCCCAATTTATGACCGCTATCTGACAAATTAATTTTTCTATTTTTTAATTCATTTATCCAAGGACCATGTCTGATACTCGGAACATTATTACATATAATTTCTTGGTCATACACATTTAGATTACAAGTATAATAATTATCGATATCAGTTAAACAAATATTATAACATTTATGCCTATACATTTTTGTTTTTGAACAACCAAATAAAGAATGAACAAACTCTTCTTCTCCTTCATATTTAAATCCTAAATTTTCAGCAGTGGATTTTAAAATATAAAATTTTTGAGATCCGGTGTCAATTAAAGCTCTTACTAAACTCTTATGGTTTCCGTTTTTGCAACATAACCACAAGAGTCTGTAAGAGAACTTCAGAAGTGCAAGCTTGATTAGCCAAAACATTAGAGCTAGATGAACTAGCAGTCCTGCTATTCTCAATACTTGCATTTTCGGTTTCCAAACCTGATCTCAAAGGCAATTTAGAGCATAATACAGCATAATGCCGTTTATTACATATTATACATTTAACATCTGATCTACATGAATGTGACATGTGACCCTTTTTTAAACAAATATAACACACGCCTCTCTTAATTACAGCATTCTTCTTAACTTCATATAACACAGAAGCTGCTTCACAACAATTTTCAGAGGCATGCGTTTTTTCACAAAATATACAATTATTATTATTATTCTTAAATTTAAAGTCTTTCCTATTTTTAAAGTTACTATTAAATAAATCTGCAGCAGTTGCAGTAGTGGAAAGATTTCTAATTTGTTCTTATAGTTAGATTTCTTAGAATCAAAACTATTTCTAGCAAGTTTTATTCTGTCTTCACTCGATACTTCTATCGATAAAAATTTCATAAGAGAATCAAGGTCTTTCTTACCTGATTCATCTGATGAATAGCCTACGTATCTCTCCCAGGCGCGCAGAATTTCAGCGGGAAGACAGGATTCCACCAGCGGGAACAGCATGGCAGCATATTTCTCTTTGGTGACTCCCAAGGACTCTAAGGCGCGTAGCTGGGCCTCAATCTTGTCATACAGCGAAGACAAATTGACTTTATTGACTTCTGCGTTCTGTAGAACCAGTTTTAATAGTTCTCTGACATAAACTTGAATCAAGACATCCTCTTGTCCGAACCGCATTCTCAAGTATTCAAAAGCCTTTCTGTAGTTTTCAGGTGTCGCCGGAAAACTTTCAACTATATCCCTGGCCCGGGATTTTGGAGTTGTTGCCTGGATAAAGTACTGGAACTTGTCTCCATCATCAATGCTCTCATCTTCATGAATTCTCTTGAACTGGTTGTGGAATCGCGCAGCCAATCCGTCAATTCACCAGAAAACTGCTGGAACTGAATCTTAGGAAGACGCAGAGATGAAGACGAAGATGTGACCAGGCTGTGGTTGTCCTTCTGTCCCAAAGCATCTGTTTTCATGATATTTTTCACACGGACTTGCCAGGCAATCATCTTTTCCGTATAGCCTTCGATGGCTTCAAATTCAATATTGTACGCTTCTTGCGTACAGTTTGTCTCGATCATTAATTCTAAAATGTCCTCGTCGATTTTTTTCAGCTTAACGGATTTTGCATCAAGCATTTCAAAAGCCGTTTCTACGGCATTCTTATCAACAGGATCGTTTTCAATAATTTCCTGAAGATGATTTACAGCCTTCGTGAAGGCTGTCCTCAACGGCGTGCGTCTCAATTTTAAAGCATCCATGCTCCTCTTTCTTATATTAAAAAATGTTTTTCTAACACTCGTAGCCCACACGGGGGCGCCAGAAAATGTTCAATTCTCACAACTTATTTAAAAATCTCTAAACTAAGTGCGAAATAAATGATGTGGCTACGAGTGTTTCTCAATTTAAATAAAACATTTATTAAGTATTTACAAGGATGCATATAAAAAAGGTTAAATATTATCGCGCACGCTCATAGACGTCTGCTTCCTCCAAACGCATCTAGAGGAATCCCCTTTCGGAGCGCCTTTCCTCCCCCTGCTGCCACTCAAAAAGAAGAGAAACTAGCCTGCGCTCACCGCTCTTCGGGTCAACCACCCCTTCGCTCTTTGGTGCTTTCACAACAGCTTGGAATAAATTACAAAAATGAAAAGGGAATGCATATTATCAACGACAAAGGTTAAAATTTTATGGACTAGACGGGAATTGGCAAAACAATAGATATTGAGGCAATGTATCAATACTACAAGGGAAAAGAAAGCTTATGATACAAAGATATAAAATATTGAAAACATTTATCACTACATATATTAATTGTTTCGTTAGTAAATGTAGCTGTCGTTCCCCCACCTTTCATAAACAGTACAATATTTGGAAAAACTGCATAAGAATTAGGAAAATTTATGGAGGAAATATAAGTTGTATTGTGTAATGAGATTATTCAACTATACTCGAATTCTTTCGGCTAAAATTTACTGCTGATTTTTTTCCATGTTATGATATAACTTTCATTAAAATTACGCAATATTGTGAATGTATAAGTAAATATTTTCTATAATCTATGTTCAGAAATCGCTATTTTTATATATATATGGATTTTGATCTATAATAAATCAGTATTTAGATATGTATGCATTTTTTATCCATGTATAATCACTTCAATTATGTCTGTTTGTAAAAAAAATGCTTCGAAAGATAGAACATTCGTACTTTTCCAGAATAAATGTAAAAACCTAAACAATGTTCATTCTTAAATAAATATAGATAGAAGAAATACAAAATTAAGGCAACCGTTTACAGTTTGTTATAATATGCGAGTATAACATAATCTGTGTTATAAAATATTCGTAATATAGCTAGCTACCTGATTATTGAATTTAATTTTAATCTTTATATAGTTATAAGATGGTATACAATAATTAAAACAGAAAAAATTGTCTCAAAAAATTTACAGTTTTTTTTATTTGCATTCAAACAACTGTTTTGCTTATCTCAAGTTATTTTCCAGTTTTAATGTATTTTAGAATGTTATTTTAGATTAATAATTTTTTTTATTTAAAGCATGGATAAAATACACCTTATAAAATATGTACAATAATATGATCACACAAAATCAGCGCACACAGGAATTTTTTCAGGGGAGGGGGCAGGGTCGAAAGTCCACCATCCTTGTACCATACTCCATACGCCACCCAACATATTATTTTGATTTTGTCGATTTTCGGGAACAAAAAACAGTAAAAATTAATTATTGAATAAACAATTAGTATTGATTAATTTTATTAATAACAAATACTTAATTAAATATTACGTACTACATACATAGGATTATAATCATTCGAAAAAATCAATTAGCTTTGGGGAGGGGAGTCCGGACCCGGGGAACCCTTTTGTATGCTCCACACTTGGAGGAGTGAAAAAGTCCCGTAATACGTATAAATCAGATGATTTAAATTTTTCCATCAACAGAATTGATTTCTGAAAGACGATCTATTTTTTAAAAAGTTTTATGAAACAAAAGTAAATCGTACTTTATATATGAATATATTTATATATATATATATAGAGAGAGAGAGAGAGAGAGAAATTTGTATTATATATCAAAAACAAGAAATAAAATAGATAATGAACAAAACAAGAAATAGCGTAATAAAAATATAAAAGCTGAACATGAAGAACAAAATTATAGAGAAATAAAAAAAGAAACTACAAAAAAGAACCTAGCGAGTCAGAAAGCAATTTCGGACTTAGGACCGAATAAGTGGGGTTCAACTAGTTTGAAGGCGCCAACCTTCCCCCTTTGCAACTCGGTAGGAAAAAACCAAATAAAATAAAATAAACAAAAATTCAGAGTATGGAAAACTCAGAGAGTATGATAAAACCACTCACTACTATTATGTAGCAAACTCTCCCAAACTCTTAATGCAGAAAAATCGCAAAATAATTACGTAAGAAAAGTAGAAAAATCCTATAAAACACAATTACATAAGAAAAGTATCTTTCAAAAAATAATTTAACAAAATTTCTTTACTCACAGAGCTTTTACGAAGAGAATCAAGCGTCTTGAGATCAATGAAAATCAATTACTCACCAAGTTAAAAAATTCGAATATACATAAACACATCTTTTGAGCTAACTTTTAAACCAGCCAGCAAAGACAGATATAAAAAAAAACGACAATCAAATATGGTAGAATTTGAATTGGTTGATTGTCAAAAAAGTAAATTTGCTAGGCTCTAATTTGGTTGGTTGTCAACAATGTGTAAGATGTTCAAGATGTGTGTGGAAAAAATGTAAACTGTGATATTAGTGTTATGATATAATCTTCACAGAAAGACCACTAACATGCTGACTTTGAAATCCTATTGTTGTGTGGTGGTTTTGGAATTCGAAGTAGCAAGACGGTTAATGTATTTGTGATGAATATAAGTTCTTAAGAAATTAAAAGGGTATTCATGATATAAACAACATTGAAAAAAAAATTTTATATTATTGTATTTATCTATTTTGTGGGTAGTTAAATTATTACTAGTGGGGTTAAACTAGTTTGAATTATATATACATATATATATATATATATATATATATATATATATATATATATATATATATATATATATGAGTGTGTGGGGGGGGAGACAACAAAGGGTCCAAGACATTTGTCTTTCTTCAGATTTATTTCAACTTAACAAAAATTAATTAAAAAAAAAAGTAGCTATTCTACAATTAGATTTCCATGATGTGACGACGGGAACGCCTGCTCGCGCACCTCAGTCTCTTTCTCCGCTTTTTTTTCTCAATGGTCAAAGTTTTTGTTTCACATTGGATCAGCTGCGCCTGCGCGCGAAGACTGCGTGCTTTGTTTCGTTGAGAGATTCACTTGGATGACGACTCCACAACCGATTCCACAACGGCCAACCTGACCGTACGCTGTCCGCAGCGGTACTTATTTCGTTTTTTTCCATGGAGACCAGAGGAGAATCTGAAACATACAAAAAAGACGGAACAGACAAGGACTATACAACAAATACACAAAGATTTAACATAGCATAATTTTGCTGAACTAGACAGTTTCTCCCCACATCTTCATGTGGTCTGCTGCTGTGGATGTAGTATTGGCCTAATATCATTCAACGATATTGGAGGTTCTGGAAGAACAGAGAGAACAATTTCCCCATCATATGAAGGCACCTCTTCGTCATCCGGAAGGTTCAACAGGGAAACATTGTGTATCACAGGCATGGCATGATTCTGAGATGACGATAGTACGGTAGGAAAACCAGAGTTGGTAACCACAACGGTGTTGTAGGTTTCTAAAACAGAGGACGACGTGTACGTTACCGACGGAGAGTTACGCTGCTTCTCAGTTTCTGACATGCCACTCTCGGGCCCAAACCCGTTGATTTGAGGAATGTGGAATCATTTATTTTGCTATCTTGATCTTTATCAGTTCCATCAGGTATAAGAACGCCCTTTTTAATAAGCTCTTCTTTGGTTGAACGCATCGATATTTTCCTCTCTAGAGTTCTGGACGTCTGTTCAAAACGATCGCTCTTTTTCTTCCGTTTCCACTTCCAGGGCTTGAAGAGCCTCCCGAGCATAGCGAAGCGACTATGTTTACCCTCCATAGGTGAAGGGGTGGGCGACCGGGAGTTGGAGCCCACGAAACTCGTTTTCATGGCACCATTGACTTTCTTACACAATACTATAGGTGAACAATAATCAGAACAACTTTCTCTTATAATACCCTGTTGTAACCAATCATCAATTTGATCGTTTACCTGTAATTTCTCAGAACAAGATAAACGTCTGGCTCTCTGACGCACAGGAATATCATCTTTCAATATAATACTCATTTTTAACTTAGTACTCTTAAATGTATTAGGTTTATAATTCTTAATTAGAGAACTCAAATCATTTCTAATATTAAAGCTTTTAACATGTGACAAATCATAACTAGAGTTTTCTATCACATTTGCAACATTAGAATTAGAATAAGCACCTAAAGAGGATTCACTTTCATTCAATAAAACATCGCTCTTTGCGTGGTTTATTTTCTTTATTTCAATATATACACTGGGATGTATAATAAATTCTTCGGTCAAGGTCGGTGATATTGCCGTTCGAACACTTAAACTGGGGGAGTGCTGAGTAAGAAAAATATTTATTGGTGTAACTTCTACCATACGGTTCTGATTAAAACATGAGCTTAATGTTATTTTTCCTTCGGAAGGTTTATTCACTCTAATTAGTGAGGAATTTAGAACTGGGATCTGGCAACCTGAATCAATCAAGGCTGTTACGGGCTGATTTTCTAAAAAAATGTTTACGTATTGGAGCTGTTGTGCGAACTCATCGCTTTTTTGTTTTTCGCTCTCGACTTTCAAAGTATTCACGTTTATTCTATTATGGATGTGGGATACTCTAGGCTTAAAATGCTTCTCACAATCTCTTGCGTAATGAGATGAATCACCGCATATGTAGCAATTTTTATTTTGTCTTTCAAGATTTTGGGGATAGCTATCGTTAATCTTTGGTTTATAGTTTCGTGGTCTATTTTTAAAGGGGTCTTCGGTATATCCACAAGCAATAGGAGTTTCCTTACGAGATCCGCTTCTAGATGAAATATAAATATCAATAGGCCTGAACCAATCTTCCGCTTCTCGAATGACAATATGAGTTGCGGTTTCCTTATTTAAAGTTTCAAATAATTTATCAGAAATTAAAAGATCACATAGAGATTCAAAGGAATTAACTTTTCTTAACGAACAATAATATTGGAAGTTTGCCGTCAATCTTGCAGCAAATTGGATGTATGTCTCGCCTGATGATTTTACAGCATTTTTAAATGAGTTTAAACACTCGCGAGGGGTTACTTGGAATTCTCTGAGTACTATAGATTTTAGTTTTTCATAGTCATTTAATTCCTCCTTTTTAATATACAATAAGACATTATGAGCTCTTTCCGCCCAGAAGATTTATTAAAATTTCAGATTTATATTCGTCATTTATTTTCTTGGTTAAAAATGCGCATTTTAATGATGATTGGAAGAACAGATTAAAATTTTCAGATCTGGTGGGAACAGGAAGAGATAAAGTTTTAATGCTTTTGATCATATTTTCTGTGTTTGTTTCGAACTGTTTCTCTTCGACTTTAGCTGCAGGATTTAAACTTAATGCTTTATTTTTAGCCGTTTGAAGTTCGACTTCTTTTTCTAACTGTGCTAACTGTAGTTTTTCGAGCTCAATTTTCTGTTTTTCTAAAGTTGCCTCTCTTTCGTTTCGCGATACCCTCTCATCTATACAGTTTTTAATTAAAGTTTTAACGGAATCCGCATCACTCTCAAATGTACTACTCTTCTCAATTTTAGTCTTTAGTTTAGCTATGGTGTCCGTACTCTCCACAGTACCGTCTAGATTCTCAACAACTCTTATGAGATCCTCTTTAAGAGCGTTTTTATACATTTTAGAAAAATTATGGAAAGATCCTACCTTTTTTTTCTAGCTCCCTTGTTGCTCGCACGTACGATGTATCCAATAATTGAATAAAAACATTGATTCTCTTCTACGCAGATGAACACAGATCCCACAACCTCTTCGCAGGTTATATCGTTAGACGAAAAATAATTCTTGAAATTGTTAAAATTACTCCAGCCTCTACACAGGCGGAATATTCACGCTGGGTTCGAATGAAAAATTCAACCTCTACACAGGTTGAGCGAAGTTTCCAAAAAATGGCGGCGCGTCTCCTCCACGGACGCTTCTTTTGTTCACGCGTTCCAAACTTTGATCAAAATACCGGCCGAGCTCCCATAATTTGTGGGAGACAACAAGGGGTCCAAGACATTTGTCTTTCTTCAGATTTATTTAAACTTAACAAAAATTAATTAAAAAAAAGGTAGTTATTCTACAATTAGATTTCCATGATGTGACGACGGGAACGCCTGCTCACGCACCTCAGTCTCTTTCTCCGCTTTTTTTTCTCAATGGTCAAAGTTTTTGTTTCACATTGGATCAGCTGCGCCTGCGCGCGAAGACTGCGTGCTTTGTTTCGTTGAGAGATTCAATTGGATGACGACTCCACAACCGATTCCATATATATATATATATAATTTTCACGAATATTTTATTATTTGTAATTTTATAAAGAAAACTAATTTATATTGCAAACTATAAGAAATATTCTTCTATGAAATATAGCCAATTGATACTTATTACCCTTTTTTGTTATTATTATACTGATTATCCTTTTTGTTTAGTTGTTTGCATAGTTACATTAAGTTTTTCCCACGTATTATTTCACTATCTTATTTTTATTCTTGAATATCTTGTTTGTTGTTGTTGCTTGTAATATTGTATTATTTTTATTGTTGAATATACTGTTGTTATTTCTCATCCGGCTTTTTTACAAGAGCAAATTGTTTTCCTTTCAAAATACTTATTTAAAAATTGTAATTGCTATCACAATACCGGTTTTTCATTCTAACTTCTTCGGAACACTTAATGTAATTTGAGAAATAATTCATTTTTCATTAAGTTTATTCTCTTCCTTAGTTACTTTATAAAACTTTTTAAAACAATCATTTTTAATTGCTAAAATGTATTGAAATGTAATTGTGGTTATAAATTTGTACAGTGGTTATAAATTTGAGGAACTTCATTTCTAGAAATATTTATGATTTCTTATTTATATAACGAGTTTCACTTGAGGATAAATCTTTTTATTTAAATATTATATTCTTGCTTTATATTCTGTTTACACGATTCATATTTACTGATATAATGGCTCATTAGAAGGTATTTAAACAATTTCATGCATTTTTTTTCATTATTTTAACTTTATAATTTATCATTATTTTCTTAAACCTTGTATAAACTAAAATAAAACACTCATTGCTTATATGTAAGAAGTCGTTTAACTTAAACAGGTGATAACTTTTCCTGAGAGGGAAGGAACTCCTTATCTCAATTCATATCTCAAAATTAATTTCAAATTTCAATGCTTGTTTTCAGGGTGGGAGGAATCTTTATGTGAAGCATGAGATTTCTATTTTCTTTTTCTAAGAAAAGGGGGTACAAAAATAAAAATTTTATTTTTTATTACAAAATACCACATAAAAAATAAAAATTTAATTTTTTGAGGAAAATTATAAAATATACTAAGGAATTTTAAAATGCTACTCCTCTTACAATAATTGACATACACAAGTGAATTTTTATTGGCAAATAAGTCAAACTACGTATAACAAAAGTTGGTAAGGTTTTTTTAACATGCTTGATATTCGTAAAATACTTTTTTTATGAATGCTTGTTGAAAATTCCTTTAAAAAATGTTTAAATTTAAATTTCAGTTATTTTTTTTTAAAAATAAGTCTTCCTTTGATTTAAAATTGCATACCAACTTTTGTTACATGTATTAATATTAATAAATCGAAAAAATATCAAAATATTTGACACCATGGAAAAAAGCCTTAGCATTTTAAAGGAATACATACTAATTATTTTTTCTTTCAGAGATAAATTAGTTTAAAGTTTTTATTTGCCATTGAGATATGAATAGAAAAGAACATAAGAGCTATCATATAACTGTAGATTTTTTTGCACTTAGAGATTTCACATTTTGTGAGATTATAGAAAAATATATAAAAATGAATTTAAGCTAAAAAAGTTGATTTTTGACCGTTTTTTGTCCATTGAATTGCACTGTGTTCCCTTAATGAACTCCATTAGTATGACCTAATACTTTTAAATAAGTCATTATTCTTTTATTTTTCTTATTTATTCATTATTTTTTTAATTGCGGCTGTCTATCAACTACATTTTATGTTTAAAAAAATCATTTCTCATAAATTAATCCTAATTATGGAACAAATTCATTTCCAGAGAATATCTCTATTTATATATAATAATCCAAAGGGGTGTAAATAAAACTCTTTAGTTACATTTACACCCCCATTTAATTGTTTCACACACTAGAACCGACAAAGTGGAAACAAAAAAATAAAACCTATATAACGTCAAAACAATTATAACAAAAGCGATAACGAAGCAAAATGACCTACATCCGTTTTAGAACGAAGGTCGACTACTAAGTCAGAAATGCACTGATAGTAACTTGTTGATTCCCTGTTTAGACCGTTCAGCAATAGAACGAAAAGAATGGGATCTATAATTAGAAACATTCGACGCGTTCGAAACGGAAGTGAGTAATATCACATCAGCCTGGTTTTATGTTGCCATCAGGAGCCGACTAATAAATAAATAAGTGAAAGTAATGCATCGGTAATGGCATTGTGACCGAAACAGTAGGCCATGCTTAATCAGGAACTAGAAGTTTTTATTAGGGAAACCCTTGGCGATAATTGCATTGCTGGTGGACGGTAACATATTTAGTTGGGTGGTCTAGAGTGGTTTTCCATGCTGGATGTTTGTTGTTAGGGAAATGATTAATTCGATTTATTTTTGTTTTCTGTGGAAATGCTTTTGGGGTCATTTATTCTGAGAATTGATTATTTTTACAAAAGTTTCTTGTGAATTCTCTTAGTTAGACAGCAGGTGGTGTTCGATTTTAAAGAGGGCAGAGGGGTTTAAGGCTGTAGATTCCAGCATTTTACTTTACTATTTTCAAAAAAAATATTTCAGAACTATCTTATTAATAAGAAATTACTCTAAATTACTCTTAATCTAATTTGCTTATAATTCAAAAAATATACAGGACAAATAATTATTGCATTAATTGTGATTGTATTTATTATGCATGCATAAATTCCTGGAAATCCAGGAAGGGGGCATCATATACCTTACTAGTAATCTCTAAAAAAAATAGCTGAATACAAACTAATATAAACATAAAATGTTTTCTGACATTTACGAAACACATGTGTTAATAAGCTATTCGAAAATTATTTAATGAAAATATATTGAAAATATAACAAATATTAAAACTTTTTTTTCCTAATATTTTTATAGTCAAATTTATGTGTATCAATTGAAGCTGAAACCAGCAACTAATCACATGACATCGCTTGCATTTTAGGTATTTAAACAATGTATGAAAATTAAAATGTATTATTTTGTTAAGAGTGCATTTTAATATCGAAGATATAAGGAATTAAGTTAGTTTTTGCAGTTTGAGTAAAGGAAAAAAGTTTACCTTAATATTCTTTTACGCCCTATTTTCGCTTCCACCTTCTATGAATTCGAGAATATTTCTTAAATTTTCTCAGTAACTTTTGAATGAAATAAGGTAAAATAATACAAATAAACACATTTTTAAGATAAACCAAGGATATTTATTCTTAAAATTTGGACTATTCTTCTTCAGACCTTACTTGTGAATGTTTTTCATTTCCTACTATTAGCTCTCTCTCTCTCTCTATATATATATATATACATATATATATATATATATATATATATTTACTTATACATATATATTTATCTTGTTTAAATTTTCAATCTCTAATAAAATGCTTTCTATTCATCCCATCAAGTTCAAATACTTTTTTTAAACTCGTAGTAAATGACACTTGATGTTAATACAGTTTTTTCAAAAATTAATTCATTAATTAAATTAAATTTAATTATTTACTAGTTTTCAACGCCAACTCAAATTCGTCTTCATTGTTGTAACAATATAACTGTTAAAACAATTACAAAAGTTGGCGTTGGAGAGGTAGGGGACAACAAGACGACTCGAAATATATAGGCAATGCTGGGTCGGAAATGCTTTCCTAAGGCTCCACGCGCCGACAAAATTTAGGGTGCAAAACTTCAACTGGTCTTAAAAACGGGAAAAATTGTCGAAACGCTTTGAGTTTTGGTCAAAATTATTGTTATTATTTATTATTTCATAAAAAATATTCTGAGCAATATTACTGCTAAAACATCGCTAGAGGTCGCTTTAGACTTTGTAACGCTAGGGAAAAAAAATTTCAATATTTTTTAAAGTTTTTTATGGCTTTCATAAGTTGAAACTTTAACTTGAATTTTGATACCAGATTTGGTATCCTCCGGGGAAAATTGATGTAAAAAATCGAACATTGTTCAGGGCACTTAAAGCACAAACGGTGCTAAAAAACGAGCAAAATGTTAGATTTCGGTGCGGTTTGCGCGAAAAGCATTCCCTTGCTGACTAATTTGTTTAAAACAAATTTTGACATTGTTGCCAAATTTAAAACCAGAGGTGCTTCAGATAAGTAAAAAGGCATTTCCGACCGACCTTTCCTATGTGATTCCGAGTCATCTAGGTGTCTTCTTCCACCAACGAGGTAGAGTACACCTAGACGACTCGGAATAACTTAAGAAAGGTGGTCCGGAAATGCCTTCCTGAAGCAATAAGTCCATCGAAAGCCTGATACGTAGCCTAGGAATTGCAAGTGTCGTGGCAGTGAATAAAGCGAGCAGGGTTCTCGGCGAAAATTTTAGCGAGAGAGTGTTAAAGGCAGAATATGCAAATTTCACCGTCGAGAGTTGAATTAGCCGCCAGAGGGACAGAACGATAAGAAGGAGTCCGCTGGAAGGAAGCTTTATTTCCATCGCACACAGACTGGCTGTACGATGGTAGAGTACACGAACGCAGAGAAAGCAGATATGATTCTGGCGTACGAGGCTACAGATTGCAATGGTCGAGCCGCTCAGAGGTTGTACGCCGAAAGGCATCCTGTAAGGCGGACTCCTGCTCATACCATGTTTGCTCGCCTTCACCAGCAATTATGTGAGACCGGTTCATTCCAGAAGGCAGCACGTAATCGAGATCGGACGGCACGTACCGAATTGAACGAGGAAATTGTACTAGATATGGTAGAGACCACTCCCAGTTTAAGTACACGAGGTATCGCTAATGAAATCGAGATTTCATACAGTAGCGTTTGGAGGATCCTCGATGATAGTGCCCTGCATCCATTTCACTACCAGCGCGTCCAGTCACTAAAAGAATGTGACTTTGCACCTCTTCAGGCCTTTTCACAGTGGTACTTGCAGCAACGAATTGCAAATCCCTTTTTTGCAGCCTCCGTGTTGTTCACAGATGAGGCGTCTTTTTCAAGAGAGGGTATTTTCAACACCCATAACAGCCACTCGTGGGCAGCAGCGAACCCACATGTAACACGCACTCGGGCTGCACAGGATCGTTTCCTGGTTGACGTATGGGCTGGCATTCTAGGGGATCATCTAATAGGACCCTACATTTTGCCTGATCACCTGACTGGTCCACGCTACCTGATATTCTTGGAACAAGTTTTGCCAGAGTTATTGGACAGCGCACACGTTACCGCTGTGACTCGTACTTCCATGTGGTTCCAGCAAGATGGAGACCCCGCACATTTCAGTATTTCTGTTCGGAATCACTTGGATGCAACATGTGGTGAACGATGGATTGGCCGTGGAGGTCCAGTGCATTGGCCTCCCTGATCGCCAGACCTTTCCTGCCTGGATTATTTCTTCTAGGGACAAATGAAATCCTTGGTGTACGAAACACCCATAAACAGCGCCGAGGAACTTGTAGCACGCATCAGTGCAGCAGCCGGGGAAATACGAAACACTCCAGAAATATTATCGAATGTTCGACGCTCCATGAAGCGAAGATTTGAAGCGTGCATCACATGCGGCGGGCGTCAGTTCGAACACCTCCTTTGACAGCAGTTTTTCCTTCTTTTCTTTACTTTTTCTTTTATGATTATGCATAGCAGTTAGTAATCAGCTTTCTTCCTCCTATTTTGAGTCTTTCCTTGTGTATTACTTCTTGTGATTTGGTACTTGTGTTTTTTACCCTCTTTTACTAAATTTTTTTGCTATAAAATTACTTTTTTGCCACACAGACCAACTTGAATCTCATTTAGGAGGAAAAATTGCTAGTAATTATTCGGCTTACTCCCAACCACAAAATTATCCAAATGAGTTTCCAAGTTGCAATGTCTGAAAGCGCCCTCTGGCTTTGATTAATGGCTACCAAGTCAAAATTTATTTTGAACAAATTAGTCAGTAACGGAATGCTTTTCGCGCAAACCGCACCGAAATCCATCATTTTGCTCGTTTTTTAGCACCGTTTGCGCTTTAAGTGCCCTGAACAATGTTCGATTTTTTACATCAATTTTCCCCGGAGGATACCAAATCTGGTATCAAAATTCAAGTTAAAGTTTCAACTTATGAAAGCCATAAAAAAACTTTTAAAAAATATTGAAAAAAATTTTTCCTAGCGTTCCAAAGTCTAAAGCGCCCTCTAGCTATGTTTTAGCAGTAATATTGCTCAGAATATTTTTTATGAAATAATAAATAATAACAATAATTTTGACCAAAACCCAAAGCGTTTCGACAATTTTTCCCGTTTTTAAGACCAATTGTTTTGCACCCTAAATTTTGTCGGCGCGTGGAGCCTTAGGAAAGCATTTCCGACCCAGCATTGCCTATATACTTCGAGTCGTCTTGTTGTCCCCTACCTCTCCTAGAAGTTTGTAACATCTTAGCTGAAACACCCTGTATATAAATTTTTAAAATTGTTAATCGATTAATAGTAATTTTGATACATATTTGTTTTTATAATAAACCTGATAAAGAAAAAACTAATTTAATTGTCTCTACTTATTAAGTTGGTTCTATACGGCAATATTTTAAGTAATAATCCCACATATATATATGTTCTCTACAACTATATAGTAATTGAAGATAACTTTTATATACTGGTAGAGCAGGGAGTGGTATATCTAGTAACATTCCCGGGAGTGATGTTAAAATCAGCATCAGGGGAATCCTGACCACTGTTCTGTCATTGCTATCAGAGATGCTCTTGATCATGCTCTCAACTCTAATAAGGACAGTATCTGGATCCTGACAGACAGCAGAAGCTCCATCCACTATTTGAAGAAATTGAGAAAGATTACGGACAATACTGGTCTGTATATTATTTCCAAATTGGCTAGGCTTGGTAAGAGGAAAGAAGTATGTCTCCAGTGGATACCATCGCATGAGGGTGTGCTTGGGAACGAAGCAGTTGAGGAGCTGTCTGGTACGGGTTGTGATCTCCCTAACCCCAGCTCCTCTGTCTTGAGCCATCCTGAAATTTATTCTCTCCGCAGAACCGAAACCCTCCTGCTTACCACTAGTAAGCAGCTAAGAGTCCGGGACTATCTCTACAGTGCAGGAAATCCAGGGTTCTTCAGACGGCCTTGGCGCGCTTTAGAAGAGGTCACCTGTGTGGTATAACCTTTGGTCAGGGGGTAAAGTCTTTCTCAGCATGTCCCTGCTCTCTCTCTGCTTCTCCTGCTCATCTTCTGGACTGCTGGGGCATTTCTCCAGGACAGTTGTTTGGAGATCGAGACCTAGTTTGTGACATTCTTATGCGGAAAGGTCAAATGAATCTAGTGTAGGCTTTCCTGCTCCAAGGGGATTTAAGACAACAACAAATAACTTTTATGAAAAAATAATAATAAGCTGCATTTCATAAAAAAACTATTATTATGCTTTATTTCCCTTAAAAAAATTAAAACATCATAAAATAAGCATTTTATACGTTCTATTTATTTACATTTTAGCAAGAATAGATCCTCCTCTGAATCTTATATTTATTTCTATTGCATTTGAAGAGTAATAATACATATAACGTTATTCGTATATAAAGTATAATTCATTATATCACGAATTATAGTCATGGCACAAGTAATTATCGATTTGACATGTCTCCATATACACAAAAAAGTGAACTTCTTTTCGGAAAATTTGTTAGACAATTATTACTTTAGAAAACAATTTATAGACTACTTTCTAATATAAAATTCTTTTAATTTCAAAATATGAATCCACTTCTTTCAATAGGGGTTTTGCAAAATATAATCACTATCTTGCAGTTATCAGAATTTTTTTCTTCGTTATATCTTGCATTCAGCTTTAATATATATATATGCTGTAGAAAAATCCCTCGAGATCAGTACCATTCTTACACTCCGTGGTTGAGCCACGCGGTTGAGCCAAATTTTTTTACAGTAGCATACAACTTCCTTTATTTTACGCAGTTGTTAACAGTATTCTATGATTACTTCAGTAGTTTAATTGCTGAAATCGGATTGACATTCCCAAAGAATAATATTTGGAGAAAATGAAAAAGTAAGCTCTGAAACACATAAATCTATTCGGAAAACATTCAATTTTTAATTAAATCAGTAAGTAATGAATTTAAAATACCTCTATGAGGAGCACAATACACTAAACGAATATACCAATCACTCGCTATAACTATTTATCATATTTGTAAAATAATATTCAGAAACAATAATTGCTACAAGATCCGAGTAGTCTTGGGGGAAAATGAGATCTAGTTAGTACCCTAATTTATAAATTTCATTTCTATTCTTATTACTAAGCTGGCAAAGACGCGTCAAATGCTTATTCTTCTCAATTATAATATGTTTATGTTAGTTTTTGTAAATATTTTAGCCCCGAGAGTTAATTCGCCATCTCTATAATTATTTAGATTAATTCTGTGTATGTGCGAAACTGGAAAATTTTCATAGAATCACAGGGAAAAAATCAAAAACCCAAAGTTATTTTATTCGATTCATACGACTCTAATGTAAAACTAATGCATTTTTACTGTTTTTGAGGAATCGACATATTTTAAGAAAGACGTATAAATTTCTAATCTAAAATTGGAATCAGATCGGACTACAATATCTCAAATTGATGTATAATACTCTCAGTTTCCATATCATACCAGAAAAGGATTTTGAAGTCCATTTAGATTTTTAACATATAGATATATCAGCTTCATTAACCCACAATACTTTTTTTTGGTAAAGGTAAGTTCTGAATTTTTCACTCACATCTGTTGGTCTATTATTTCGTTTATCAAGCTTTGACACTCTTAAAACTAACATTTTAGATGTACATGTCCTATTTTGGAAACAAAATAGATTACAGTACTATGAAACTAAAAAGAGGCGTAACAACCCATGAGGGCTAAAGTCTATTGTGCCCATCTTAGTTTTCATGACCTTGGGCACTGAGGTGCATGAGCAGATGTTCTGGTCAAGTGGACGTCTGTCTGACCTGAAACCCCCAGTGTTATGTTCTCAAGCAAATTTGGTACTCATTTTTTAGCGATGGGGGATGAACTTTTCCAGGGCACGGGATACTTCAAACGTTTTTAAGGTGTTGCGGTAGGTGTACCAGTGGGGTAGCTGGAGCCATTCTGTATTAAAATTGTATGTTTTCTCTGACACTTGTTTTCGACATTGTATCCCTCTTTTTAAGTATGCCATATTGCTATATTTACTACAAAAAAACAAGCAACACAAAATTATCAAGATGAATGCTTGAACAACTATTAGCGACTGCTACACCTTGAACATATTTAATGCAACGAGCATAAAACATAATTAACCAGATGAATCTGAAACCGACTTTGTTATTGTATTTATTCGATGCCGATTCCATGACATCAGCTCGAGAACCCAATCCCGTGGAAGCATGAGGTGTGGAATGATGTCTCCATGACCAATCCCGTGCTTTCTCGGGATATGCTCATCCTCAAAATTTATTCTTCCCATTAGTCACTGTATGGTAAGAAATTCGTTTAAATGTCCGGCATCACAGTGATCACTTTTTCTCTCTACAGTGGCAGTGAACGTGTTAAGGATCATCGTTAGTTTCCAATTAAAGTGCATACGTCATGTAAATTTTTATCGAATCGTTTTCTTAACTAAACACAGTAGCATCGATTGTGAAAAGCTAATCTAGCTGGCATCGGTGTCCCCAAAACATGTTTCTTTTAATACACTGGTGTGCAAAAATTAAGGACGAGACGGTTTTTTCAATATGACTCTGTACAAAAGCTTTCCAAATCAACACATTTAATACCGTAAAATCCCCAATACGTAAGGACATGTGTAATGTAAGCAATACTTACTAAAAGAGAAATCAGAGGGATAAAAAGAAGCTTGATTGAAAAAGTAGCATGGAGCGCAATGCGACTGAAGGCCGAAACATCCCTGTGATGGGTGTCCAGCAAGAAACATTCGGTCTTTAGTAGGGGATATGATCTCCCCTGACTGCTAGGCCCATGCTGAGAATGAGGGTGTCAATGAGTTGTTGAGGCATTGCTGCCCATTCGTCTTGCAGCGCCAATCGAAGCTCCCGAATCGTTACTGGTGGTAAGGTACGAGCTGCCAAGCGTCTGCCTAGAAAATTCCATACATCCTCTATGGGATTGATATCCGGAGATCGTGCCGGCCAATCCATACGTTCAATACCCTCACTCTCTAAGAGCTGTTCGGCAGCTACTGTGCGATGACATGGTGCATTGTCGTCCATGAAAAGGAACTGCAGACCCATAGCGCCTCTAAAAAGACTCACATATGGAAGAAGAATCTCGTTACAATAACGGGTCCCGTTGACTGAAACCTGCGTCGAAGATGCGAAGGTCTGTACGACTACCAAGCAGGATGCCTCCCCAAACGAGAACACCGCGACCTCCATACCTGTCCCTTTCAATGATGTTCGAGAGATGATTGCGGCTTCCCTGCTCTCTCCAGATGAGTATGCGACGAGAATCGCTACTCAAACTGAATCTGCTCTTATCTGTAAAGAGTACTCGTCCCCATTCATTGTCTCTCCAATTCCGGTGTTCCCGGCACCACAGAGAACGCCTTCTCAGATGGGCAGGCGTTAAAGGTACACACCGTACAGGGCGTCGTGCAAACAGACCACCACCGTGCAGTTTTCTGGCCACGGTAAAACGCGATATCGGTCGTCCAGTCGCCTGTGTCGTGTGTCTAGTGATTTCTCCCGCTGTCTGCCGCCTGTTTCTTCTGGCCTGTAAGACAATGTACCGGTCATCTGCGGGTGTGGTTCCTCGTGGACGACCACTACTGAACCCCCGGATATCTGTTCCTGTAGTTTGAAATTGTCTCCAAAGTCGTGAAACGATGCTGTGAGCAATTCCGAACTCTGCAGCCACACTTGTCACACTGCGGCCTTCCTCCAACTTCCCAATGATTCGACCTCGGGTAAAAGCATCCAGATGTCGTCTAACAGATTGATTATTCGCCATTTCTCGCTGAGGCAGCAACTCGGTGTGATTTTAACTGCTATACGGCGTGCAATCTCTTTGCCAGAAATACTGATCTTACACCGACAACATGCTTTATACTACTCAGACACTGTCCCATTACGTCTACCTGCATATCTGCGCATGTGCTACCGTACATCACCTTACTTAATCTCCTGATTGGTCTTTCTGTCCGCTCTGCCTCTTCGTTCAGCTGATATGCTAATTTTTCGACTTCGTCCTTAATTTTTGCACACCAGTGTATGTGCATCTTAGGTGTTAATAATGGTGGGAAAACCCAAATTATCTTGGTGGTCCATCGGTCGATCGCGATCGACTTAATGCCCAATTTTGTCATTTATCGACCCACTAAAGGGAGGCAAGAATGAATTGACCTTGCCCAGCCCGAGATTACAGTACTATAATCCTTTAGAAATACTACTACGTATTTCATACTTTGCCCTCACGCAGCAGTATTAATAAACGTGTTACTTGCGATAAACCAATTAAATAAGAATTGCTTATATTAATCAAAAAGTATATTCTTAGGAAGCATGTTGTTTTATATATCACTATTCTCATTCACAATCGTCAACTGTACATTCTCATTTTCACTTAAAGCTGCCTTCGGCTAATGTTAAGGAATAGGACCCAAATATAGATTTTTTTTCAGATATAAAAGTACTCAAACATTAATATTATATTCTGGCTTCCATATCGTGTAGAGAATCCCTTATTTTATCATACTATTCGTTTTTATCCAAGTTGACACATTTTTTCTTTTATAAAATGTGTTTCTCATTTTTTTTCCCTATACCGTTATGCTAAATGAGCTATTCTTTTACATATTAAAAGGAAAAACTGGTTATTTACGAAATATTTCAAAATTTTAAAAACACTATATTACGAACATATGTATGAGTTACAATGTCACAAATTTTTACAAAAATTGAGGCATTTTTTCTGTCTGAAAATGTGCTCCGCGGTAAGTCCACATTGTCGTATACATTGCGAAAACAGCCTTAAAATAAAACAATTAATTCCTTAAACTTAGAGTTCACAATTAAAATTCAGGCAACTGTTTAGTTTTATTAACCACCAGGGAGCTATTGTTTCCACTACCAATAAATGTCCTTAGCTGAATACTTTTCAAATTAAAGTAGTTCATTTGTCAACGCCGGTGCAAAGATTTAATTTCTGCATGTTGGTGTCAGTGTTCAAATTATATGTATAGGGAGGGAGATATAGAGTAAATATTGTTGTATATTAGTGAATGGGAGGCTAAAATTATTCTTTACAAAAATGTAAGAATGTTTTTTATGATTTTTTTAAATTATTTAATTATTTTTGTGTTTACTATTGCTTTAAGAAATTTTGATTAAAAAATTATATTTAATTATTAAATAGAATATCATCTAAATAGTTATATGTAAAAAATTTTATTACTGTTAAAATTAAAAACTACAAGGGAAAAAACTGCATACCTTTAAATATTAAATTATCTTAAAAATTCAAATTGTTGTCAAAAGGTTCTCGGAGATAATTCAACTTTAATTATTTTGCTTCAGGGGAAAAAAGTGTAAGAATAAAATAAATCAAAAAAGTGTAACTATAAATACCATGCACATACAAACAGTTAGTATAATATGCGTAATAAATATTGGGATTTGTTAAAAAAAAGACTCTTAAACAATGTACCGGAAATAGTAGGGTATATTTCTGCAATTATTACAAAGACCAAATTAATTAACAATTGGGAAGAAAAGTGGTGAAAGTAAAAAAATTAGAGATAAAAAGCCAATTAGTAGAGCCCAAAACTGACATGTTAGAATTTATTACTTAAAAATAAAAATAGACAACCTCCCAAGCCAATAACGATGGTCAATTGTCAGTCTAGAAGGGAAAACGCATCCATTTCCTTCCCAGGAAACGTTTTAGACTACTTTTACATGAATGAAGTGCTAATTATCAATAAGCTTTCACAATTCCTCAGAACATACTATGTTTCATACAGGTCATTGGAGGTCAAATTGTTGTTAATTATTCAAATGAATTCAATCCGCTTTTCATTTCACGTTAATTTAAATTTTTACGTGTTATTTAGCTTTTAGAAGTAACATTCTTCGTTTAAAGTTTCTTGTTCTTTCAATAGTCAAACTATACACAAAAGATGATAAAAATTCAAAGCTTGAAGAATATTTATCTACACTGCTCAGAAAAATTAGAGGAACTAGCAAAAATGTAAAGAAACAACTGCACGATGTCCATGCATGGGCTTAAAATGGAGAATACAGGTGTAACAAAATGCACACAATATTGAAAAAAAGAAGCAAAAAAATTATATGGGGGAACTTTAATTCTCTCTTTAGAATGATGTAAAGAACATGAAATGATGCTTCAGGGTAGCAATTTGGTACATATAAATGACAAAAAAGTAATTTTTTGGAAATGATATAAGATGTTCAATACAGTGTGTGGCCATGTCGAGCCCCTAAAACTGCCATACACTTGTTTAACATAAATGGAAAAGAGTTATAGATGAGACTTCGAGAAATACTGTTCCACTCCTGACGAATTGTTATCTCTAAGTCTCGGATAGTAACAGGAGGCCTTGGTCTCGCAGCAACACATTATCCAAGAGTGCCCCAAACATGCTCGAATCGAATTAAGATCATGAGAACATGCTGGCCACCCCATACGCTGTATTGTTTCCTTTCAAGAAAGTTCCCCACAGGACAATCTGTTTGAGATCTGGCATTATACTGCGTTAACCGAAAGAAATCACTAATGACTGCAACTTATGGTGCAACATGGTGCCTCAGCATTTCATCTGCATACCTTTGAGCAGTCAAATTTCCATTTCTGATAATATTCAGGTCAGTACGTCCACCTATGCTGATCCCAGCTCATACCATCAAACTACCTCATCTGTAATATGATCTTTCCTTAAAGAATATAGGGTTTTTTTGAGTGCCACTTCTAGCCACACCAAAACACGTTTTGTGTCACACCTTAAATAAACTGGGATTCGTCCGTAAATAGCACTTGACTCCAATCTCGATATTAAGCCACCCGCTTTCTTCGGGTCAAATGGTGTCTTACTGTCAAACAAATACTGACCAATAACCTACGTGTATACAGACCCACATGAAGCCGTCGGATTGTTTAGCTTGAGACCCTCCATCTTGTTGCCGAAAGAAACTGCTTTGAATCTCCAAAGCATTGACTGTTCTGTCTCTGCGACCTGTTAACAGGATATATCAGTCATTATTTCATGGGGGTATGAGGTTTCTCCTGGCCAACGTTGAACATATCCTGTTTCTTGGTATTGATTCCACAGTATTGCAATGAAAGTAATTGCTATTCCCCAACAGCGTTCGCTACAGTTCTTTGTGCTTGCCTGTATTGCAGTCTCCCGATAATACACTATGCCATGGATTCTGGTAGATTCCGTTGTCGTGACACTTTCCTGTCCTTTTTTCTCAAAACAGCAGCCAAAAGGTCGAATATCACAGCTGAGACAATGAAAAACAATAGTTTTACGAAATCACGATTTCTACACTTATATCCTTTTTCTAGTTTTTGACGTCATGAACGTTGATTTGCGTATGAAATTTTCTTTTTCTATTTTCTGCTACACATTAAACTATGGGTGCTTTGTTTTACGTTAGTGATTAGAAGAAATATGTGCGTAATTTTGTTTATATCCATGGGCTCCTTAACTTTTATGAGCAGTGTATTTTTCAATAAGGACATTTTTTTGTCAATTGCTAAATATGAAAAGATTTACCATTGACTTTTTGCAACAAGATAATACTCAAAAAATGTTACAGAATTTTGATATTTTTTAGAATTAAATGGATAGTTAATGAAGCAGAATATTTTTTTAAACATCTAAGGAAAAACATTGCAATATTTTTTTAATAAATAACTATTGTATTAATCTTAAATGTATTAACTTTAAAAATTTGTTTCATGCTTAAATTAATATTTTTTTAATTCTTGATATGTTGCTCAGAAATAATTTTTTAATTACAGGAAAGAAGAATATCTAGTTTTCAAATTTCATAAATTTTGGATATTTTCTTTAATTATAACAAGATAAATGTATGCTTTACGGTTGTTGTTTTTCCTAAATTTGTGTTGCGATTTTTTTGTGGTTTCAATTTTGTTCACAGTTGATAAAAATACTTTTCAAATAAAAACTTTAAAACAATTATCTTCATCTGGACTTAGCTCTTTGTAAACTGTTCTGCTCTCTATCAAAACTATCAAGAATCCCTGATTTTTTTTAAAATTTAATTGAAACAGCCTCTTTGAATGAAGGGTAGCTGTTTATGCTACCTGAGCAAAAACAGTAATTTATACAAAGGGCTTAAATTTCAATAACTCCAAATATTTGCCCCTTTTTAAGGCGGCTTGGAATACACCCAGGAATATTCTTATATAAAAAAGGCTCACTCTACTCTCTCTCTCTACTCTTCAATATTAAATTATATCAATATCAAACATATTTTTAATAAATTTTGGAATAAGATTCAAGCGTATCGTTAGTAGTCTGTTAATTTACGCTAAAAACAAAATTTAAAACCCATCCTCCCATACACTATACTGGTCTTAATATTCAGAACCGAAAAAGGAAAGAATAAATCACTTAAAACAATTTTTAGCGTAATAATCCGAGCCTTTTAGTCTTCCTTTTGTCCCTTTCTCCCTTTTACATTTTTCTGTTAACATTTCTTTCTCCTAATTTCCGAGATCAGCCCATAAAGATTCTTTTTTCTGTTCACTCTTGATTTGTCTGAAGTTATTCGTCAGAAAAAATATTACACTCCTACTACCAATTGAGTAAAAGTGGTTTCACTGTTCTTCACAGTTAAAGTATATTATATACACTATCTACCAATAAGTAACCGGATACCTGTAGTAAAAGAGATAGACAAAATTTATTCATATTCAGTAGTTAGTAAAGTGTCCATCTGAGACAATTTACATCCTTAACAACTCCGGGGCATACTTTCCACAAGTGTTTGGATGAGGGACAGTGGTATTTTCTTCCACTCGGCTTGGGGAAGACATGCAAGTTCTTTCACGAATTTTGGAGGGTTTCCTCACCCCTTAATTAGGCGATCCAAATCACCCCCAGAGGTTTTCTAGAGGATTCAAGTCTGGACTCACACACACAAGGTAGGGCAGTCCAATCGGTTCACCCTGTTGTCCCCATACCAATCTATGGTGGAGTTGTCATCTTGGAAGTAACAATGATCCAACCCATAAAATTGCTACTGGGTAGGAAAAGCAGATTTTTATCTAGAATTGTGGAGTGGGAGTCGGTGCTAAGCTAATTATAAATTGCGATCAAGGGACCGTATCACGAGCAACCTCCCCAGACCATAATTACACCTCCGCTAAACTTTACTGCAGACACAATGTATTCAGAAAAAAAGCATTACCCCAAACCCATACTCTGCCATCCTACTGGTAGATATTAAACCTTGATTCATAATTCCAGAGAACCTGTTTCCACTATCTACGGTCCAATTCCGAAAGTCCCTGCACCATCTTAACTGAGCAGCACGGTTGGATTTTGTATTCAAAAGCTTATGGGTGGCAGCACGACGATAGAAACTAAGCAGATGTATTTCCTATTAAATGGTATTTATTAAAACAACTGTTCCGGATGTTTTTTGGAACTCCTATAGTATTTGAGCTGTCGGTTTGGTGTGGCTTTTCCGAATTTCTTTGAACAGCACTCGTCAGTCTTTATCTTTTAGTTTTCGGGGTCTACCGGGACAAAGCACATTACGACAATCAACACTCACCTTTCACTTTTTAATCAAGAAAACCGCTGTCTATTTTGGGATATTAAACTCACTAGACATATCCCAAAGCGATCGGCCATTTACAATCTTCTTGAAGTTAAACAGCTTTGAATTTTATGGCATTTTGCATGCTATAAATTCCATTGTTGTTTCTTACACAATATCTAAGTACAGAAGGCGTGACGTAGATCAGAACTGAAGGTATCCTCATTTTCATGAGTATACAAATACTTATTGGTAGATAGTGTACATATATACAAGGTGTTGCCTAATTCGACAGACAAATTTAGAGGGCTAATAACATGCTGCATGGAGACGACATATCCCCATAGAACATGGGGTCGGAAACTACGTTTAATCATTGAAAATTACGATAGTAGCCATCAGGAGGACGTTAAGACAGACGAAGAGAGTGGCTAAGTGAATAAATGAGCGTTGAAGAAATCTCGAAATCCGATTTCTCCTGGAATTACTGCAGGGAGTACCGGCCACTGAGCACCAGAATTTGTGTTTCATGTATGATGGTGCACCAGCACATTTTTCAATTGCAATGCGTATTGCTACTATGTTACATATCCAGATATGTGGATTGGACGTGGTGGACCAGTTGATAGGTCTCCCTGCTATCTAGATCTCAATCCTTTGGATTTCTTCTTCTGAAGCCACTTGAAATCGCTACAGTGAAGGATCTCCCGACACGGATCATCTACGCTTCAGCTCACAACGCCATCACATCAGATTTGTTTGAAAGCGTCTAGTAATCCTTCACCCATCGGTGTCAACTGTGCAAGAACCCACGTAACTTCAGCTTCGAAAACTTTCTGTGACAATCCTTGTTGTTGCATTTCTAACGACTAGCTGGGATGCATTGTTTTTATTGTAAACATGCTTTACTTCTAATAAATGTATTTCTTGTCTCTTATTTCCAATTTTCATTCCACTCGACATCACATCCTTCATAACTGTTTTTGTGAATTACTCCGACTGAACGTGTTTTGCAACCCCATGTTCTCTGAGTATTTGTCGTACCCATGTGTGTGTGTGTGTTCCTTATTATCACTTCTGAATTTGTCGGTCGAATTTGGCAACACCCTGTATATATAGTGGTGGCCAAATTGCGGACACTTTTTAAAATTGCTATGTTTTTTACGTTTTAATGCTTATAGAAAATTTTAAGTTGCACAAAAAGCAAATTATTGCATATCATTTTAAACAAAATTTAATACTAAATTCAATACAAAAAACAAAAGTCAAATATTGTCAACGCATAAAAAGTTATGCTGCAATAACTATCGATATACATTAGATACTGATGATAGCAGTGAGTTATCAGAGCTTAGTGGGGTTGCCTTTATTCTTTATTACAGCTTTACATCGATGTTTCATTGAGCTGAAAATAGTTTTAACCTCTTTCTTTGTTATTACATGATGCCAGGAAACAATTATATCCTCAAATAGCTCCTTTTATTTCATGGGTACCTCATTCGGACAAGTGTTTTCAAACGGTGCCATAAGTTTTAAGAGTTAAATAGGATTGAGGGCAGGACTGTTTCCTGACCAGGATAACAATGATATTTAGTCAAAAAGCAATAACAACAAATAAAAGAGTAGATTGGATACATGTGTGATTATAAAGTGGTATTTCTTATGTTAAAATTACGTTACAGGTGGGTAGCTCAGTGACTACATCTGGAGACTGAAAGTTTTGTTTAAGATGTCAGAAGACATATTTAACTTAAAAAATGCAGGAAAATACCGAAAAAGGTGCACCACGTCTTTTGATGACAGACGAACAAAAATACTATGTTTCAGAGATAAAAGAATTTCGTGGACAGCCCTCATAAGTGATCTGAATGATGCTGGTGTTTCTGTCAGTTCAAAAATATTCAGGTGTAGATTAGCAGATGTAAGACTGAAAGGTAGAATTCCACAAAAAAAAGCCCTATCTCAATTTACAGTAGTGCTAAAAAGGACTTCAGTGAACAATGGAACACATTAATATTGTACAAATGATTATTGGTCACGTTATATACAGGGACGAAACTAAAATATCGTTATTCGGTAGTGATAGCCTAAAATATGTAAGACGTAGAATAGCAGAAATGCTACATCCTGCCGCATCCAGGCAACTGTAAAGTACCCACGTAGTTTTATCATTTAGTCATGAATATCAGCAGATGGTATTTGTCGCTTTCATATCATCGATGGGACACTGAATGTCATAAAATACATTGACACAATTCTAGAATCCAATCTTCTGTCTTCAATCAGAGATCTATTTACCAACAATGCTTCATTTATTTTTCAGCAAGATTCTGTTTTTTGACACACGGTAAAGTAATGGAAAGACTGGTACCGATCTAAGATCATTGAGTTGTCTCCCTCGCCAGGACCACCACTGTATATATATGCTTGCGTGCGTGTGTGTTAATTGTAGATTAAGACATCGAAAATAGTCTATACTCCAAGGGCTATTTCATCATCTAGATCCTCTCTTTCGGAAAATTTTACTTAATGACATAATTAAATGGGGGTGATAGTTTTTCAATTAATGACTAGTATAAAAAATACATTGTTTTCATTTTTAAAAATAAATATTATTTTTATGCGCAAATGAAGCTTTCCTTGTTGTTTATTCCCATGAAAGTCATGTTAAAGCATTTAACAAATTTAAAGTATTATTTATATAATTATTTGGCTAAATATTCCCGAATTCCTAAAGTTTCACTCTGTTATAAATCTACTTAAGCATTTTTAATGTACACATTTTACAAATATGTAACATAAAGTCACAAAGAATTCATAAGTAGAAATCATTATGAATAGTAATTAATGTCCTATTTTACGTACTAACAGACACAATTTCACTAAAATATTATTTTAGTTTTAGTTTTATATGTATATTTATATGCAATTACACTTATATTCAGTAAATTTTCACTTACATATAGTTCCTTTAATTTAACCTCTCTCTCTACAATTAATTTTAAGTGAATACATTTGAAAATATCTTTCATTATAAATGTTTTAATTAAATCCTTCAGTTACAATTTAATTGAATTCTCACTAAATTCTGTATTAAATAATTACAGAAGTTTAAAAAATCTGCATTTAAGTGTCTCTCAAATGAGCAGTTTAAACTATATTTAAAAGGGGGAAACATGACACATGTGGTACAAAAAAGTAATAGCTTTTAAGTTACTATCATGTAATTTTTAAAATTCTCAATATATTATAAGTCAATTGCTTTAAACGGGAACATTAATACGATTGAATATATTAAATTTTCTCCGATTTCCATTATCTGTAATTACTTTTGCAGGTAAAATTTCAAATTAATTAAGATATTTTGACTCTCTTCCTATATATATATATAGCCTTTTGCGAGAAAATTCAATGAATAATATATAAAAATAAAAATAAAAAGTATGCTTAAAATTTGTAGACAACATTCAAGAAGATTAAAGATATATTCATACCCTTGCAAATTTGTTAAGTGATACGCTATTCCCAAACGGGCTTTTATTAACCCGAGCTATTTATTTTTAGCTATCTGTTTCTTCGAAAAATAAATCTCCACCCTGCTTTTATATATATTTGTGTGTATTTTTAGTCAGTATCATGAAATACATTGAACTAAGAGCATATGTTATAGATAATTTTCTATGATTTTTGTTGTTTATGGTGAAATAAAATTAATATCTCTACTATTTAAGGTAACGAAAAGATGGCAAGAATATTGATTACAAAAATATCCATGACCTTTTCGATTGGTTTTGTTGTAAGAGATAAGTTATTGTAGATAGCCACACAATATATATCTTCAATTTAATTACTCATAATAGATTTTAATTTATAGAAGTTTTACATTTATTCTTCTAGTTTTCGTTTGTTTCATGTAGTCTTTTCAGTTGGATACGCATATTATGATTTATTTGTCTACAAAAATTAATTTTGTTTCATATTCAGTTATTAAACTATATTAATTGTGGTAAATTATTAGTTTTATATAAATTATATATATTATACAATTATTTCATGAAATTTTAAATTAACTCAAATGTATAAGTGAAGGGGAAATTAAAGTTTATATTTCTTGAATTGCAGAATGAGATGCTGAAAAAAAAGTCTTTATATATATATATATATATAAAGGGTGTTTTTTTAGAGGTATGGAACTTTAAATTGCAATAAAACAACGATGTATCATTCGATTGACATGAATTTTTTTTATTCGAAAGATAATCTTGTGGCATTACATTTTAAATATGATTTCTGGCATAGGACTGCCACGGCTGGCTCGGATGTTGTCCAATCTGGACGTCCAATTTTCGATGACTTTTTCCAACATTTGTGGCCGTATATCGGCAATAACACGGCGAATGTTGTCTTCCAAATGGTCAAGCGTTTGTGGCTTATCCGCATAGACCAATGACTTTACATAGCCCCACAGAAAATAGTCTAGCGGTGTTAAATCACAAGATCTTGGAGGCCAATTCACAGGTCCAAAACGTGAAATTAGGCGGTTACGAAACGTGTCTTTCAATAAATCGATTGTGGCACAAGCTGTGTGACATGTTGCGCCGTCTTGTTGGAACCACAGCTCCTGGACATCATGATTGTACAATTCAGGAATGAAAAAGTTAGTAATCATGGATCTATACCGATCACCATTGACTGTAACGTTGTGGCCTTCATAGTTTTTGAAGAAGGATTCCACCAGCCCATAAAGCGCCCCAAACAGTCAGTTTTTCTGGATGTAACGGTGTTTCGACATACACTTGTGGATTAGCTTCACTCCAAATGCGGCAGTTTTGTTTGTTGACGTAGCCATTCAACCAGAAGTGCGCTTCATCGCTAAACAAAATTTGCTTATGAAAATCGGGAACAACGGCAATCTCGTTTTGGGCCCATTCGACGAATCTAAAAGCGTTGTTCAGGCGTGAGTCTATTCATGATGAATTGCCAAACCAAACTGAGAATAAATCACTTAACAGCTGTTAAATCGGTCGCCATCTTGGAAAGTAATGCCAACTTAAACTTCTATACCTGAAAAAAACACTCTTTATATATATATATATATATATATATATATATATATATATATATATATATATATATATATATATATATACGCATGTACTAAAGACACATGTTTATATAATGTGATGGAAATTTGATAAAAGATAAATGTCTAATTTTTAGTATTCGGCATATAAAAAATATATGATAGTATTTTTTGGTGAATTGTGCAAAAAATAATCTTTTCAATGCATCACAGCAGACGTCTTCAATGTTTTTGGAGGTTACTACTTTCTTTTACAATTTTTTTTCTTCTTTTTTTTCTTTTTCCTCTTTCATTTTAAACACAGATAATTTTAGTAATGCTGATTTGTTTCGCTTTATGCCCATTTTATTACTTTACTTTAAATTCTTAGCATCAGTTTTAGAACAATGGAAACTTTCCCAATAGTGTTGGAATCGGAAAATATAATTAGTTTAGAAAAAGATTGTTATCAAAATGCCACCTCCTCTTCCTACAAAAGCTGATTAATGTATTTTTTTAAGGAGTAATTCGAAATCACATTATATAATTACATTAAATTTACGATTGGCATGCTGAAAATAAAATATACATTCATGAATTAAGCTATACATTAAAGATATGGTGAAAGCGATTTTTTAAGGAAAGTGGCAAATGAAGAAAAAAACATGAGCTACATCATTTCAAAATCTTAAAAACTGTTATTGCAGATTGCCAGTATTTTGACACATTATACCCTTTTGCATATTATTGCATAAAAATGGATTTATATATTTATTTAAAAAGAAATTTGACTTTATACTTGTAACTAATGGCATTTGTTGGAAAAAAGTGTATAAAACATTTTGAAAATCACGAAAAGAACGTAGATATATATTGAACTAATTTGTTCTTTTCTTTAAATATTCGGTATATTTTAGGCTATAAAGCTGTTTGTAGAAGTTTAAGAGACCAGGCGCTGATTTTTTATGTTTTAACTATTTCATAATTTTCGCAGATCGTTGCGTCATCTCATATATAGATTGCATGAGACGCATTCTACTGCTACAGTCAAATGTGTCCATATCGTTTATTACTAATTGTTAATTGGATTTTGCCGTAGACAATGTTGTGTAATTATTGTAATATGGAAAAACATTCACTCACTGTTGCAAAAATGGCAGCAATAATGACCATGCATGAGCCGGATTCTCTGAAAGTAAAACAAACTGGGGAGTAAATGTGAGCACGGTAACTATTCATCAAACTGACAGTAAATTAAACAGTTCCGAAAAAGGCATTAGCCTTGAGACAATACTTCTGAAACTTTCTATACTTGCGACCCAATTTTCAATCGTAGTTTTCATCGCCTCCCCCCTCCGCCAAACAATAACAATGTACTGAATTCAATAATGATATACTTTGACGTAAGGCTACAATACTATTTTAATTATAAGCCGTACAAATTATCAAGATAAATATTAAATTTTGTATATAATTTTATGACATGTCCATAGGCTCTCTGGTAATTAATAAATTTGTTCATAACTTAATACTGTTAAATTAATTATGAAACACATTGTGCATTTATAAGTATATTATATTAGTGTAAATGTGTATTTTTTTATTATGTCTGAATGTATTTTGTTTTGCTTCCTTTCAGTAAATTAATAATTTTTTAAAATAATCTTCTGTTTTCGACTTTTTGATATACTCGCGCCCCCCTTGTAGGGTTATCACGCCCCCCTCTAGGAGGCACGCCCCACAGTTTGAGAAACATTGCCTTAAGAATAGTGACCAACCAAAAAAAATGAGTGCATGTAATGATCATTTGGAAAGAGAAGAATGATCATGTAATATCCAGAAACCTCCTGCAAATTGTGACTTACTGTCTGTAAAGGGCACAACTATCATTTTGTATTACTTCAAAACGTTTGACCTCAGATTTTAATTTGTTATTCCATGAAAGTGCTATAAAACCGTGAGTTACTACAAGTATAAAAAAACTGCCAAACAATACCAGAAATGTGCTCGACAGTGTTCGAAGTTAATTTTCAATAAGTCAGGTGTGCAACAGTTTTCGGTATGTGTTGCAAGTACTCGCTGCTCAGTTGGAAAAATATATGCTGACAGACGATTCTAATTTTTAAATAACCTCCAAACCAGGTAATATTAGGTATATTGTCTGCATTTGGTACTGCTGTTCTGTATATCCTGCCACTTGAAACCACTAAAACGAAAAATTGGTGCCTTAATTTGTTACGTGAAATGATTCAAGAGGATGTTCGTAGATACTCAATTTTGAAGGAAAGAAGGTTCGGTCTGAGTACCTTCCGTTGCGAACGAATGCGAGTACTTTACCGATCGTCAAAACGATCGTCTTTGCGTAAAGTTGGTACTAGTTCATATAGATATCACACCGCCACATACTCCCCTGCCAGTGTTTCGGCGAATAGGCGAAAGAACGATATATTCGTGGCGAGCATGTAAGCAGTTGCATCATTCGTGCGTGACGGCTTTAGAATTGTGCTATTTGTGTGACGGTTTAATTGTGTCATTTGTGTGAGACGGCTTTGAGAAGTAACGGCTTATTTGCGTCAATGTTTGACGGTTTGGTTGCTTTTGCGGTGGGTAGATGGCGCAGCGACTACGGTGCGCGAAGGGTGCAGTTCATGTCATGGCCAGGGTCACCAATGAAGGAAGGAAGGTTCGTTCTGGGTACCTTCCGTTCCGAACGAATGCGAGTACTTTACCGATCACGCCAAAACGATCGTCTTCACGTGATGTTGGTACTAGTTCATATAGATATCACACCGCCACACAATTTCATGCATGGGGAAACTTCATTTCACATGTCCAAGACTGTTAAAATCGGAATAGAAAATCCAAGAGCTTGACTGGCCATGTAACATCCAACATTAATTCCCATCAAGAAGCTGTGGGGAACTGTGGCGCGGGAAAGGTGTAATGGGTCTATCCGTGAATCTTCAACTAATCCTCTTGGGGTAAAATTATTCTTTTAACTATAAGTTCTGTTGAAGACTTCCTCGAAGAAGAAGAGATTTAGTTAAATCAGTTCTTCTATTTAATCATTGGCATTTGTGCTCGCGATGATGGTCAACAGTTGATAGTTGTCGATTAAAAGTGATTAAGAGGTCGTATAGTTAAGCAAGATACTTACAGAGAATTGAAGCGTAGGTGTAATGAGTGTTCCAGAAGTCAGTTAAGTAACTCTTAATTATATGTTAGTAGCTTTAAGCCTATGCGATTGCCCTTACGATTATTTATGCAGTGCATTTCCTACCCTTCGTTGTGTTGGTTGATTAAGTAAAAGGATAAATAAAATTGTGTTTAAAAGTGTTATGGCTGATCTTTGCTCGAGCTCCTAAACACCAACAACCCCAGGTGGAATGTTACTGCAGCACTTTTTGAAGAAATATCTGGTGTATGGAGATTTATAAAGCTTATTTCCAGTATCTTATTCATAGTATTCGTAACAGGATTGCAACAATGATTAAAAACAAAGGGGATAAATTAATCTTGAATTTTTTTTAAAAAAAAAATAATTTATTGCTGCGCGAATTGGCATTGTATCCAGTTTTTCTATGGATAATCAGCAATGTTTCGGAAACGTATTGCCTAAGACAAATAAGTTTTATTTTAAATCAGTATCCCACAGAAGTGGTTCTTAAATTTTCTATTGCCACTACGCCTTCCTTTATGTATCAACCTGACATTGCGGACTTCCAAGAATTTGAACCTTGACATCTAACATATGGCAGAGTGATTTAAAGGTTCCTCGATTATTCCAAGACTCCCTCTGCTACTTATACAGACTTTTTTAACACTTCTATGGATTCCTGCTATTTCTTAAAAAATATTACGCTACAGTAATGGCTATATATTAGCAAACAATAAAAAAATTGAATTACTATCCTTGTTCAAAATACATTTTCTAGAAATGTTTTTTCATAAGGTGCAATGTAATGATCTAGTCAAGGATGACTCACACACATCTTTCAATTTTTTCACGAGCACTTTCAGTGTGTGTAAAAGAGGGAAATCTCTCTCTTAACATTATGATTCAGAGACATTCTCGGACCCCCTAGAAAAGCCCTGGGGACCTGCGGCGTTTGCAGAACTTAGTTTAAGAACCACCTCTTTTAAAAATGTGTTAATAGGACTTTTTGAGCTAATTTAGTATGCCGCAAATGACTTTTTTTTTCAACTAAATTTCGGCTAATATAGCTTAACAGTTTAAGGTGGGTGCAAGAAATAAATGAATTAAATTTAAAAAATGCACAGAATAAAGAACTTGGACAGTATAAACACAATATATTTAGTTCCGACATAATTATAAATTTATGTAGCTCATCGTTCAATTAACTCTGTGGATTTTACTTTTTATATTGAGCCCAAGTTCAATAGTTAAATTTACATTTATAAATATGTTAAGAACTGTAATGAACTGCATCTACAAAATTTTTTTCGAGAGAAATAGGAAATTTTAAGGTTAAAATTTATTCCATGAGAAAGAGACACAGCTGCTCTTCTTATAGTTGCTGGCTTGATTTGAATTCTTGATACACCAAACCTAGATGTAGGATTAATCTAAAAGCTTGTAAATGACTGATTGTAATTGTGTTGATTTTATGGTAACTTGTTACTTTGTTGATTTAATTTTCACTCTTCTGTTCATTTAACGCTTTTCTTTTCAAGATGAAGGTTTGCTAATAATTTCCACAATAAAAAGAATAATTTATCTTTTATCTGCTTTTATAAAAGTTTGACCTATGAATCCGTGACCTGCTTTATAAAAAGTAAGTGTTATAATCAATAAAAATTAAACCGTATAAATAGTAACCATAGTAATATCAATAAGTGTCTTAATTATTAAAAATTAAACCGTGTGAAAGTTTTGTTCTACAAAATTTAAATTAATGTACATTTTTAATTTCATTTTGTTTAGCGATTATCTATGAAGTTTACTGTCAAAGCTCACAACATTTATTTGATCGCAATTCAATTTCTTTTATTTGCTTTTCACATTATTTTGAAACTCTAAATAAGAACCAAGTTAACTGAGCAGAACACAGAAGTGAAAAAGTCGAAGTAAGAGAATCCGAAATTCAATCCCAATCATTACAAGATCGTATTTTGTTATTCTATCCATTTGAGCTGAGATGATGTAAGAAATAATTGACCTTGTGTATGCGAAGTGTTAAACTAGTTTTGCAACTGAAATTTCTGCTGATAGTTTTGCATGTTTTTTATTTCATATTTATATACGTTTATGCGTGTGTGTTTGTATAATTTAATACTTGAATAACTTGTTACTACGATTGTTCTTTTATTAAATGTAACAGTAGACTTTATTGCACTTTTATGCAAATAAAATAAAAAACCGAGATTCCTAAAATTTTATTTTAATTTATAATAGGTGTTTTCATAAAAAAAAAATTTAAAAATAAATAAATAAAAACCTGTTTTTGATTTCTACGCCGAATAAACGTGAACTCGGAAAAAATTATGCTACAAATTTTCATTACTTTCTTCAAAAATTAGTTACTCTTTTAACTGTTTGCTTATGTTTAAGAATGTAGGATATATATAAGAAATATTCCTATAATATTTCTAGAGAGTGATAAAAATAATTGTAAGACGTGGCGAGTGGATATTATTACTGTAGCGAAGATACGGCGGGGCCGATGATGTGATTTTCTGTGTTACGTGGAGCGTAGTCGAGTACTGTATTATCGAAGAGGCACTCATATAAATCATTACTGTAATCGAAGGGACGGCATTATACATAACAAGGAGCAAACATCATGGCACAGATACAGAACGCACCGCAGCTGGCTGATTTCATGATGAAGGCAAGCTGACAAAAGAGAGGAGAGAGCGCGGCATTTCCAGAGACATCGGTTTTTATACACGACGGTGAAAACCACGTGACATTTTTGTAATAAGAGCTCTGATTGGTTACAATGGGCAGGAAAGGGATTCATGATGTAATAATATAAGTCAATTACGATTAAGATCAGGGTGTTAGTTTCGAACCAAATAATTAAAAGATTATTTGAATATTATTGAAAGAGTTAATTAAAAGGATGCTAGGGGGAATTATTACACACACCACACACACACACACACACATATATATATATATATGTACCCAGAAATTTTCGTCTTATTTTAACTCTATTTTTAATCTTTGAATTATTCCTAAAAAAATTCTAAAAGCAAAGCTAAGTCTTGGCATTTAATGAAATATATTTTTCCCTACTAGTATTGTGCTATGATTAAATCGATTTTGTGTGCTGTTATTGTTTTTATGGTTAGAAGTAAGAATTAGACAGAAAATAATCTATTATTTTGTTTCAAACCAGAACTTCGAGCAACACAATTTCTGTAAAACTTCTTTATATGTTTTTTTTTAAATCCTATATTAAAAACTCTCAAGAAGAAATCAAAGAGTCACGAAGAAAGTTATCAATTCATGTTTATCGATGAGAAAGTTATGGAATCCATGAGAAAGTTTTTTCTCATTTACCATCGGTAATAAATATGAGAAAAACTCGTTCGCAAATAATGAAATGATTAAACCTTCACAGACATAGGACCAGCGGCGCAGCATTCACCCTTGCATTACGGAAGGAGGAGTGGGGCAAAGCTTATCGTTTTACAATTTTATGTTATGGTTTTACAACTTTTTATAAGATCCAGTTCTCGACCCAAACCCAGACTTTGCAGGAGGGGACTTAATATTCTCCGTTAAGCCACTGCATAGGGCCCTCAATGGGTAACAATTATATGAGATGAATATCGAAGTCAAAAGTTGGTGTATCCCTGTCGAAGAAGTATGATTGGACTTAAAGGTAAAGAGTTATAAAGATCCTAATCCAATGTCTCTCAAAGTTTCAATATTTGCGACCCAATATTTAATCATAATTTTCATCGCCCCCCTCCGTACAATAACAATGCATTAAATTCAGTAATATGTTACTTTGACGCTAAACCTACTATACGATTTTAACCTCTTAAGTGTCTATGGCGTATATAAACGTCTCACTTAGCCAGTGCGTTAATTGCCCCTGACGTATATATACGGTTTTCGAAGTATGATATTTTCTGTGAACTGCTATCCATGAAATTATTCCGAAGGATTTGGAATACAATGAAACGACTTTTAAAGTGTTTACGGATTATTATTATTATTATTATTATTATTATTATTTATACCTTTTCTTCCCCCCAATACATCCCATACGCGCGCCTACGTGGAAAATTGGGGCATTGAGAAACAAATCGTGTAACTTTATAATTCAGCAGTTAAAGAATAATTATAAACCGTAGAAATAATCAAGAATAGCATCAATTTTTGTAAATAATTTTATGTATGACAGGACCATGGGGTCATTGTTATTTATTAATGTTTTTCTTGATTTAATATTCTTAAATTAACTACAAAATGCATTGTGCAGTACTGGTACATTTATGAGTGTAAATGTGTATTTTATTTTTAATTATGTTTGAATATGTATTTTGTTTATTTACTTTCATTAAACTCATAAAAAAATTTTAAATAATCTTTTGTTTTCGATTTTTCAATATACTCTCGCCCCCTTGCAGAGTTATCACGCCCCCCAAGGGGGTGCGTCCCACAGTTTGAGAAACGCTGTCCTAATCTCATTTTATGATACATTCTACCAAGCCTTCACCAATTATAGATCGAAATCTGCAATTCCCAAATCTGACATTCTATTATATCCCATAAACTCAAAGTCAGTGGCACAACAGCCCATGAGGGCCAGAGCCTACTGTGCTGAGGTGCATAAGCAGGTTTCCCGATCAGGCGGTCAATATTATCCCCAATGTCTAAGTCTCCAAGCAAGCTTGGTACTCATTTATCGACTCACTGCAGAAGGGATGAAAGGCTGGTTATATCCCATACTTGTTCGAAACGTCTTAATGTCATTCTGGACAAGGAAGAGGATCAATAGTGCACGGGGATAGTCCAAACTTTTGCGTGTCGCATTAGGTCTGGTATCAGCTTGTTGGAAAGTGGCTCCAGAATTACATTCCATAAAGAGTAACGCAAACGGTCGTAGGATATCATCAACATATTGTTAAACTGTTTAAAATTTCTGTGAAATAATTATAGGTGACTTGTCCTGATAGATAAGCATTGCACAGCATTTAGAGTAATATCATTTTGCTTATAGAAAGAAATGGCTACTTTAGACCACTAATCATGGCCCTTCATATCCGGATCCGATGTCCATATGCTCCAAAACTGAAGCTACGGTTATCATTCAACTGTGTGCGATACCAATCTGCTGACAGCCATGAGGATCGACTACGACCTCACTCTAGACAACTCTACCGATATTATGAGGTTAAGGACAATGTTTTAAAAGCCTCTGTGAGCATAACAGTGCAACAGTCAATGACAAAAGGAATCATGTACTGGTGAAACGGCATTTTTCGTTGCACCATCGGGAATTAAAAACACCGACAACGGGTAAAGACAAGACGTTCGTAATTATCACTTATTTTGTTTTTTGATGTTTGCGCAGTAGGAATGTGTACTATGATGGAAGTTAACATTCGTTGACCTTAAAAGTTTTATCATTTGCATACCTGAGGAGGGGAAAAAAGGTAGACAGAAAAATTTTGTAATGGTCGTCCCCCAGGGGACACTTTCTCATCAACTTGTCGGCCTAAATCTCTAGGAGGGAAAGATGGATGACCAGGACTAACCATGATAAATCTAATATATTATTATCAAAGATAATGTTCATAAAAGGCAATCGGGAACCTTTGGAGTAAAATAAAGGGAGCGCCAACCTTATGTGAATAAGCGTACGAAATCCGAATATCTTAACTTAATCAATCCTCTCTTAAGGTATCCAACTACGTTCGGAACCGCGATTTTAAAAAAGCGCATAAATGGATAATTTCCATGATATTTAGTGTCACTTAGATTAGAATACATGCATAAAATTGTTTTAAGGATATTTTGACAAAAAAATTATTAATTACAATATTCTGGCAAAAAATTAACTTAGAATAACCTTCTTTCAAAATGTTCTCCTTTTATAAAAAATGCTGCTAAAATAATAATATTTTGCTTATATAAAATAAAGACTTCTCCAAAGAGTCTCAACTATTTTTTAAAAAAAAATCGCATTATTTTCAGAATTACAACCAATTGAAATAATTATCGGTGTTTTTTTCTTAAAATTTCTTCCCTCTGTTGTCGTAAAACGTAGATAAGCCCCCTTCTAAATTGTATATTTCAAAAATTCTAGTTGAGCCTCTGTATAGAGGTCTGAGCTATATACAAGCAAAATATTATTATATTAGAAGCATTTTTCACAAAAGGAGAGTATTTTGAAAATGGGTCATTCTATGTTCATTTTTTGTCAAAATATTGTACTTAAATAATTTTTTATTGTAATAATATTCTTAAAGCAATTTTAAACTTGTATTCGAATTTAAGTGACGCTAAATATCATAAATATTATCCATTTATACGCTTTTGCAAAATCATGGTTCCGAACGTAGTCGGATACCTTAATTCTCCTAAATTCACTTATTTATTCTAGTAGATAAAATCCGCCTTTATAGTCACGCGGCGTAATTCTAATCCGTACCGTATCGACACAGCTTTCAGCAGCTCCGCTTCTTCTCCTAGTAATCTACGATTGTTAAACTTTATATATGCACTAGCTAACTTGCATCTCATGGTTTCGTCTTGGGAGGGATGGCTGTGAAATAACGCGATTGCTGCCCAAAGATTCACCAAGAAGATTATTAGTTGAAAGTCACGTAAAGCCTCGTCACAATTTGCAGGTGATCTAATTATTTTTAGTTGTACTTTTAAAAAAAATTGAGCACGTTACTTGTATAATTTGTTTCCCCCATTATTTTGATTCGTTTTACATTATTGCTTCGTTAGTCAGTTGCTTCTGTATGTCCCTATAATAATCCTAAATTTAAAGTATTTTTTTTACTGACAACAATTTAATGTCCACACATATCCAAATATTTCTTATGACATGTTGGAGTATTCATAATTTTTTGATGTGCAAGCAAGTGTCATTGTAACTAGGGATTGCAATACCGGGATACCGAATACCAGTATTTTGAGCCATTTGTACAATTTTGTAATACCAGTATTCACAAGTTTAAATACCAGTTTTACGGTATTTTAACTAGAAAAATATAAACTAACTGAAAATAAAACAGAGTATATGTTAATATTAGATACTAAAAAACGTTGGAACAGTTTACTCCTAATGATAAAGCGATTTTTGAAATTGAAAAATCCAATCCAAAAAGAAATGATCTACATAAATCTGCAAATTAATTTTTCTGACAGAGAATTTGATTTAGTATGCAAAACTATATCAGATCTCCTTTAATAAAACTGGCTGTTGAGGCATTATGTGTCCTAGAGATCCTAATTTATTAACAGCTAATGCAACAATAAATTTCATGTTGCAGTTACTGAAAGAACAGCACACACACACACACACACATCACTATCTGAAGAATTATATATTGCATTGAAAAATCGCACAGAATAAAGGCATCCCGAAGTAGAACAGGTTTTATGGTATTTACATAATTATAACGATTTTAAAAATAAAAATAAAAAAGAAGAAAAGAGACTAAAAAAACAATTCAAATTTGATCAGGTTTATAGAAAATTTTCCTAAAATTTTTTACCTACAAACCTATCCACATTCAGAAGAATTCGGGTACACAGCGAAGATGTGATGATGACAATAATGTCACGAGTGAAAATGAATTATCTCTTGAACAAAAATTAGAATTAGTGACAACTAAAAAGATTTCAACGAATCAAAAGACAATATATCAGTTATATCCAAAACCATCTGACGAGAAATCGATTTATTTGAAGATGATGGATTTAGAGGTAAATACTTGGAAAAAGCATATCACGCATTGCTAACAGTACCACTAAGGTATCCGACTACGTTCGAAACCGTGATTTTAAAAAAGTGCATAAATAGATAATTTTCATGATATTTAGTGTCACTCAGATTAGAATACATGCATAAAATTGTTTTAAGGACATTTTGACAAAAAAAATATATTTAAATATAATATTTTGGCAAAAAATTAACTTAAAATAATCTTTTTTCTAAATGCTCTCCTTTTGTGAAAAAATGGTTCTATTATAATAACATTTTGCCTGTTTATGGCTCAAACCACTCTACAGAGGCTCAACTAGAATTTTTGAAAAATTCACATTATTTTCAGAGTTACCAATTGAAATAATTATTCGCGTTTTTTTTTCTTAAAATTCCTTCCCTCTGTTGTCGTAACTTCTAAGTTATATACACTGCTGGCCACCGTGAATGCAACACACTGAAGGAAGCATGCAAATAACATGAAATTTACAACATGAATTAGCGGAGGTGAGAAATGCAAATGATTAGAATTTCAGCGCAGACACACATCACGCGCGCCTGTGGCATCTCTTCAAAGCGCTATTTAAGACTTGGAGATTTCGACGATTTCAAGTTCGGCAATTGTGTTTCTCTTGTGGTTTTTTCAAAAAATGATCAGTTGTCTCGTAGGAAACAGCGATCAGCTTTTGATCAAGTATCCGAGTTCGACAGAGGAATAATAGTGGCCTACCGAGATTGTGGATTAGCTTTCAGGCAAATAGGTAGTCGTGTAGGACAAAACCAAACAACTGTAATGCGAATATGTGACAGTTGGATGCAGGGGGTACGACGGACCGACGTGGCCAATCGCATCCACCTCAGTGAACCACTTCACGTGAGGACAGGCAAATTGTGTACATGGCAGTGACGGATCGCTCAGTCACATCACGAACCGTAGAACAGCACATTAAGTCTGTAACGCATCATTCAATGTCTGCGCGTACCATTCGACGCCATTTACAGCAGAGTGGTCTGTCCGCAAGACGTCCATTGCTTGATCAACCCTTGACGCATAACCCCAGCCGTCTCCGCCCCAATGGTGCGATGAAATAAGGATGTGAGCGGCAGAATGGAATGAAGTTGTCTTTACTGACGAGTCATACATCTGTCTGCAACACCACGATGGTCGGTTTTGAGTCTGGAGACACCGTGGAGAGAGGATGCTGAACAGCTGCGTTATGCACCGCCACACTGGTCCTGCACCGGATATTATGGTATGGGGTGGCGTTGGATATCACTCTCGCATTCCTCTAGTACGCATTGCCGTTACTTTAAAGAGCCAGCACTACATCTCCAAGGTGTTGGAGCCAGTTGTCCTTCCTTGCCTTCAGAGCTTGGCCACAGCCATATTTCAACAGGATAATATGCAACCACACATGGCACGCATTGTCCAAAGGTTCTTCGTTAATCACCAGATTGAATTGCTTCCATGGCCGGCTCACTCTCCGGATCTTTCGCCGATAAAAAACATGTGGTCCATGGTTGCTCAACTATTGACCCAGATTACACCCCCAGCTGCCACACCAGATCAACTTTGGCAAAGTGTGGAAACTGCTTGGTCTGCTGTACCCCCAAGAACACACCCAAAGTCTCTTTGAATCAATGTCGAGGCGTGGGGCAGCGATGATCTCCAACAATGGCGGCTACTCTGACTACTGATTCTGGCAGGAAGAACACTTCACAGAAGTCTATAAATTTAATCATTTGATGCTTGGTCAACATGTTATCTACAAATTAAATTTTGTTGTTGCTATCTCTTGTGTTTCTTGGTGTTGCATTTACGGTGGCCAGCGTGTATTTCAAAACTTCTAGCTGAGCCTCTGAACAGAGGTCTGAGCTATATAGAGGCAAAATATTATTCTAATAGAAGCATTTTTCACAAAATGAGAACATTTGGAAAAAAGATTATTCAAAGTTAATTTTTTTGCCAAAATATTGCATTTAAGTAAATGTTTTTTGTCAAAGTGTCCTTAGAACAATTTTATGCATATATTCTAATCTAAGTGACATTAAATATCATGAAAATTATACGTTTATTCGCTTTTGAAAATCACGGTTCCGAACGTAGTCATATACCTTAACGTAGATGCCGAAATAGCATTTTTGATAGCTGGTAATTTCTGTGCTCAAAGTTACATTCCAGACTCAATGACAGTACAATTGATGCATTTTGTTTTCTTAAGATCACATTTCAAATATTTGTAATAGTACCACAGACTGAATTGTGATATTTACACTCTTTTATGTGATTTAATAAATAACATGTTCCCCTTTATTTTGTTATTCCTTATATACTGTTATAATTTATAAATTACAAATTATTTTTTGTGATATTTACACTCTCTAATAAAACTGGCAAATATAAAACAAGAAAACACCTGAATTCCCTTCCTTTTTCTAAAATTTCTACTACCGGTATTAAAGCCAGTATCTCGATATTAAGATCTAAAAAATACCGAATACCAGTATTGAACTTTTGGTCCGATATTGCAATCCCTTATTGTAACTAACGAATACTCAAATATCTCCTATAAAGACCAATATTGCACCAAATTACACTGGCCTCAAAAAGTTAAGGTACAACCGGGTTTTTGTGTCAAATTTGCAAATGAATGAATGTAGAAACAAAAAATTTGGAGAATATGTGCATTAAATTGTTTTTTATTGAATGCGTCATAGAAATTTGTATAAGTGTATTGCAAAAACGATTTATAACAAAAAAGCAATCTCTGCGGAAAAGTCCATTATTGGAGAGAACAGCACATCACAGTGTTATGTGGTAAAATGGCATAAAAACAATACAAAAATGGGTTCTAATAAGGAATGTGTCCACCTCTAACTTGAATGCATTTGCAGCTTCGATTTCCCATGCTGTTTATTAAGTTGTCGGACACCGGAATAGGAAGCGAAGACCAGACACAGAGTAAGCCTTGTTTCGGCTCATGTAACGACCTTGGAGGAGGATTTAAAGCAGCAACCTCTCTGCCAAGATAGTCCTAAAGATGTTCTATCGGATTCAGGTCTTGAAATCGAGCTGGTTTATTCCATTCGTTCCAAACCGTGATCCTCCAGATACCCTCAACAATCCGAGCTCGGTGAGGTCGTGCATTATCATCCATCAGAATGAAGTCGTTACCATTAACAGCAGCATATGGGCGGACATATGGATCAAGGATCTCATCCCGATATCTAAGACCAGTTACGGTTCCTCCATGGAACACATGCAGGTCAGTGTGGCCACCGAGCGAGATCCCTGCCCAAACCAGGATTCCACCACCTCTATAACTGTGTCTTTCAACAGTGTTGGATTGATGGTATCTAGTGCGCTGTTCCCTCCAGATCAGTAGACGCCCTCAATCACTCTCCATTGTAAATCTGGACTCGTCTGTGAACAGCACAGAAGCCCATTGTTGCTGCGTCCAAGAAACATGTTCTCTTGCCCAGCATAAGCGGTTCCTTTGCTGTCGTCCGTTGAGGTGAACGCACACAACTGGTCTTCTTGCATACAGACCTGCATTGTGAAGACGATTTCGCACCGTAGTAGCGGAGATTCTTCTTCCTGATGCTTGAAAGTGGTCTGCAACGAGCTGCGGCACAGTAGTGGTTCTTCTCCTTCATGCCGAAAAGAGCTAGAAAACGGTCTTCTGCAGGTGTTGTAGCTCGTGGTTGGCCTGGAACAGGTCTTCTGGACACAGAATCTTCGGATTGGTATTGATCCCAAAGTCGCTGAACAATACTACGAGACACATTGAGACGTCTAGCAACATCAGCCTGCGACAATCCATTTCCATCCATCCAACTGCCCGCCACCTTAACGAATTGGGTAAACGACGTCTCTGAGACATTTTCAAAACTCTATTGACTATTGTCACCGAAACTGCCAACAACTGTTGAAAATCAACACAACTTACACACAAAAGTACGGAAGCTTGATATTTGCATATTTTTCTCTCACTCATAAACATATATGTTCTTTTCTATAAAATAAAAGTTGTAGCAATCGTTTTTGCATTAATGTTTTTAAAGTTCGTTTTATTATCATTCATGTAAACTATGCACTTTATTGTTACTGCCATTTTTTTTATGGTGAGCTTCGAAAAACATGTTGTACCTTAACTTTTTGAGGCCAGTGTATATTGTAGTTGAAAAGCATTAATTAGAGTAATTGTGCTAAATTTGTTTGCGTGTGAATGTTCATATAATGATACGAATCTCACAGTGTTTACTTTTATGGATTAAAAATAACAAATTAGAAAAATATTCAAAAGCAAATCGATAACATGAATTCAATAACAACATCAGATTTTTAAAAATATGTATGAAACTTCAAAAGAAAAAGTATTCTTACCCTTAGAGGGCTTTGGTTTGAAAATATGCGCATAACTTCCATAAAATAAAGTTTATTTTAGGGGAAAAAATCGTTTGTCGTTCACAAAAAATTGAGAGGATTATACAATACTTTAACAATATAGAATTTAAAAAATACGCACTATATACAAAAATTTATAGATTCTACTTTAAAAGAAATTGCGAAGTTTCCTTAAAAAATACTGAAGTATGATTTATATATACTTGCATTCTTGATATTATATTTTTTTTTCTCTTCGAGGTAATATGTCACTATTTTACCATAATATGTGTTTAATTCCTTCTTTCTCATTTACTCATTCATTATTAATTTGTCAAACTAAATTTAATACGTACCTTGTGAGTATGCTATATATTTTTATTAGAAATTTCTGAACAGAAACAATAACGGATGAAAAACTTGTATGTAATTAGTTAACTGTAGAATTATAATTAGTGTACTTACTCGAATCTAAGTCACCATCGATTCTAAGCCGCAACGTAACTTCTCAAATTGTTTTAGGGAAAAAATATTCTCATCGATTCTAAGTCGCACCCCCAATTCTCGACGAGTGTTTGAAAAAAATAAAAAGTTGTGTGAAAAGTCCATCAATATCCGAAATTCAAGAAATTTTTTGAAAATGTTTTAAGGATAAATAATAAGAAGTTATTAATTATATAGTTTATTTTACCACTATTAAAAAGTTTCAAATTCATATATGAAACTATAGTTACTTTAATCGTCAGTATTAAGTATTATCCGAATATGGTACGGAAAAAACAGAAAAATATTTTTGAACGGCACCGAAATGCTAACCCTACTCCGACTACCAGTCACGACGCAAGTCAACCTACCGTAACTGAAGAGCCATCCGGAGAGACCAGCATGGAAATACCATTGCCCAACACACCCCAAGCATCACGGCCCGGAACACCAGAGGACTTTGGCCCCACTTTTGAGAACTGCCGAAAACTCCAAGAGCTCACCACCATCATCGACCTCTACTCCACAACTCTAGAGAGCACGCACTTACTACTTAAAGGCGTGATGCAATCAGGAATCAAGGATCCCAACAATCCAATCATCAGGAAAGAAACAAGCTACATGGAGCTGACGAACGAGCGACTTCAACAAGCGGTGAGTGAGTACGCTCTCTCCCCCCCTGCGACAATCCCAATTGCACACGTCATACCTCGAATAACTCCCCAGCTAAAAATAACTCTCCCGATCCCTCTCCCCCAACAACAGTTCCGACAAAACGAAAGGAAAACGAAGACGGATTTACTCCCCCCACTCAGAAAGTTAACTAAAACCACTCTATCTAATTCAAACCCCGAAATCAACTTTAAAGTAAACCTATCCAACAAATTTAATGCCCTTGAAAATGAAGTTCCCGAAACTCCAGTGGAAACAATAACGCAGTCACCTAAACGCACCTCTCCCACCTCAAGCGCGACTACCGATACACCTAAATTGCCGCCCCCCACCATGTTACAAATAACTGACGATTTAAGAACTCACTTAAAGACATTAAACGAAAAAATGCCCGCTATACGTACCAAGACAGCAGGAAAATACGTTAAACTTTACACTGACACTCTACCACAACATCACGCACTTAACAAATTACTCGAAGATTTAAAATACCCATTTTACACATTCACACCTAAGCACGAGAGACCCATTAAAGTCGTCCTAAAGGGCCTACCACGAAACACTAAAACGACAGAAATTCACTCAGACCTTCTTGATCTGGGTTTTACAATTAACAAGGTCACGCAAATTACCGGAAATATCACCAAACAATTACTTCCAGTTTTTATAATTTCACTACCAAGAAACCCAACGAACGATAAAATATTTGACTTAAAAAAACTAAGTTACCTCTCCATTATTGTTGAAGGCTTTGAAAGCAGAGGGATTATCCAATGCTTTCAATGCAATCAATTTAACCACACGGCCGAACACTGTCATCTAACACCTAAGTGTCTTAAATGCGGCGAGAAACATCAAACAAGGGACTGCCAGATCAAGAAGCTCGATACACCCTTCAGCGTCAACTTCCAAGCTCATGGCCAATTACAGTAAATGCCCCCTTTTCCCCAAACCACGCAAAGGCACAAACGTAAAAACTAACCACTTAAACATAACAAACAATTTTGTCAGGCCCAACACTTCTTACGCGCAAGCTACACAACAAACATTTAACTCCAAAACAACACAACAGATGGCACCACCCAATACGACCACAATCGAAAACCAAACTGTTAAGGAAATACCCACCTCGCTTCCTTACCTACGCAAAGTACAAACACCCAAAACGACTGTCTAAATAACACAAACGCTACAACAAACGATACATGCTCTATCAACACTTGTTCAACATATCAGTTACTTAAATATACAACAGCCCACTCCCGTACTACCAACTCTCACACACACACAGTCACAATAGAAACATAATAACGACCAAACTCAGTAAAACTGAAATCATAAATCAAATTAACGGACTCCTTAACCAATGCGACAGCGCAAGTGACTAAGTTATCTTAGTTTATTTACCACTCGGTAAATATTTCAATCTAATATTCACATTTTCTTACCCCCTTACAACGATTGCGACACTAATGCACACCCAATAGAGAGGGTTACTCACTAACAGTTTTATCCAACCACAGTGCTTCCACTCGTGCAACTGAGTTGTACAGAGAACCCCACCTCCGACGACAGGAACATCCATCAAACGGACTGATCGCCTCTTCCACCCCAGTGATGACGTCACCTCCTTCACACTTGCCTCACGTCAGATGACCTCATAAATCTTCATGCCTGGAGCCAACAGCTAAGTGAAGCACGGCTCCTCGCGAGCTGCTTCTTTAACAACTTCAAAGGACTGTTCGACAAATTCAAAGGACTATATGAAACTACTTTAAAGAACTTTGCCAACTGCAAAAGACTGTTTCATATTTTCAAAAGACTGTGTTAGAAACTTCAAAGGACCTTTGTAATTTCTAATCACCACTTTAAGGACTCTAATACATTGCTGATATGGGACGGAGGGTTATTAATTAACCCAGTTTCCCAACGACCCCCTCCCCAGCTTATAATCGTCAGTATTATGTTTTGAAAATGATTCGTCCAATGTCACATCTGACTATGGAATTGGTGGTGGCATCGCAATTTACACATACAGTGTCGTCTTCCGTGCCATCCGATGCATTTGTTATGCAACATATTTTTGAAAGAATGTTTTATAGAAGGATGTAAAAGAATTATTAAAGACTGTTAAACATTCACAAGCAAAAATTATATCATTTTGTTTGTTAGGTTTGTGATTGGAGATTACTCAAGAAAGAAATCTTCAGAGTTACCCACACAAACTTCGAAATTACTCTGATATAAATTTATACTTTTATATATTATCACAATAAAACTTCAAGAATATTCATTTAGAAATAAATATTATAAAATTCATGCTTTTATCAATGTATTTTATATAATCTTAAGAAAACCATCATGTTAAGGTATCCGACTACGTTCGGAACCGGGATTTTAAAAAAGCGCATAAATGGATAATTTTCATGATATTTAGTGTCTTTTAGATTAGAATGCATGTGTAAAATTATTTTAAAGACATTTTGACAAAAAAAATTATTTAAATATAATATTTTGGCAAAAAAGTAACTTAGGAATATTTCTTTTCAAAATGTTCTTCTTTTATAAAAAGTGCTTCTAAAATAATAATATTTCGCTTATATAAATTAAAGACTTCTCCGGAGAGTCTGAACTAGAATTTTTGAAAAATTCACATTATTTTCAGATTTACCATAAATTCAAATAATTATTGGCGTTTTTTTCTTAAAATTGTTACCCTCTGTTGTCGTAAAATATGGATAAACCCCCTTCTAAGTTATATATTTCAGAAATTCTAGTTGAGCCTCTGTATAAAGGTCTGATCTATATACAGGCAAAATATTATTATAATAGAACATTTTTCACAAAAAGAGAATATTTTGAAAATGGGTCATTCTAGTTCATTTTTTTGTCAAAATATTGTAAAATAATTTTTTATTGTTATACTATTCTTAAAACAATTTTATATACATTTTCTAATCTAAGTGACACTAAATATCATAAATATTATCCATTTATACGCTTTTGCAAAATCATGGTTCCGAGCGTAGCCAGATATCTTTAAAATAATAATTTACTTGATAAAATTGCATGACGATATATTGTTTCAAATTATCCATCTTCGCAGTTCCACTTTCATTTCTTTCTGTTTTCTTAGATTCGACAACACTCCTTATCAGAATGCTCAGACCGCTAGACGGAACATGATTGAGCATACTGACTTGGTGCCTGTGTCCTGCGTGTACCTATTCCAACTGTTCCCTTTCTCGATAGCCTTCGACCGGACGATGACCATCCGTGAAGTCGGTGAGAAATCTCGGGAATTGTTTGGCGGCGAAGAGATGGTTGGACTGCCTGTAGAAACCTTCTTCCTAATGCACAGACCTCGAGTGGCATTTACGTGGGACAACGTAAGTAATTGTGTTTTTTAGTCTTTAGAATGCTTCCTGATTAGTTGTTTATGTTTCAAAATGTGTGCAAAACATAAGAAAGTGTTTTCCATTCTGTCGTAACAGTGGATTAGATGCGCTGGAGTAATTAATGAATTCAAATGGAATAACTGACAAAGGTTAAAAGTTGGTTAAAAGAAGATTAGTGAAATTATAATTGTTAAAGCTCTCATCTGTAAGCCAGTTTTAATTCGTAAAAGTATTGTTATTATAACGAAACATTTGCTTTCCTTTTTATATATAGATAAAATATATTTTCTGAATAAAATCAAAAATATCCGTAAAAGCAAAAAGGTTTTCTGCATTTTTTTTAATGATTGATTCTAAAAGAGAAAGCATAAATTTTTTAGGATAGAATATCAATTCATTAACGCGAAAGGAAATTGAAAGGGGACGATTTAGAAATCATTTTCATAAAAGCGTATCAGTTTTGACTCTCTTTTAAAAAAATCGTAAAAAATAGAAAATACCATTATTTTGTGAAATATATATATATATACCATATCGTGGCAAAAAAAAATGATCTTTCCGATTCTCTAATTATTTTTTGTCTGAGATAAATAGTAAGAATTAGATGGCGTTTTTAAAAACGTGGGGAAAAGTCGGAACTTCATTCATTTCTACCTTACGTTCATCGCGTAACCGTAACTGGTAACACGTAACGAAATTCTTCCCTACCGCGCGTGTGATAAGAAGTTAACTTCAAAATTTTTTAATCATGTATTTTTGGAGATTTGTCGTGGCATTTCCTCCTTATATTGATTGAGGGGCAGATCACGCTCATTACTATGATTCCCAGGATTATTTGAAAGCAGCATGGGGGGAGAAGTCATTGAATCAAACTTGAAATTATTACTACATAACTTGTTGTTGTTGCTATGGGTTTCATACTGCGATACATACGAAAAACGAGAGATAGATGAACAGAAACATACAATACAAACACAGAAGAATATATAGATTTTTATTAAAAAGATGATCAAACCATAAAACAGAAGAGGTGCGCTTCTTTCCTTTTGAGGCGGGAATGCGTTTCAGGTGAAAGTTAAACTTCTTTTCCCGGAGATACAATCATGCCTTGTTCGGAATTCAAACGAGCCGTGATTACAAGCCGAGTGTCATATTCACCTAGGGATTGCAACATCGGACCAAAAGTCCAAAGCCGGTATTCAGTATTTTTTAGATTTTGATACCAGGATACCGGTTTTAATACCAGTACTGGAAATTTTAGAAAAAGAATAAAAACACACAGGCTTTTCTTTGTTTCATTTGCCAGTTTTATTAGAGAGAATAAATATCACACACAAAAAAAATAATGTGTAACTTATAAATTATAACAGTATATATAGAATCACGGAAAAGAAAAGGAACATCTTATTTACACTGTACCGCCATATTCTTTTCATAGTATAAATAATGAAACCAAACCGAAGGATTATCAACTGACTTTTTATGTTCTTTAAAGTTATTCTTATTCATTATTATGGGTTATTATTTATGAGTATATATATAATGCATCTGAAAAATATTATGGACCCTAAAGTAAGATATGCAAATACAATGTGAATAACAAACTCACCAATTTAAAAATATATCGAAATATTACACACTTTGTTTACAACCACAACCTTATTTTCACAGATGCAAATATCAGACTACGAATCCTGCACGTGTGCAGTATCGCTCTGAGCTGTAGTAGGATAGTTTTGGCCCACCACCTTGGCTGATTCACATATTTTATCACTTCTCTTGATTGTGCTGTGAAATTTTATATCCACAGTCTAATTAATTTTGCTGGTTAGGGGGAGACAAAAACAAAAACGTATACTACTTTGCTATGTTATCGATTCCTGAACATATAATGGAAACAATTTAAAATATTCTAGTAAACACCAAAAACCGGTATTTAAACTTTTGAATACCGGTATTATAAAATTGTACAAATGGCTCAAAATACCGGTATTCGGTATCCCGGTATACCGGTTTGGCAATCCCTATATCCACCATACTAGGTGAGGCGGTTTGCAGCAATTTACTTTTATTAAATACTAGAAATGATTGACAATATGCAAACAAGATTAGGCTATGGATAAGAACCAATTTGTACTTATCTTAATGACATGCAACCCCTAGGACTATGCCACCACCCGGAGGTTGCAGGTATAGGAGGAGTCGTTGAAGAAACAGACATTATTATAAAAAACAATGCTTTTATTTCAAGAAATTTATGATGCATTCAATAACTTTGCGAACAATCCTAATAATTTAAGTTATCGTATATATTAAAATTCGTAGATAAACAAAGTATCTACGTAGGGATGTATGTATCCCAATTTTCTGAAAAACCACGAGACGCAGATACTAGCAGAAGGTATCGAAATTTCGGGAAGGATCCGAGGAATCCGTTTTGACCATTTATATTCCGATATTCCAATTAGTTAAAAAGATATTAATTAAAAACCTTAAAACGCATTGAAATGCATCGTGGCGCCATCTGCAGAGAATATCGGAAAAAATTCTGTTTTACAAAACAACGAAACTTTGCATATAAATAAATTTATTTTACAATTTTTTTTAAATAAAAAATGAGTCGAAATCGGTTCCTTTTTTTGAATACGAATTATAAGTTGTTCCGCTTGAACTTTCTTTCGCGTTAATGAAAAAATATTTTACACCAAAAAAAGTTCAGCTTTTCTTTTTTTTCCGCGTGTAGAACAATTTTATACGTAATCTGTAGAAAGATTGATAAAATATCTTAAAAATTACGGTTAAAAAAATATCTTTCTTCTAATTTAATTATTTTACAATTTTTTTAAATATTTTTGGAACTTCCTATTTTTCAGAGTTTTTTAAAACATGATGTAATAATTTTGTAATTTTGAAAATTTCTATTTTTCTGTTTATTTCCATACATAAACTATTCTTTTTTTAAAAAAATGTACTTTTGGGTTTCCGGTGGCTGCAAAATTAAACGAAAAAAATTGCCTAAAATGTCAGTAATAATTAATTATAATTACATTCTTTATTTTTTTCGTACTTTTTGATTACAAAAGCAATCGTTTCAATAGCTATCTGTAAATTTTTCTTTTATTAATTACTTTTAGAAATTTGATTTTAATAAATATATATATATGTGGGAGACAACAAGGGGTCCAAGACGTTTGTCTTACTTCACATTTATTTTAAAATTAAACAAAAATTAATTAAAAAGGTAGCTATTTTAACAGATAAGTTTGAGGATGATATGCAGAAGGTAACGCCTGCTCGCGCACCTCTCGAGTTCTCTTTTCTCCTCTCTTCAAAGTTTTTGTTCTCTTTTCACTAGTTCAAAAGTTTCCACAGTTTCAGTTCTCATAGTTTCAGTTTTTGTTTCACTTAGCTGCGCCTGCGCGCGAAGACTGCTTGGCTTTGGCTGCATGCCACAACGGCCAGCCTGACTGTACGCTGTCCGCAGCGGTACGTCTTTTTTTATCCTTTTTCATCGAGACCAGAGGAGAATCTGAAACATACAAAAAAGACGGAACAGACAAGGACTATACGACAAATACATAGAGATTTAACATATCATAATTTTTCTGAACTAGACAGTTTCTCCATCATGTGAAGGCACCTCTTCGACATCCGGAAGGTTCCACAGGAAAACATTGTGTTTCACAGGCATAAGAACGTCTTTTTTAACAAGTTGATCTTTGGTTGAAAGCATCGATATTTTCCTCTGTAGAGTTCTGGACGTCTGTTCAAAACGATTTCTCTTTTTCCTTCGTTTCCACTGCCAGGGCTGGATAATTTTCTGGAGCATTGTAAACCGACGATGATTACTCTCCATAGGTGAAGGGGTAGGAGATCTGGAGATAAATTCCACGGAACTCGTTTTCATGGCACCATTTACTTTCTTACACAATACTATATCAGAACATTTTTCTCTTATAATACTCAATTTTAACTTAGTACTCTTAATTTTATTACTATTATAATCCTTAATTAGAGAACTCAAATCATTTCTAGTATTAAAGTTTTTAACATGTGGCAAATCATAACTAGAGTTTTCTATCACATTTGAAAAAGAAACATTTGAAACAGAAGCAACACTAGGATAAGCATAAGCACCTAAATCTGCACTCAAAGAGGATTCACTTTCACTCAATAAAACATCGCTCTTTGCGTGGCCTAGTTTCTTTATTTCAGCATATACACTGGGATGTATAATAAATTCTTCGGTCAAGGTCGGTGATATTGCCGTTCGAACACTTAGACCGGAAGAGTGTTGATCAAGAGAAATATTTATGGGTTTAACTTCTACCATACGCTGTTCGCCAAAACATGAACTTAATGTTATTATTTCTTCGGAAGGTGTTTGCACTCTAATTAGTGAGGAATTTAAAACTGGGATCTGGCAACCTGAATCGATCAAGGCTGTTACGGGCTGATTTTCTACAAAAATGTGTACATATTGAAGATTTACGAATTCATCGCTATTTTGTTTTTCGCTCTCGACTTTCAAAGTATTCACGTTTATTCTATTATGGATGTGGGATTCTTTAGGCTTAAAACGCTCCTCGCAATCTCTTGCGTAATGAGATGAATCACCGCATATAAAGCAATTTTTATTTTCTCTTTCAAGATATTGGGGATAGTTCTCTTTAATCTTTGGTTTAAAGTTTTGTGATCTATTTTTAAAGGGGTCTTGGGTATATCCATAAGTAATAGGAGTTTCTTTACGTGATCCGTTTTTAGATGAAATATAAATATCACACTCTTTAGCTAAATCAATAGGCCTAAACCAATCTTCTGCTTCTCGAATGCCAATATGGGTTGCGGTTTTCTTATTTAAAGTTTCAAATAATTTATCAGAAATTATAAGATCACATAGAGATTCAAAGGAATTAACTTTTCTTAACGAACAATAATATTGGAAGTTTGCCGTCAATCTTGCAGCAAATTGGATGTATGTCTCGCCTGATGATTTTACAGCATTTTTAAATGAGTTTAAACACTCGCGAGGGGTTAATTGGAATTCTCTGAGTACTATAGATTTTAGTTTTTCATAGTCATTTAATTCCTCCTTTTTAATATACAATAAGACATTATGAGCTCTTTCCGCCCAGAAGATTTATTAAAATTTCAGATTTATATTCGTCATTTATTTTCTTGGTTAAAAATGCGCGTTCTAATGATTGGAAGAACAGATTAAAATTTTCAGATCTGGTGGGAACAGGAAGAGATAAAGTTCTGATACTGTTTATCATATTTTCTATGTTAGTTTCGAACTGTTTTTCTTCGACTTTAGCTGCAGGATTTAAACTTAATGCTTTATTTTTAGCCGTTTGAAGTTCGACTTCTTTTTCTAATTTTGCTAACTGAAGTTTCGCGAGCTCAATTTTCTGTTTTTCTAAAGTTACCTCTCTTTCGTTTCGCGATACTCTCTCATCTATACAGTTTTGAATTAAAGTTTTAACGAAATCTGGATCACTTTCAAATGTACTACTGTTCTCAATTTTAGTCTTTAGTTTAGCAATAGTGTCCGTACTCTCCACAGTACCGTCTAGATCCTCAACAACTCTTATGAGATCCTCTTTAAGAGCGTTTTTATACATTTTAGAAAAATATGGAAAGATCCTACCTTTTTTTCTAGCTCCCTTGTTGCTCGCACGTCTGATGTATCCAATAATTGAAGAAAAATTTCGATTCCACTGATTTCACCTCTTCACAGGTAATATAGTTGAAATTGTTCGAATTGACACCTCTTCGCAGGTTATATGTGAGTGGTTCCAACCTCTACACAGGCGGAATTTTCGTCGATGGGTTCCAACCTCTACACAGGCGGAACGAAGTTTCCGAAAAATGGCGGCGCGTCTCCTCCACGGACGGCTTTTATTCACGTTCCAAATTTTGATCAAAATCGAAATTTTTTTCAATCCCGGCCTCTACACAGTCGGAGTATTCATGCTGAGTTCAAACCTCTACACAGGTTGAACGAAGTTTCCGAAAAATGGCGGAGCGTCTCCTTCGCGGACGCTTTTGTTCATTGTCCAGACTTTGGTACAAAATCGAAATTTTATCGATCGCGGCCGAGCCCCCATAATTTGTGGGGGACAACAAGGGGTCCAAGACGTTTGTCTTACTTCACATTTATTTTAAAATTAAACAAAAATTAATTAAAAAGGTAGCTATTTTAACAGATAAGTTTGACGATGATATGCAGAAGGTAACGCCTGCTCGCGCACCTCTCGCGTTCTCTTTTCTCCTCTCTTCAAAGTTTTTGTTCTCCTTTCACTAGTTCAAAAGCTTCCACAGTTTCAGTTCTCATAGTTTCAGTTTTTGTTTCACTTAGCTGCGCCTGCGCGCGAAGACTGCTTTGCTTTGGCTGCATGCCACATATATGTTTTTTAAAAGGATTATTTCTATTATATTTCATTACTAAAGGAATTCTTTGTTAATTAAAAAGTGCATCGTCTATTATTTATATGAAGTTTGAAAGCATTAACATAAAAATGAAGCCCGAAAAAAAAATTTTACTTTAACGAATAACGAAATGGGATATTGAAAAAAAATCTACCTTTATTTTAAAGCTTAATTCAATGCTTTTCCCCGAAGGAACCGACGGCGCGATTGTTAAATCGGCTGCATTATGAAACGGCAGTTCCCAAGTTCGAAATGAAGGAAGAAACATTCAATTTCACATTATGCTACTTTTTAAAGCTTTACTCTTAGCATATCTGAATCATTTTCTTTTTATTATTGCTTCACATTAATAACTTTTTTAATTCTAACGCAATGTTTTTTTAAGTCATACATCAAAATTTGAAGCTATATCTTACCTATGAGAAGGAGGGGAAGATAGAACAATAATTTTACACTAAAAAACCGTGTTCGGGCTATAGAGGGGGGAAAGAAACCTGTCTTAAATCAAAAATAAGTGGAATGGAGCAAATTTCCAAAAAGGGAAATTTTTTGAGACAATTTTAGAAATCGCTCACATTGTGCGCGTACAAACACACACACCCAGAAATGCTGGTGTCATGAGGAAAAGAGAAAGCCCAAGAAATGCCGGGCTAAGCTGTGGGGGGAGTCATGTTGAAAATGAGTATTAGACGTGCTGATTTTGTGAAGGAAAGGGAAAATTTATAAAAGTAGAGATAGCCCGTGCAACGCCGGGCCATGCAGCTAGTAAGGTTATAAAAGGTAGACTTATCTCTGGATCCAATTGTAAATGACTTGCCAGCTCTTTTCTAAACTCTTCTGTGGTCCTCTTCAAATCAACTTCCCTAGTATTTCCACTTCTCCGAATGGACTAGAATACTAACTTCAGGATGAACGACTCAATACTCCCGATTTACAACTAGCTTTTAAGGATTAATTCTAACACACCCATTTCCTGGGTTTAAATAGCATTTACATTAGTATAAAATCATGTCATCTCTAAGGAAAATCGGTTTTAAACTCAAATCACAAATAATAATTTCCCCAAGAGGATCAATTGAAGAACCGTGGATAGAACCCGCCACACAACTTGACAAAATCAAAATCATCCGTAATCTTGAATCGCAAAAGTGGCAACGGCAATTGGAATGAAAAAAAGTGCCAATATCGTCCATTAACATTATCTATAATCATCTGTTTCGTTGACAGTAAGTACGTTATTCAATAGCTACGTTCTTATGTGGTGTTGCAGTGTTCTAGCTTAAGGCTGTCTTCGGTTAGTGTTAAAGAATAGGACCCGAATTTGGAACATTTTTTCAGATATAAAAGAAAGGAAAAATTAACATGATATTCTGGCTTTACTGTCCTTTAGAGAGCAGCATTTTTATCATATTTCCAATTTTTAACCAAGTTGGTTCATTTTTTCTGCTATAAAATGTGTTTTGCATTTTTTCTCCTATATCGTAATGTTAAATAAGCTATGCCTTCACGTATTAAAACAAAAAAGAAAGTATTCATGGAATATTTTGAAATTTTTAAAAACACTGTATTGTTAACAGAGGTATAAGTTATAATGTTGCAAATTTCCATGGAAATTGAGGCTATTTTTTGTCTGAAAATGCGTTTCGCGTATAGTTCAAGCTCTCGTACTTTTACCGAAGACAGCCTTAAAGCCCGAATTTGGCTGGACGAAAGAAAACCTGAATTTAAATAGCATAGACCTCACAAAAAGCTCATTGTTGCAGATTTAATACTTCCAAGCGTGTCATTCAAATAGGCATAAAAATATTTACAATAATTGAATGAATTTTTACAGATATATTTTATTTTATTCAAGCAAATATAATGATCAAGATTTGAGAAGAGTAGAAGTTGCTATCGCAAATTCAAAATGACTATTAGGCAACAGCGTTAATGAATTTCTTTTTGCATATTATTACTAAACAAGAAAAGCTACTGGATATTACTAAATAAAAATAAGATAAGTTGCATAAATATATTAGTCTGTCATTTAACGTTTTCAAACAAATAACAATCATTAGTAAAACCTGTATATTTTTATGGGAAATTGAAGCATTGTGTTATTTTTATCCTTGACAAAAGAAATTTACTTAACTTCGTGAATTTGTTACACAATTTTATGTCAGTCTTCTCAAGCTTAAATATTGTATAATCACATTTGAATAAAATTAGTTTAAACCTTTAAATGTAACTTCGGATATTCCTTATTTTACTCAATATTAATAAAGACATGCTATGAACTTTTCTATCTTACTTTATTTAGGCATTTCAATGATAAAACTTCATGGAGAGTCGCCAAATCTCCTATCAGGCTAAATGGGGATTAAATAGAAGTCTGCATTCCTAAAAGAACATTCAATTTTCTTCGATATATAGAGGGTTATTGTGTTTTGATTGATATAAACCTGTCTTGGTTGTCAAATAAGTTCAATGTCATGGAAATTTAATCTGATAAAATAATAATAAAATAAAAATCATAACCATTGAATAGAAGATATTCTAGTGGACCTCTTCAGAATTGATCGTAATTTTCCTACTTCAATTTAAGCCTTCTTTATACAGATTAAAGTGAAATATAGGATCCCAATTTCTTAACAGCAATTCCCTTTTTCATGTATAAATTTAGTCGTATTGGATTTTTTCGAAAGCAAAAATAAGGTAAATGATGAATACAAAAAAAATGTATCTTGAAGCTACTATTTGTAAATCACTGTCAACATCAGAACTGAGATATTAAAGAAAGATATTACATCAAAAAAATCAAAGAAAAAACTTTTTTTAATATTTTTTGGAAAATGAACTTCAACTTCTACTGCTTCTAAAATGAGGTTTAACTTTTACTTTAAATTAGAAGTATTATGATACATAGACATGATACATTAGACAGACTATGGTGTTTGACAAAGCATTGTTTGTAGATAAAGCGTTTACTTTAAATAGTAATCTCTAAAAAGTGTAAACTATAGCAAAAAAGGAACATTTAGGAAAAATCCTACAAATCCTATAACTTTGAAACTTCGCACATATATTAATATTATATAAATAAACATTTTAATGGGAGATTTATCAAAGAAATTATTAAAAAAACTTATTTATTATTAAATTTTCCATGTTACTTCACAAAAATGATTTTAAAAAAAAACTGCACGAAATGTTTTTTAATTATTTCATTAATATAATAATAATAATAATACAATAAATACGCATAATAATTGGTGATTGTACTACCAGTACTTTTTTTAAAAGTGTTCCTTAAACTTTTTAAACATTTGAAGAGGCTGCGTGCGAGAGAAGAAACCCCTTTAACAATTTAATAATTAAAAATAAACTGGTTTGTTTTCGTTTTTCTAAAATTTTGTTAGTTCGTGTTAAAATAACTGTTATTTCTTAATAACTGTCTGTTTGCATTCATAATTCATGCATTCAAGAGTTAACTCACTGACACGTAAATGCGACATTCATGATATAATTTTCATTTTGTTTTAATAACCTCAGAATAATAGCACAATATATATACGGTACTTATCTTAAAATCTTTATAATTTATATTTATAATGGTAAAAAATGAATAGCCAAATTGTAAAACATGAATATCCCAAATTGGTTTTTTTTTTATTTCTAATGGGCTGCTAATTGGTCATTGATCATTGCAGACCTAGTACATCCCCGGAAGCTAGTATCCCTTTTTAGTGCGGTGCCTTAGAGGCGGATACCAATCGCCGCAAGTAATTTTGACGTCCAGTTTCCTCCATAGAGGGAGGCACCTAAACTCTGACGATGCGAACCTGCACCAGGATTTAATTTTGCCGAGAGTATCCAAGCCAAACAGACACTCTAGGGATCTTTTACATGCCGTATATTCATGAGTATCCAAATTGTAAAACATGAATATCCATTCATATTTATTCTCCTTGTTTGCTTTAAACAAACGCAGCTACTGAGAAAACTATTATCCACTACATATATTAGATGTTTGGAAACTCAATTCCAAGCGGGTACTGGGTCAAAGGGGGCTCATATCAGTTCTGAGAGAAATAAAAAAAATTCTTATCATTTGGTTAAGTGATGGCTAGTATGTATTTAAAAATGCGGGAAAATCGACACCCTCCATCGCATTAGTAAATACTATGATCACAAATTTCACAATTTTACAGTGATTCTTTCACTAATGTGATCTTGCATAGCATACATCACAGACACAAATCGAGCAAAAGGCTTTGTTGGTTTAGTTTAAATTAACGCGGTTTTATTGTGTAGGGGTTTGAAAAAATGATGTCACCTAACTGACTTCCCACAAAAAGAAAAATATTGCATACTACCCTAGGTAATTACAAAAAATTCCCCATTTAGTAAAGATTCAAAAATGATACACAACACGGTTCTTTTCTACCATTAAAAAGCTTAGAGTTTTTTTTAATTTGCATAATATCTCCATTTTAAATACATCTGCGTGGTCACAGTACCTAATAATGTGCATCATATCAGTAGGTACTGGGACCACAAATTGCACAATTTTATAGTAATTTTTTTCACTAACGTTATCAAACATAGAAATGCAATCAATCACAGTCACAAATCAAGCAAAACATTCTGCAAGTATAGTTAAAATTAACGTTTTTTGGTTTGGTTTAGGAAAATGATGTCACTTAACTTTGACTCTTTATAAAAGAAAAATATTACATACTTCCCTTGGTAAGTCATTTCAAAAGACGATCTTTTTGGTTAAGATTCCAAAATGGTACAGCACTTGCTTTTTCTCTATCCATAAAAATTATTTCCATTTTTTTTAACAAAACTACTTTATTTCAAAAAAACTCAATCTTAAGTCTGAAACTCAAACAATAAATTTAAAACTACAATTGAAAATAACCTTATAATCCTTTATGAATCAAATTTCCCATGTGTTTTTGCCTAAGCTCTTTTGAACCATTTGAAAATGTAACCGAACTACACCAAACGAATTGCTTGAAGCAGAGGAAGAAATAAATTTAGCTAGTTAAGCCTAACTCATCAAATGATCTCTTTCAAAAAGATGTAGAGCTTGCTGTCGTGTATAAGATAAACACTCCGAATATTTAATTCATCAAAGCTTTAGAAAAATGCTTTCTGTTTTATTTTTAAATTCATTACTTAAGTTCCATCAACTGAGTCTTTTGGAATGAAGTCATTTGGTAAAAAATAGCAACAAATTGTTAGCAGATATATAAATTTTTAGAAAACATTATTTCACTACCCATGAAAAAATAGATTTTAACTTCCATATTTATTTAAATTTTGAAAAGTGCGCTACAATGTTCCTCAAAAAATAAAACCTCTTTTCAACAGCAAGAACAAGTCGACGTACACACATTCTCAATGTAAATTCGTTTGTTGTTTGAAAGCAGGGTTGCATTTTACGTTAAAATTATTTATACCAAGCCCGATAATTAATCCACTTCAGAAGTTTGCATCTACTCTACTTTAAGGATATATATTGCTTCCCCTGAGAGTAAAAGTTTAATTCTCATTCCCTGAAAATCGAGTTCTAGAATTTCGAAGAAATGAGACGCCGAATGAAGAATGTGCAGTTTTGCTCTTTAAAAAGATCACATGAACCGCAATGACATATGAGACAGCAAGGTTCCTCTATTCACGAGGCCGACGCGGGAATTATTTCGTCGAAGACGAGCCGAAATAGTTCGCTCGACCAAAAAGCCAAGAGTATCGGCACTAAAGCGTTAGCATATACTTAAATATAATCAGAAGAAAATTTACAATTCATATATGCAGATAACATGTATTTTGAAGTACATAGTTCCAAAAGAACTATTACCTCGCTGTAGAACAATTTTATAGGTTAAAATTAAGTATAATGGTGCAAACCACACAAGTTAGAGTGTATGAACCGGATTTTTTTTTACTCGATAAAGATTTTATTCTGGCAAACTTTCTAAGATATTACTTTTTTTTGTAACAATTCCTATAGTTTAGTGGATTGTCTTAAAAATTGCGGAAAAATGGCACCTTATACAAAATCTCAACCGTCTTATCTTTAAGATTAGCATACCGAATTAACAAGATTTCAGATTATATGCTCGTTTTTTGATTTTAAAAAAAAACGCGAGTTTATTTTGTAAAGAGTAAAAACGGAATACTCTCTCTCTCTCTGTCTCTCTCTCTCTCTCTTTCTCTCTCTATCTGTCTGTCTGTCTCTCTCTCTCTTCCTCTCTCTCTATCTGTCTCTCTCTCTCTCTCTCTCTATCTGTCTGTCTGTCTCTCTCTCTCTTCCTCTCTCTCTATCTGTCTCTCTCTCTCTCTCTCTCTGTCTCTCTCTCTCTTGAAAAATGCAGAGTAGTTTCTTATTAATACTTGAAAGTATCTGTGTTAAACCTTTTAAAGATCGATGAAAATTATCTCAAAACTTATATCCGAAATTGACTCAATGGGATTGTTAGTAGTTCTTGAACTAACAGGAACTAACTTTCTATCTTGATAATCAACGACAGCTCTTACAAATGAAAAAAATAAGTAATTGTTCGCACAGATAAATATTTACAAATATTAAAAAATCTTTTAGATAGTTTTCGAATACTTTTATATCGGAATATCAAATTGTAAAAAATCAAATAAGTCAATTTCTCTGAATTTTCTTTCAGATTTGATTAGTTAATTGCAAACGTTGTAGATGTATATTTTTTATATATTTTAATATTTATATGCAATAAAATATAAAAAATAGGATGCAAACTATTTATTAAATGTAGATAGTACGTAGTAAAACAAAAGTTTTGCATTTGAGGGTTTATTCTATTTTTGTAATTACAAAACAATTTCGAGGAATATACGAAGCGATATACTAATAAGCCATAATTTAAACCAGCGGTTTTGTTAAAATTGGATACGTGCTTTTATAGTATTACAAACTCAATCATTCTTATCATATGTTTTGAGTACTGTTTTTTTTCGGTATTCAAAAAGATAAATCTCAACTCGAACACGCTTTGCAAAAAAATCGATATGCAGTTTTTTGAGAAAATCAGGCTTTTGTTTTTCTTCGAAAGTTCATTTATCTTTATGAAAAACAATTATTCTATTGTGTTTGTTATAGCTGTATTCTCATCTCATATTAAAAACTTGGAACCAAACTCGGAATACTTTTTCATATAGAAAACATTCTGATATTAATATCACATTATGACTTAGTAATAACAAGGGAAAACACATTCTAATATACCATACATTTCTAATTGATTCAATACATTTTTTCTTGATACAAAATATGTTTTGTTTCGTTTCTAATAACCTAGTGATAAATGAATTTCTAATTTTACATACGTTAGAGAAAAAAAGGCAGATTTATAATAAACATTTCAAATCCTTAAGAGCACAGTTATATTATCAGCATGTATATAATGTAATAATTTCTAGAATTTTTTTAATATCTGAATGATTGTCAATCTCGAACTTTTGGGAATTTAGTGTTATTCATTATAATATTTTAGGTGAAGTTGCTTTAAAAATTATTTATGTAACCTCTTTCTCTCTCTCTCTCTCTCATCCCTCCCTCTCACTCACTCTTTATCCTTATTCCTCTCATTGTTTCCTACGTAAAAATGTGCAGTAAATAGATATTAATATATTAAATATAATCAAAGTAAAAAGTCTCTAAAGACATATTTTTTTAAATTATCATCAGTTAGTGCCTATAATTAGCAGATTATTAAAGTTAGAGTTAAAAAAATTTTGAACCTAAATTCAAATTTAATAATAACTATGAAATTCAATTTGTACAATGAGTCAATTAATAAAATTGTCTGTTAAATTCCATACTGCATTCATTTCATTTAAAAACTTTTCCTAATGCAAATATTTTCTGTGTGTGTTGCAAAATGTTTTTTTTTATAAAAAAATTTCTAGAAAATTTAATTTCACATTTTCTTGGACAAAATTCTAAGTACTTATCTTTAATAATTTCATAAGAATTGTTTTTTATTTTAGTTGAATTAAATCTTAGTTCCCCTGATATAAAACTAATCATATTGGTTTTAGGATTTTCATGTTTCTTGGTCTTTTATACAATGAGTTATTGAATATTTTATAATTGTATTCAAATTTTTTGGACCATTTAAATTTGTAATTTCAAATTTTGTAGATTTTTCTTATAATGAGTGATTTTGCGTAGAAAGCGTTTCTTTTTTAAAATGTTTACAAATACTTTTGAATCGCTCAAAAATTACTTGTAATAGCAATTTTTATATGTTTGTTTAATATTGAAAAACTTTTAAATACAATTCAGTAATGCTTAAAAGCTCTACAAATGCAACAAATATTACTTAATTAACCCTCTGGCCAGAACATAAATTTCTTTTGTCGCACTGAGAATCATCCGTCTGACAGACGGATACATAATTTTTTTTTTAATTTCATTACCTTAAGGATTGTTTTAAATGTCCTTATAGCTCATGAAATTGAGTATGGTTCAAATAAGATTTGTTGGGTTGAATCAAGCACAACAATATATTTTTATCACTAGAAATGTGAATAGTATTTTTATAAAAACTTATTAGAAATCGAATACATTCATGTAAAATTAATTAAAAATAATAATACTATAAAAACTATAGGAATATCCGTGTGATAGACAGTGATAGATAAGAAAAATCGCACTTATCGTGAGTTGAAAAAAATCCCCAAGTACCACCACGTGATCTTCTCACTGGGTAGAGTCCAACTAAAGATGTCAAGGCAGCCCACCCCCAAAATTACCCCACGCAAGCACATGGAGGTGAAAGTGCTCTTGAGTGGGGTATAAATAGGCCACAGAATTAGGTAATTTGGTATTTTTTGTTGATATTGTGAATCATGAGCTTTATTTAAATATTTTAAAGAGAAATTTTAAATTATCGCGGCCCAAAATTTGGATATTGGAAACCAACTTCAATTTTTTAACAGGATAATGTCACCGAGCGCACTGCTCTCAATATACGCCACTGGTGTCTCTATAACTGTCCCTAAATTATGAAAACACCTACTCAACCACTTTATTTAGCCCAGTAGAACATATTTGGTGAGATTTTGATGTAAAAAAAGAAACCATGACAAATAAACACAAAATGGGAAGTAAAAACAATAATCACAGAAGAATGGAGGAAAATCGATACAGAAATTACAAAAAACTGATTAAATCTATACCAAGACACTTAAAAATTGTTGTGGACACTAAAAGATATCCTCCTAAGTACTAAATTGAGAAATAAATACAATATTTAAAGTTCAGTTGAGATTTTTGTTAAGTGTACGAAGACTTTAGTGGCGTAATTTTAGTAGCTTTTTGATTATTAATTTTTTTTAAAAATAGGTATACTATTTTTAAAAAATTAATTATGTCATTCCATTAAGAACAAGTTGCAGATATTATAAAAAATTACAATTAAATATATATTAATTTTTATTAGTCGAAAACATTAAATTTTATAAGAAATTGCAAGTGTACGAACACTTCTACAAGTGGTACACAACACAAGTGTACCACTGTATATTCCAATAGTTCTTCCTATGATTTCTTGATTAATATAACAGTGGTATAAAAAAAGATATTCCGGAAGTTCTAAATTCAATTCCACCGAAGACCTCTTCTAGAAAGTTGAAAGTTCTTCACTGAGTTCAAACTCTATGAGTACATTGGATGTCATTTATATTATTTGATTAGGGGATTAAAACTGACAAGATCTATTACTTCTATACGATCAGTGATAGGTTTCAAAAATACCTTAATTTAAAAGAATCTTTAAACCTATTTGATTCTGATTATGAGCCGGAAAATTACACAAAATAATTAGTCAAACAGCAACACAACCACATATTTTTAAATAATGCTTAATTTTGGTATAATACATCTTAAACATACACATTTCACTTCAGAAATATCAAAAGAACAAAGAAATACTTCCAGGCACAGAGCTTATTGTTGCAGTTCTTTTTCAAATATTTAAGCGAGATTCGTTGTTTATGAACCTGGCACTTCGAAGCTACACGAAGGCTATTGGAGACAGACTTCATACATTTTGAATCAAGGTCAAAATGGATCTGACTTGGGGCCGAAACTTGAACTCGTATCCTACTTACCAAAAAATGGCTAAAAGACTTCCAGGCTTCAAGAATAGCTTATTCTGAGTTTGACTTCTTCACAAAATCTGCCACTAAGTTATTTGATTATGAATAAACGTTGCTCTAGCACAGTGGTCTTCAAAATTTTCAACTCACGGAACTCCTAGAACTTGAAGGTGTTTTCGTCGAGCCCCTGAACAGGACTCGGCGACCTTTTATCTGAGGCGAGCCAAACCAATCTAACAATAAGATTCAGCGCGTCTCACAGAAGGGCATATTTTAAACAATTCGACTCCCATGATATTGCATGCAGAATAGATGTAAATAATATAAATATATTTGCAGTTTTATTATCATTAATTTTGCATCATTTAAAGATATGCCTTGATATAAAAATAAGCAGCATAAAATATAACTATTTCTTCAGCAAACATAAATTTCAAATTGAACATATATTATGAATTTTTAAACATATTTATTAAAATAAGAAGTAGACAGTATAAAACATAATTATTTCCCTTCATTATAGTTGAATAAAAAGCAATTTTCTTTCTTCAAACAATTAAATATATCTATCGATGACACTCAATAATTTACTATATAAATTTATTTTTAGAGTTATCTTTCAATTTTTTTTCATAATTCCGTAAACGTCCATAATTCTGAAGATGTTTGTCAAATAAGGTCCATAAGAAATTCATCAACCTCCATCCACAACCAAAAATTGACGAATTTGTGGAGTAATGCAGAGTGCCACTGAGAATTGTCCCACGTGCCATAGGTTACCGACCCCTGCCTTAGAACTAGAAAGTGTTTTCGGGGAACCCCATTCCATATTCATATTTAGAGGGCTATATCTCACAATAATATTTAAGTAAATTAACATGTTATAGGTACTTTACGTAAAGGCAATAAAAAAAGTATCGCATTTATTATTAAAAAAATTCTAATCAATTTTTTAATATAATTTACTCAATAGTAATATTAATTTGTGATATAAGTGTCATCTACTCATGTATTATAGTTAGTAACTGGGATATGTGCTTGCTTTTTTTCACACAAATTGTCGATGTCTAGGTCTTTTGAGATTACATTCAATCACATTACTTATTCCGAGTCTACTTTGTTTTTGTAACCACTCACATTAAGAAATATATTTCCCTTACACACAATGTTCTGAATGGTATTAAAACATTTATAGTTGTGTGAGAAATACTGTGCATTTTGTATGAATTTGCAACCTAAAATTCAGGAGCTGTTCTTGCTTAAATTCAGATTTTAACATCAAATCTGTTGATATGTTGTTTCCTCTCTAATTATTATATGTGTTTTTTTCCACTAATGCAAAAAAGTGCATATTCCAATAGAAAACTTATTTAGTTTTGAAAGATATTGGGCTAAATAACGAGCATAAAAACAATAGAATATTCCCTATTTAATAGGAAATATATGTAAAGATAAAACGTTTTAATGTTATTTTATTATATAATAAAATTTTAAAAGGTGTTGCAAAATAGAGTTATTACATAAAAATAAAATATTCAGTTTTAATTAATAGGACGAGCTTTAGATACATGTAATTATACAAAGTTCATAGAGAACGTGAGTCCATTTTGCATACATATTTATAATTTTCTTTCAATTTTTTTTATTGTGACTTGTGGAACCCCTGGATATGCCTTGTGGAACCCCAGGGTTCCGTGGAACACAGCTTGAAGACCACTACTCAAAAACAGTGTTTCCCAAACTTTTTTTTTTTGCTTGTAAACCCTCTAAGTCAGTGTTTCTCAGCCTTTTTTCAATTCCTCTATTAGTTCACACTCTCCCTATATATATAAATATACGTATATGTATCTTGTTCTAATTTTCAATCGTATAAAATACTTTTTATTTATCCACTCAAATTGAAATACATTTTTTTAAACTTGCAGTGGATGACACTTGATGTTAATACAGTTTTTTTTCAAATATTAATTCGTTAATTAATTAATAATTAGTAACAAAAATAATAGTCCAACACCCTACATAAAAAAGGAACATCGTTCGTTGTGTCTCTGTAGATCAATTGTTAGTGCTTTAAACTTCTAATCCAAGGGTCATGGATTCGAATCCCACTTGCGATGACTTAATTTCTGAGAATATGATTTCTTTTTACTACGTTATTTTATTGGAATAATTAAATTCAATTAATGAATAAATAGTAACAAACGAAAATAATAGTCCAACACCTTACATAGAAAGGAAAATGGAAAATCGCTTTCTATTTTGCCACTTAATATTGTGATTCTGTTATATGTATATACATATTTATATTAATTGTAATTATTTAATAAAAAGTAACCAAAATACAATTTCTTTTTTGTTGACCTAAGTAGAAATTGGCTTAATTTTTTTTTTCATATTTCTAATTTTTACTATATCCCCATAAGCCTGTTAAATATTATTCTATCCCCCATGCATATATAGGTATGTATACATATAAATGAAACTAAAATAATAAATAAAACTCTAAGGCTTTAGGAAATCACTAGAAAATTATTATTACACAGTAAATTTTCAAAACTTTTACTGGAAAACTGAAATAAATTGAAAAATTTAGTGAGATCTTTGTACCAGATGTTTGTAGCAAAGAGATTTTATGTGAGGTTTCAATTTAGTTAAATTTATTCTCAAGTCTCCCCATTAGTTATAGCCAATATATTTCTTCTTTTTAGCATCATAGCACTAAATCTACATTCAGTTAAATGTGAAGATGTTTATGGTAACAACAGTTCTCTAGCACATTTGGTTGCATTGGGATATTTGATTTCAGTTTCTTTACAAAGCCAAGCCATCACTCCTTTCACATTAAATAACGGTTTAATTGAAGCATCGTTTTGCACTTCTGTTCCTTCTTGATACTGCAAATCTGAAATATCAGAAAGAACCATTAACATTTACTTTCTTCTTACTTGCACCACTCATTTCACTATGAATCAAAAAAATGAAAAATTCGTAAGTAAATTCTTGAAGTAAAGTAAACGTATATTTAAAAAATTGCATACTAAAATACCCAAATGCAGAAAAAAAAATTATACTTTTTTTTATATGACAAATATTTCTGGAAAATGATGCTTCTAGAAAAAGAATTTATAAAAATTACCAGCTGAGTTTACTTACCATTCATATATTACCAATATTTATTCAATTTATGTAATTTTTTAAGGAACGAGACTTTTGTAACAATTTTACAGACATTTATTTTAAATTAACACCAACGATTAATAATAAGCGGTACAGCAAAACACTACAGAATCTTAGATTCCAGCATTAATTATTTCGTACCATTAAAAACAAACTGTGCGATTACATTTGGAAGGAATATTTTATCGTCAAGCGGATAGAGAGTATTCAATACTTTTATTACAATTTGTCTCATATTAATAAAACAAGTAATAAAAAATATTTTTTTACAGTTGGTTAACATGCTTTAAGATCTAACTTTGGAATTAATTTGATATCGGAGTGCTACGCTTCAAGAAGCGCTTGTTGTCGAGTGATAGAGAATCCAAGATGGTGGCCTAGCTGTAACAAATCGTTAGAAAAATTATTATAAAGAATTGCATTTTTCTGACTCAAATTTTTTGAAATGCGGAAATAGCCTGGAATTTAAATGAAATAAAAAGAAAGAATAAAAAATTTACTTGTTTCTGGAGAACAGCATTAAAAAAATGAATACTGGAACTTTTTAAAAAAATAGAATATGAGGAATTAAGAAATGTGTATGTGTGTGCCGGAGAAAGAAGAAAAATAAATAAAATATTGAAAATTCATTGTTTCAAAAGATGAAATTCAAAAAAATAATAATAATATATCAAACCAAAAATATTACCATCAGGAAAAAATAATTACTGATTGAGGAATGTTATGAATGCGATTCAGAGAAATCTTAATTAAAAAAGAAGTCATTACTTTTAGAAAACAAATTGGATCAAAAATGGGAATATGATACGTAGTAATTAGTAACACAGCTATGATATTTTTTAAAAAAATATCCTAGTCTTCACGAATGATATTAGAAATATCCATATCCGAAAATGGCACAAAATACAACAAAAGACGTAGCTTAAAGAAAAAACGCAATCAAAATGATTAAATTTTTAAAAAATCTAATTAAAATCGTCTGAAATTCATAGGGTTACCACGAAAAAACCAGTAAAAATTAAAAATAATATACTACGTCATCTCTATAGCCAAATTATATACGATAAAAATATCAAGGTAATCATATTGTAATGTTATCCTTCACCTTGGCGAACATAAACTACTTTGTGCATAGCACACCAACATCAAATTAGTACCCTGCAAGTTACACCTCTGTTAGGTTTTTATGCTTGCCTAATAAATTGCAACTATTTGTGCTATAATCTTAAACTTTAAACAAGAAGAGATGATTACTGAAAATGGCACTGTAAAAGAAAAATATTTAAATTAAAAAATTGACTGAAAACTAATATTTTTTATTTTACTTTTTCTAACATAGGGGTGTCTTATAGATGTACCCCGGAATCTTCACTTCTTGTGGGTACGCATGAAAACATTAAAAATTCTCTATAACAGTAATTTTCAATAATGCAAATAATAAATTTCTTTTACTATCTTAAATTTTCTTGGTTAGCCGGTACTTAAATATTGATTTCTTCTTCAAGTTCCTGTGGGCAGATTTTTTCCCAGTAACTAAAAAGTATTCCAGAATATGCGAATATTCCCTAACTGGAATTTTCATAGACATTATTTTGCGTTAATATCATTATATATAGCTTTGATATAATCTTCATGTAAATTTTCCATTATCTTACATATCGCCACTAACCATTGTATAACCCTAAAAAGACTTTGAATCAAATCAATCGAATTAAATTTTAGACCAGTTATGATTTGTCTACTATATAATTAGAAAAAACAACCCTTACCTTAAAAAATTCCATTTCATACCAGTTGTATGTTAGATTAGATTAGAATTAGAGTTAAGAATTTTGTTTTTAAACGATTAGACTTAAATATAGAATAGTACACATCAAGAATTTTCATACAAAAGGAATTCAACAAAAGAAAGGACTCACCTCTTCCAGTTTTCAATTTAATCGATATTCTACGCTCACATATGGCGGTACAAATCAGATATTGTTACATTTAGATTGCGAATAATAATTGACTAAAGATTATAGTTTAGAATGAATGGAGTTCATCTTGCGCTTAGGCATGAAGGGCAGAAAGTCAATCGCATAGTCATGACATCAGAAAGAATGGCGAATTGTCCTCCCGTGAAGGAGTGATCCAAAAGTCCAGATCCGGTTTGTAGAATGGCTACTCTATTGGTTCCATCCGTGCCTGGTATGAGTTTTAGTATTCTTGCCATGGGCCAGGAGAGAGGGGGTCTGTTGTCATCAGATATCAGAACTAGATTGCCCACTTGTACCTCAGATTGGGAAGCTTTCCACTTGGGCCTGGATTGGTAGTGATGTAGAACTTCCTTGTGCCAACGATCCCAGAAGTGTTGACGTAGCTTCAAAAGACTTTTCCATATGCAAGAGAGACTTAAAGAAGTATTAGTTATTGATTTACTCTCAGGAATTTCAAGTAAGGGTTCTCCGATAAGGAAATGCCCTGGTGTGAGAGCTCGTATATCTGCTGGATCACTGGAAAGTGGGACCAGGGGTCTATAATTGATGCACGCTTCTATTTGGTACAACAGAGTCGATAGTTCTTCAAAACTCAGAAGATGTCCTTTGCAGGTTTTGATAAGATGCCTCTTGGCTAACTTGATTGAGGACTCCCAAAGACCTCCAAAATTCGGAGCATAGGGGGGTATGAATTTCCATCTAATATTTCTATCTGTAGAATACTTTTGTATTGAGTGTTCTTTCACTAGCATATAGAGTTGTTTCAAGTAGTTGTTGGCTCCTATGAAGTTAGTGCCATTGTCCGAATGGATTTCAGACGGATGACCACGTCGAGCAATGAATCGACGCAGTGCGGCTAGCATGGCATCAGTTGATAAAGTGGAGACGAGTTCAAGATGAACTGCCTTTGTAGCTAGACATATGAAAAGACAGATATAGGACTTCAATTTGTTAGCCTTTCAAAGGTGTTGACATTGAGTCAAAATAGGTCGGGCAAAGTCTATGCCGACGATTTCAAATGGGCGAGTTTGGGTGATTCTTTGTTTCGGTAGATCTCCCATTTTAGGGTACGATGGTTTAGAGTTAAATCTACAACATTCGATACATCGTTTTATTTCTCGTCGAACAGTCGATCGTCCATCCGGTATCCAATAGTGTTGCCGAATTAAAGATAATGTCATTTGAGTTCCTGAATGAAAACCACGAAGGTGGAATTGTCTAATTACTAAAGTAGTAATAGGATGATGTTTGGGAATGATTATCGGAAATTTTTGATCGAATGAGGAGTAGGCTGTTTGGTGAGTCTGCCACCTACCCGAAGAATTTCATCTTCATCTAAAAATATATTTAAAGATATTAGTTTACTGGACCTAGGTATGGGTTTATGATATTTTAAATGACTTATTTCTTGCGAATATTCGGCTTGTTGAATGGTTTTCAAAAGAAATTTATGTGCCGACTCTACTTCTTCTGATTTTAATTGTCCTTTTACCTTAGATCCTGATTTGCAATTATTGATGAATCTTTTACATAGAGCAATAACTCGAATAAGTTTGGTAAAGTTTGAAAATTTACTGATGATAGGTTCTAACGGATTTGACTTAACGACCAAAGGTATAGAATTTAATACAGAATCAGCTTCGACTTTGCAAGTAGTTAGAATTTTGGCTGATGCTAATTCTTCTTTTAAATCATTGTTGATCCAATCTGGACCCTTCCACCAATAATCTGCATTCATTAACTGTTAGGGCGATAACCCACGAGTCGCACAATCGGCGGGGTTAAGTTTTCCTGGAATATGATGCCACTCATCGGTTGAGGTTAGATTTAAAATTTTAGTTATTCTATTTTTTACGAAAATGTTTTCTTTAATGGGGGTTTCATAAGCCAACTTAAGACAATTGTGGAGTCAGTCCATAAAAAACATTCAGCTGGTTTAGTTCTGAGTGCTTTTTGAATCACTGATATGAGTTCTGCTAATAGTAGGGATCCACAAATTTCTAATCTTGGTATCGTAAGTTGCTTGATTGGAGCAACTCGGGTTTTGGCACTTACAAGATGTATTTCTTGTTTAGATTTCAGATAGACGACTGCGGCGTACGCTTTTGTAGAGGCGTCGCAGAATCCATGTAATATGATATCAGAATTTTGATCAATCTCCATAAAACGAGGTATTGAAATCGAATTTAAATATTTACTTTCTTTAGTGAATTTATTCCAATTTTCCAGAATGGATGAGGGTATAGGATCATCCCAAAGGGCTTTAGATTTCCACAACTCTTGTAACATTATTTTGAGAGTTATAACCGAGGGTGAGAATAGTCCTAGAGGATCAAAGATTTGCGCAATGACGGAAAGTAATTGTCTTTTGTTTTTACAATTTCTTCATGTACTACTTTAACTTGAATCGAATCTGTTTTCAAGTTCCAGATTAACCCTAGCACGCGTTGTTTAGATTCTTCATCACCTAGAGAATGTAACGGCTTCGAGGCTAAAAGTGATGTATCTAGATCTTGAAGAACCTTTGGGTGACTACTTGACCATTTTCGAAGAATAAAACCACCCGATTTCAGTAAATTTTGAATTTCAATGATAATCGATTTTGCTTCAACTTCTGTGTCTGCACCCGATAACAGATCGTCTATATAAATATTTTCCCGAGCTATTTTTGCTGCTAAGGGAAAGTTTTGTTCTTCGTCTTGGTATAACTGCTGCAGCGTTCTCAAAGCGAGAAACGGTGCGCATGAAGTACCATACGTGATAGTTTGGAGTTCAAAGGACTTTAATGAATCAGAGGGAGTGGCTCGCCAAACAATTCTTTGATACTTACAGTCTTCATCTGAAATTAAGATTTGGCGATACATTTTTTCGATATCAGCTGCCAATGCTACCCTGTACGATCGAAATTTAATTAAATGATTAAATATTTCAGTTTGTAACTTAGGCCCTGTCATCAAAACATCATTTAATGATTTACCATTTTTTTGTTTTTGACGAAGCATTAAAACAACACGACATTTGGTTGTGGTAGATTTTTCATTTGTTACCATATGATAAGGAATGTAGCAATTAGGTGTTTCGTCATCCCGTTTTTGAGATATCTCACGCATATGTCCGAGTGCTAAATACTCGTTCATGAAATTTAGAAAATTGTCCTTGAATTGTTTATTTTTGTGAAATTTATTTTCTAAGGCATACAATAATTGTACGGCTTTTTTTTTGCTTTCACCGAGAGTATTATTTTCTTTAAAGGGAAGATTAACAATATATCTACCTTCATTATTTCTTTTCGCCGATTTTGAAAAACTTTCTTCACAAGGATCAGGAATTTGAATTTTAGCATTAGTTTTAGGAACTTCTTCGAGTTTCCAAAGTTCTGACAGTTGGTCGTTTAAACTAGAATTAACTATGGATTCTTTAAGAGGAGGTGCATAGATTTTTCCAGAGAGGATATATCCCAATTTAGTAGGTATAGCTGTTGGTGTTCCAGCAGGTCCAAAAATAGGCAATCCTTCCAACAGATCTGCATAAATTTCCGCGCCTAATAATACATCTATTGGTTTTGAAATGTGTAAATTTGGATCTGCGAGTTTCAGATTTTTTAAATGTGGAAATTGGCGATTTTTAAATTGAAAATTAGGAAGAGGTGATGTAACTTTATTAACTACTATAGCTTCAAGATTAAATTTTAGAGACGAGAAATGAGGAGTGAATTCGATTGTACAATTATGTAGTGAAGTTTCTGCATTTACCCCGTTGATTCCCGAAATTTTATGTTTTTCCGATTTTACAGGGATGTCTAATTTTTCTTTAAGCCTTCCCGAAATTAAAGATAATTGCGAAGCGTTATCTATTAAAGCTCTGCATTCAATGCATTTTCCCGACTTAGACTTTATTTTTATGATCGCGGTCGAAAGAAGCACGGGACTGGTTTGTTTATTACCCTTCAGCTGACAACCTCGAGAAACCGCCACTACGTTTTGACTATTTTCACTCAACGCGGAACCGTTTAAGTTATAAACATGCAATAAAGTATGGTGGCGATCTTTGCAGACTTTGCATCCGATGTTTATTCTACATTCAGACGTGGTGTGATTTTTTCTGAGGCAATTTGTACAGCAAATCCCTTCAATGGCTTTTATTCTCTCTTCAACTTTCATTCGGTTAAAAACAGGACATTTATATAACGGATGACTCGCGTTTTCTTTACAAATCGCACATGAGAATGAATAATTTTTATCTAAGTTTGCATTAAATACTAACGATTTCTTTGGTTGATTGAAATTGCTCTGACTATAAACCGACTTCCTTTTTCAAACCCTACATTTTTTTCTACTCTCTGAGTACGATTTGTTAATAATTTGATTACTTGTTCCGAGTTTCGATTTGGGAGCGTCTGCATTTCCACTTAATAAACCTAACGCACGTGCCTGCGATTCTATAAACATACGAAATGCTTGCAGTGTTGGATAAGTATCTGGTTTCAAGGTTAACTCCCAGCGATGAGCAATTTCTTCGTGTAGTTTAGAAGTGCAGTGATTTATGATTATTAGCTCACTCAATTGATTTATTTCTAACCCTAATACAGTTAGATTTCTTACACTTTCGTTACAATTATCTAGAATTTCAAACAATTGTTTTGCCGAGTTTGCTTTGTTTGTACGTATACTAAATAATTTGTTAATTTGGCAATTTGCTAACTGATTTTTATTTTCATATCTCTCACATAATAATTCCCAGCAATTTTTTAAATTTTCTTTTTTAATTGCGAAACCTCGAATTAATTTAGCAGCGTTACCCTTAACTGACGCAAATAAATATTGCAATTTGTCTATTTTTGTAAAATCTGAATTATCAATTACCGTCGCCTGAAATAATTCTTTGAAAGTTATCCAATATTCCATTTCCCCATGAAATTGTGGCAATTCAAGTTTAGGCATTTTTGCAACTAGATTTTTATTTTCCAAATTTTCTTTTCCGGTTTCTTTTTTGAATGCGTGTGTCACCTTTTCTAACGATATAGAGCAATTTAATAATGAATCCTGCATATCGAGGTATTTTTCCCATTTTTCTTCACCTACATCTTTATTCAATTCGGAAAATGTATCTTCTAATTTTTTCTCATATTTCTCGATTTTAGATTTTAATACATCAATTAGCGCAGCCGAGCAATCCGGTTCGGCGATTGCGTCACGAATTCTCTCCTCGAATCTCTCGATCTCTTTTCCAACATTATCAAGATGTTGGATTGATTTTAAGATTTTTGCTTTAGAAGCCATTATCCATCGGACTCTTCGGCAAATCGACGGACCAAATAATATGTATGTTAGATTAGATTAGAATTAGAGTTAAGAATTTTGTTTTTAAATGATTAGACTTAAATATAGAATAGTACACACATCAAGAATTTTCATACAAAAGGAATTCAACAAAAGAAAGGACTCACCTCTTCCAGTTTTCAATTTAATCGATATTCGACGCTCACATATAGCGGTACAAATCAGATATTGTTACATTTAGATTGCGAATAATAATTGACTAAAGATTATAGTTTAGAATGAATGGAGTTCATCTTGCGCTTAGGCATGAAAGGCAGAAAGTCAATCGCATAGTCATGACATCAGAAAGAATGGCGAATTGTCCTCCCGTGAAGGAGTGATCCAAAAGTTTCGGTTTCGATTCCTCCAGCTCTCTAGTGGTGGATTTCTGAATCTCCACCAGTAAAGCAGCGTTTCTCAAACTGTGAGGTGTGGCCCCCTAGGGGGCATAATTACTTTACGAGGGAGACTCGAGCATATTGAATAATCGAAAATAAACGATTATTTTAAAAAAATTATTAATTTACTGAAAGTAGACAAACAAAATACATTTTGACATATTAAAAAATAAAACACACATTTACACTAATATAATACACTTAGAAATATATCAGTACTGCACAATGAATTTTGTAATTAATATATGAATTCTAAGTTAAGAGCAAGTTTAATACAAGTTAACCAGTTGCTATTACCATGGGCAAGTGGGCAAGTAAAGGGTGTTTTTTTAGAGGTATAGAACTTTAAATTGCAATAAAACAACGATGTATTATTCGATTGACATGAATTTTTTTTATTCGAAAGATAATCTTGTGGCATTACATTTTAAATATGATTTCTGGCATAGGACTGCCACGGCTGGCTCGGATGTTGTCCAATCTGGACGTCCAATTTTCGATGACTTTTTCCAACATTTGTGGCCGTATATCGGCAATAACACGGCGAATGTTGTCTTCCAAATGGTCAAGCGTTTGTGGCTTATCCGCATAGACCAATGACTTTACATAGCCCTACAGAAAATAGTCTAGCGGTGTTAAATCACAAGATCTTGGAGGCCAATTCACAGGTCCAAAACGTGAAATTAGGCGGTCACCAAACGTGTCTTTCAATAAATCGATTGTGGCACGAGCTGTGTGACATGTTGCGCCGTCTTGTTGGAACCACAGCTCCTGGACATCATGATTGTTCAATTCAGGAATGAAAAAGTTAGTAATCATGGCTCTATACCGATCACCATTGACTGTAACGTTGTGGCCTTCATCGTTTTTGAAGAAGGATTCCACCAGCCCATAAAGCGCACCAAACAGTCAGTTTTTCTGGATGTAACGGTGTTTCGACATACACTTGTGGATTAGCTTCATTCCAAATTCGGCAGTTTTGTTTGTTGACGTAGCCATTCAACCAGAAGTGTGCTTCATCGCTAAACAAAATTCGCTTATGAAAATCGAGAACAACGGTAATCTCGTTTTGGGCCCATTCGACGAATCTACGCCTTGCTTGATGATCGTTTTGATGAATTGCCAAACCAAACTGAGAATAAATCACTTGACAGCTGTTAAATCGGTCGCCATCTTGGAAAGTAAGGCCAAGTTAAACTTCTATACCTGGAAAAAAACACTCTGTATAAGTGCTATTATGTAGCTTTAGCGTTAAAGTATAGTATTTGTGAATTCAAAGCATTGTTATTGTATGAGGGGGGTGGGCAAGAAAATTATGCTTGAATATTAGGTCGCAAAATAGTGAAAGTTTGAGAAGCACTGAAGTAAAGACTTCCTCAAAAGTAGTTCCTATTGCCATATGAAACGTTTCCTTTGAACAACAATTAAAAAATCCCATCCAAATTTAACAGAATGTTTCCAACAAGGTAGACTCTTGACGATTGCCGATGTATCAAGACATCAGATTGTTTCATATAGTTTATAATTAAGAACCTACAAAGGAAAATTTACTATATAATTGCAACTCTATCCTGTGACAAATAACATATTCGGTCTCTTATATTAGATAACTCAATAGTCCTTGATTCATTTAAATTGATCAAGGAACTCTCATTTTAGTAACTGAATGAAGAATTGTTCTCGATCCATATACTCGTTTTATTTCGGATGCTTTGACAGAAGGCGGTTTAATGTACCCAAAAGATGTACTTTAAATAAGCGGTAATCAAAACCTTCGAAAGAGCTTATTTATGTTTCAGTTGCGACTTTATAAACTTCCTCTTTTAAACAACGATCTCTTAAAAGAAGTTAAATGTGAATGATGGATGGAAAATATTTTACTTCAGATGTAAATTGATAATTTATAATTGAAGTATAATTTTTATGGTATTTTTTTAATTTAAAATTGTTAGTGTCTCGATTTATCCAAGAGAAAATTCAAAGGACTGTTGTGAAGATAAATCAAATTAGACAAATCCGAAAAGAAAACTTAATCCTATCTCTATCATATTCGGCGTATAAGTACCTTTAAAAAATAATTAATAATTAATGTCCTTGAGATTTATGAAAGCTAATAAGTGTTTAGTCACACAGCATTTTAAATTCCTATATAAGTGAGAGAGTAATGAACATTAAAAAGATTTGTTCACACACACACAAAATTTAAATACGATCTTTAGCAATGTGTGTATGTATGACTCATGTACCTATTTTAATAATAAATAAATCGCAGTTTATAAAAAACTTAAAAACACGCTTTTATAGTTAATCAAACTAAGTTATAACTTAATCTTTTAGTCCCCAAATCTGGAAACGGGATCTGGAATTAGTCACCAGACGTGGGATGGGATCAAAAAAGGGCAAATCGTTAATCCTGATGATCCTGATCAGGACAATAGAACAAAATTATAAAATTATTGTATTGTCATCAGTCCTTGACAAGTGAGCAAAATTTCGAATTAATCTGACCTTTTAAAGTGGGTAAAAATTATGAGTTCAAAGATTCCGTTACGTACAAGTGAAGTTAATAAAATAATGTTAAAATTATGAACTCTTTTTTTTTTTTGTTTGTTACATGATAACTTAGTTTCCTGCATGCATATTTCATAATCATTTTTACTTATGTGTTTCTAAAAGTATCTGACTGCCGTGGTAGCTTAGTGTTAATGATCACGAGCCGTGGCTGGCGTGTCATGAGTTCGAGCCCTAGTACCACCGCCGTGTAGAGGCACTGATGCACGTTGAAATCCTTTCGTTGTAGTAGTATATTAGTTTGGAAAGGAGGTGCCATCTTAAGTGTCATCTACGTCAATTGACCATGGTTGAAAATTACAAGATCCATCACCAACGGCCGTCGTGCTGCTTTAAAATGCGATGCTGAGTGAGTGAGTGAGTGTTTAATGCGATGTTAATAAATACTCATTCCAACAAGGAGAGTGGCCGCTGTTTCGAGTGGTCATAGTCGTGAATTCATAGCCGGAGTTTCTTCTGTCGAGTCATGGATTCCAATCTTGGTTCCGTTAAAGACCCGCCGAGTACAGGACTTGATGCACTTGAAATGGATCGAAACTCAAAGTCCTCATGTTGGTGTGGTGTGAAATGTGAAGAATGCAATGCCAGGTCAAATGTCTTCTATGTCACTTTACCGTGGAACAAAGTTACGAGGTCTGCCCTTATGTTGCTTCATAAGACGGAGTTAATAAGCAATCACACACATTTTACCAGTATAAACTTAGAATGCAAGAACAATAGTTTAAATGCTATATATAAATGCTATTTAACAACTATATAATTTTGCATTAAATTAAATTTAATATGAAGAAGAATATCAATAAATAGGAAATTCTTTTTTATACACTGCTCGACAGTGAAAATGCAACACCAAGAAGGAGTGGTCAGAAATTTATGCAAATTTCAGGGTAGACTGACGTCACTGAGTTATTCTAATGATGTTAAATGCGTAGCTCTACTGCGCACATGGCGAACGATAAAAGGGAAAAGAAGTTGGCAAATGGCCAACTCCGTTCCGTGATTTCTTAGCGGAAAGTAATTGTAAAAATGTTTGTCTTGTGTGTCACAGGAAACGTGTATAGCACAGAATGCCAGGCTGCCGTCAACGGAGGCATTTCCAGCAGACAGACGACTTTACGAGGGGTATGGTGATCGGGCTGAGAGGGGGAGGTTGGTCGTTTCGTCAAATCGCAGCTGATACCAACCGAGATGCGTCCACGGTGCATCACCTGTAGCGAAGATGGTTGGCGCAGGGAAATGTGGCACGTTCGAGGGGTCCAGGCGCAGCCAGAGTGACGTCAGCACGCGAGGATCGGCGCATCTCCCGCCAAGCGGTGGCAGCCCCGCAAGCCACGTCTACCTCCATTCTTCAGCATGTGCAAGACACCCTGGATGTTCTAATATCGACAAGAACCATTTCCCGTCGATTGGTTGAAAGTGGCCTGCACTCATGGCGTCCACTCAGAACACTAGCATTGACTCCACAGCGTAGACGTGCACGCTTGGAATGGTGCCGGGCTAGAGCGACTTGGATGACGGAATGGCGGCATGTCGTGTTCTTATATGAGTCACGCTTCCGTTTTTTCAATGATAGTCAGCGCATACAAGGGTGGCGTCGCCGTGGAGAAAGGTCTAATCCGGCCGGCAGTAACTGTGGAGCGCCCTATCGCTCGATAATGCGGCATCATGGTTTGGGGAGCTATTGCGTATGATAGCACGTCACCTCTAGTGCGTATTCAGTGCGCTTTAAATGCCCAACGCTACGTACAAAATTGGCTGCGCCCGGTGACAATCCCTTACCTTCAGGGGCTACCCAGTGCTGTTTTTTAGCAGGATAATGTCCGTCCATACACTGCTCGCATCTCCCAACATGCTCAACGAGGTGTACAGATGCTTCTGTGGCCAGCGTACTCTCCTGATCTCTCACCAATCGAACACGTGTGGGGTGACATTGGACGCCATTTGCAAACTCTGCCCCTGCCTCGTACGAACGACCCACTTTGGCAAACGGTTGAAAGGGAATGGAGAACCATCCCTCAGGACACCATCCGCACTCTTATTGACTCTGTACCTAGACGTGTTTCTTCGTGCATCGCCGCTACATCCTTCTGAGTCGATGCCGTGCGCATTGTGTAACCTGAATATCGGTTCGAAATAAACATCAATTATAATATTGTTCCTTGCTGTCTATGTCTTTCCCCAAATTTCATCCCTTTCGAACCACTGCTTCTTGGTGTTGCATTTTCACTGTCGAGCAGTGTAATTTATGAGAAACCACAAGGACCTTGAGAATAATTTTTAAGCACATTCCAAATTATTTAATGTTATCAATACATCATGGTTCTGAGAGAAGCGGAATTTGAAATATCAAAGACGGTTTCGTTGAATGTATGACGATTTCTTAATTTATTTTTGTTTTATAATTTTTAAATATCTTATTATAATGTTTCAATATTATGGTTGATATTTTATTTTTGCGGTTGTATTTAAATTATTGAACACCGTATTGTTTTTTATTATTATTATTTTATTTTCAGTCATTACTAGTTTATTAGGCTCATTTTTTTAAATATTATTGTAATCCGGATTCATTTACTAATATTTCATTTAACTATATTTTTTTCTTAATTTGATAACTTAAATACAATTATTTCACAGCAAGTACTTTAAAATGATACTACAATATTCACGAATATTTTGTTTTCAAATATTTCCGTTAGATGTAATTTAAAAAAATTAAACAAATAGTCGTTTTATTATGTACTCCTACTACAGATTTATAAATTTTTAAATGATCGTATTCATTCATTGACAAAAATATAGCGATAAAAAAAGGAATTAATATTTTACATCACAAATTTAAACATAACAGTAGTTTATGAGTAAATAATAATAATAATAATAATAAAAATCTTTGATTATGCATTACAATTTTAATGAACATAAAAATTATTAGCTACGCACCTAAGTAATGTAATTAAAATGATTTCAGAAGCATTTTGATCAGAATACATATTTAAGCAATTTATGCAATAAGAAATTTATTTTCATTGACATTTTTACTTTTCAATTGCATGTTGATTTTTCTCTTTCATTATATGCATCATATAAATCCGAAATTTAAAATACATAATAAGAAAATTTCAAAATTCTAATAGCTTTTTGTTGATACTTAAAACAGTATTCAATATTTTAACGTACCATTGATAAATTCATAAAATATAAGAATAAATTTTAAAATCATCTGTACAATAATTTTAATTAGAATATCTTCAAGTTTCGTAAAGCATTGTATGTGGGGGGGCTCAATATTTGTAGGAGTAGTTCATATTTTATAACCATCAAATTCCCTTAAAACTGCAATAAAATTTTTAATAAATATAAGCGGCATTTATATAAATGTTTCTATACAGATACATTTTACTGGGATTCAAAAATAGCACCACCATAAAGCAATAAAAGATGCTAAGGCTATGGAAATATCCCAGAGATGTTATTATACTGGTAAATATGCCAATTAAATCTGAAATCATACCGAAATAATAATTACTTTAATGCTGTTATTTATAAAACAAAAGTTTTAATTCTGAAAAATTTATCACTAAAATAAATTTATACACTTTCGAAAAATTTTCATGAATTAACTCCCTAAATAATTTTTATTCCTAGTTATAAAATAAAGAAATTCTTGCGAAATGCGGGTAAAGCAAAAAACACACATAAAATAGCACATTTATTTTACTTTTAGTTATTCTATATAAAGGGTGTTTTTTTTTAGAGGTATAGAACTTTAAATTGCAATAAAACAACGATGCATTATTCGATTGACATGGATTTTTTTTATTCGAAAGATAATCTTGTGGCATTACATTTTAAATATGATTTCTGGCATAGGACTGCCACGGCTGGCTCGGATGTAGTCCAATCTGGACGTCCAATTTTCGATGACTTTTTCCAACATTTGTGGCCGTATATCGGCAATAACACGGCAAATATTGTCTTCCAAATGGTCAAGCGTTTGTGGCTTATCCGCATAGACCAATGACTTTACATAGCCCCACAGAAAATAGTCTAGCGGTGTTAAATCACAAGATCTTGGAGGCCAATTCACAGGTCCAAAACGTGAAATTAGGCCGTCACCAAACGTGTCTTTCAATAAATCGATTGTGGCACGAGCTGTGTGACATGTTGCGCCGTCTTGTTGGAACCACAGCTCCTGGACATCATGATTGTTCAATTCAGGAATAAAAAAGTTAGTAATCATGGCTCTATACCGATCACCATTGACTGTAACGTTGCGGCCTTCATCGTTTTTGAAGAAGGATTCCACCAGCCCATAAAGCGCACCAAACAGTCAGTTTTTCTGGATGTAACGGTGTTTCGACATACACTTGTGGATTAGCTTCCCTCCAAATGCGGCAGTTTTGTTTGTTGACGTAGCCATTCAACCAGAAATGCGCTTCATCGCTAAACAAAATTCGCTTATGAAAATCGGGAACAACAGCAATCTCGTTTTGGGCCCATTCGACGAATCTACGCCTTGCGTGATGATCGTTTTGATGAGTTGCCAAACCAAACTGAGAATAAATCACTTGACAGCTGTTAAATCGGTCGCCATCTTGGAAAGTAATGCCAACTTAAACTTCTATACCTGGAAAAAAACACTCTTTACTACAATATTCTTGTTTTGCAAGTTTATTGAGCATAAGTATCTTTTATTTGTTAGATCTACATTCTGCAGAAAGTAGTCGTGGAATTGGAATGCCTAAATTCCCACTTCGCCAAACATACCATCTGTGATCGCAGAAACAGTGCTTCAACGCGGAATCTTCTACTAAAAGGACAGATGCGACTCATCGAAGAGTGGGATGCCATTATTTACCTTTGTGTTCCTTTGTAAGTATTTTCTTTGTTTTTCCTTAAAAAAAAAGAATTACTGTTATACGGAGAATATATCAATTTTATTTAAACATTCCACATACTCAAAAATCTAAATTTTATATCTACGGAAGAATCATGTGTTCAAAATGAAGTATATAGGCTTCAAGATCTGTTCCCATTTTATTTATTGGTAATTTTTGGATAACAGTAATGCTGTCATTTATCTACGCAGACCTTATAAACATGCTTATAAAATTAAAAGATAAATTTAAGAATATAAATTTTATATTTCGTTTCGTGCTTCAATAAAAAGAAACATGGGAGAAATTTTTAAAAAGGAACTTTTTAATCCTTAAAATAGAAAAAAAAATATGACAAAAATGTAAATTTCGCTTAGCAGTGGAATTGTAAAATATAAAAATGTCTTTATAAAATTGCATGAAGGAAAAAATGTTTAAAATCTTACGTTAGAATTTCAGTGAAGAAGAAATTTTACACTAAAATATCTCGTGTACGACTTCTAATAAAATTTCACCATGTGTACTTAAGCGCTTGACATCTTTGGCAAATGGAACGCGAAACGTTCCTCCATCCCATATGGAAATGTATTTGGCCCTGAAGTAGGGAGACCTGAATTGAGAGGGAGCTTCCTGATTGGTGGACTGGAAGGAGCAAGGGAGGGTGACTACGGTAACTGCTTCGGAGACATCCGATGTGATGGAAATTTTTCAGAGTAAGAAGGCGAGAGACTCGTCTGCTATTGGTCGAAAAGAATCAGTGAGTTAACACTCGATTGGCTGCCTTGAAGTTATGGAACAGAAATTGATGGGGAAAAGTACTTGCCTGTGTTGTGTACTTGATGACATGAATAAAGTATAAATACCAGTAAAGTATGCGTGCGTTTCAAATTTCTACACATGTTCTTCTACAGAGTTGATATGGTCATTTGATTTTGTTTGCTTTTAATTTACTTTGCTTTTTGAAACAACACGAAGGATATTGATAAAGGACCCCATAACTTTGAGTTACAGTCAAGTGACAAGGACGACACCTGAGCTGCCCCACCCCTTCTCCTAACTTAATTCTAGTTCAAAAGTTACTGATGGAGTTTTTATAGATCCTAGGTACAAAGACAAAATTTTTAGCACACTTTCTTTTAGTAAAAGATAGTTCATTTGTTTTATCGACAGTAAATTCTGTACAAAGCTTCTACATTGAATTTAGTTTTTGAATTCTATAATAAATGTGTTAAGAATTTTCTACTTTTATTATATATATCTGAATTAAATTAAGGGTACTTACGTATTATTCCTTCGATCAATTTCATCAAATCAAAGTATGTCATCTTATGCCGCGATACGCAGTGATAGTGGAAAACTGTTCTCGCGCAAGTTCGAACACAATAATAAAAACAATGACAGCATTTGGTAACTTTTCTTATAATTCGGCAAAATTTGTCGACAAATTACCGTTAAATGTTTATAAGATAATTCAAGAAATATATATTCTTATTTTTGTGTCTTTTTCAATATCCTTTAGTTTTTTGTTGTAAAAATTAGGAAATGCTGATCCACCACATGTTGCCTTGAATAATATATCTGACAATAAGAACATCAAATATTTATTCTAAGAAATAATGAAAATACGAGAAGATTTTTTTCATTTATGCATTGAAAATGGTGTTTCTATCCACTTAATTACTGTTCATTTATACAAATCAATATTTTATAACATCATAAACAATAAATGTGTAAAACCACTACGAAGAACAATACAGTTAAACCTGTTTTTTGGGGGGTAGATAGGGAGCGCATAAAAGAAATCACATTAAAAAATATTCAAAAATTTCATAAATACTTACAAATAGAAAATAATTTTGTCGACATACTACAAAAAACTTTTTTATGCGTTGGAAAGGGACCGCATAAAAAAGTCGCACTTAAAAAAATATGTCATTTTTTTACGGAATTTATGAGAAAATGTTCCCAAACAAAATAAATAATTAAATTCCACATGGAAACATTTTTAAAACATTTTATTTCTCATTCTATACGCGGAGAAATTTTCAAAATGATCATAAATAATTCACTGCTACTCATCGTAATCCAAAGCTCACATCTTTCTGTGATGAATTAGTTCAACATCGCTTTCGTCACTTGAAGATAAAATTCCAATTAATTTATTTTTTGGCACCATAAAATAAGTGATAAGTTTTTGTGACGACGGTCAGTTGGTCAGTTGCTTGTAAATGTCACTTTTATCAGATATGTATTATTGAAGCTCTTTTTTAATTCCAAACTCCTTTCGGGATAGTACCTATTTTAAGAAAATGCTTTTCCGATTAGTTGGAAAGCTAGATCCCAGCATATATTGTATCCGCTGTCAAAAAATCTGGTTCTTTTCATATCCGTCTTCATAATCTATCAAATTATGGATAATGCCATTGTTATTGACAGTTTCGTCTTCCATCAAGTGCGTGCTGTTAGTGCGTTGAGAGAAAGTAATTGAACGTGCATTGTCGAGAGACTGTTTATAAGCAGTGAACAGAGCGTCTTGGAGTGTATGTATGTACATTGATAAAAAAAAAATATTACAGGGGTGCCAAAATCATTGAAATTCATATAACGTATAAAAAAAGATTGCACAAAAATAAAACCGCACAAAAGAAATCGCCCAAAAATAAAATCGCATAAAAAAGGACCACACAAAACCAGGCTCTACTGTACATTATGCATTGGCTGTATCAAACAAAAATTCCTATCAATTCTTTTATAATGAAGATGGTATTTAATTTTTAGTGAACAATACAAATGTAAACAAAACTGTTTTAAAAAACGAATTCATGAATGCACGCTCATAGGAAAACTGAGCTAGAATATAAAAAAGAGATTTCCCTACCATCCTGTTTATTCTTGTAGCCCATCCATTGACAAATAGTGAACCCAAATGAGATCCAAGGCGGAGCGACGAAGGACGTTCCCGACGGATTACTCCTAATGATTGTTTACTGACCAACCTCATATTGGTGGACACCATTTATCAGGGTATTCATAAAGCAGTCAATTTCGGATCCAGCCTCGGGCACAATACTCTTCTTATTGGCTCTGTTTTGTGTATTTGCGGGGTGCAACAACACCCTGTTTAATCAACGAAGAAAAAGCTTCCAGTCCCTTTTTTTCCCTTCTTTTTGTTGTCAGGCATTCTTTTTGGGCAATGAATCAATTATTAGAATAAGGGCTGAGTGAAGGGAAAATAAAATATTTATGAGATATTTTAGGCCTATGAACCTTTTTTCTAGAAGGAAGAATCAGAGCTGTAAGCGTCATTCTTGAGTTTTCAACAATTTTAATGTGCTATTATTCAAAAAGTAAATTATAAATAAGCAAAACATCAATCTTTAATTTAAATTGTCTCGTAAGAGAAACTCGGTTATCTTTTTCATCCTTTTTTAAAGGAAACTAGAATTAATTATTTTATTGTTTTTAAGCTTTTGGTTATAAATATGGATGAGGCATTAAGATTAATTCTTATTTTGTTATAACAATTTATTATTTTATTGTTATTAATGAATCTGTTAGTTACTGTCTTATTGTTGCTAAAGGTTTAATTTATTATTTGAAGGATTATTTTTTAATCGTGTTGAGAGATTATAGTATAATTCTAAAGTACTATAATTTATTTTGTTTATTTTTGGCATGGGAAGGATGTTTATTCACTATTTTTTTTTATTTATAGTTCTAGTCTAATTAAAAGCATTACCATTAAATACTGTTGAAAGCTGGGATTGATGATGCTAAGTATAGTAATTATGTGTCATTATTTTCACCAAACGATAAAAAACTATATATTAATCGATTTATGCGATAACATAATATATTATGCAAGATCTGTTTTCATGGCAGTCGAAAACTCTTTGAGTTAAGGTTATTACTTATTATATGAATAACAGATCCTTGTACACTAAAAAAAAGGACGAATCTGTTCAAAGCAAAATAGATTTTATAATTAAAAACATTTATGAAATATTGAAACAATGTGTTATTTCAATCATTGAAAATAATTAATATAGAAATTGTTGCAAATTGCAATAAGTTAACCAATACAACGTACGTTTTCTATGTCAAGCTCCTCGGTGAAATTGGCGAGATCTTGGCAAAAAAAAGTGTTCTCCTAAATTATCTGAACTTTCATAAGTTCCAAGTTATCTATAAAAGCAGTAGAAGTAACATAAAATCTTCGTGAAAGATCAAAAAGATTTAACAAACGAAAAGTTAATTAGAACCACTAAAAACTTACTGTGTAGAGGACACGTTACATCTGTCGAGGCTCAAACTCCTCTCATTGGTGAGATGTGGAGGTTAGTAAAAGAGAGGTTCTAGCTCAGGTGTTGTCCTCGTCACTTGACTGTGGTTTAAAATTAAGAGGTGCATCACGTAAAGCAAGAAAGGATAGATATTAATGCCAAAAACGCTGGTGGGTGGACTCCACTTCACTTAGCCACTTTTTTTCGTTTTCCAAAGGTTATCGTTCTCTTGTTTGATAGTATGGCCATTGTTACAGATGAGCTCTACGAAAATTTTATCTGCTGGTGAATCTATAAACCTGGAAGACATAAAGAAGCTTGAGTTATTGTCTGTGGATGAAATATCAGTATTGAACATAAATAGATAATGTTCATAGACACCAAACAGCCCTCGGAATATGACACAGTGCTGATTTGAATTCATTTCGGGCCCTGAGTGCAGAAGATCTACGGGGCTCCTTGGCACTGGGGGTCATAATTTATAGCCAGAAAATCTGGTTAAGTTCAGCTTATTCGGGCCCTTACAGGCCATTCCAAGCCCCGGGCCCCTAGGCACCTAATGAATAAACCGGAACTGATGTGGCGTAAATCATATCAGTTAACTGGTATTTGTAATTTAGATAATAAAAGCATAAAATAGACTAGGCGTGTACAAAATTTCTTATTGTTTTTAACTAGATGATTTTGTCACTGAAAATTAAGTTCTATTTAATAGATGCTGTAAATGTTTTTTAATTAATTTCGCAGCCGTTTGTTTTCTGCTTTTCTAATTTAAAAAAAAATTCTATTCTGAAGTCTTAAATACACCCGCAAGTTTTCGTTTGAAAAAACAAATTAACAATATACATTTGTTAATTTTTATTCCTTTTTTTTAAACTTCAATTACCTTCCTCTCCGCCCGAGACACTGTTCGCGAATAGACTTATTTATATTTTTAGATACTCGTATTCAGATTACGGAAGTGTCCTTTTATACCATTCTTGTAATTATAGTTTTCAGATGCTTTATTGTCTGAGGATTATTTTCGTCCTCTGCATTCTTAAGCCTACTTCATAAAAAAACACAAAATCAAGGATGATTTAATTGACCTTCAACTCATTCTTTCAAGGTTTGGTTTTAAAAACAGTTCACAAAACATCTATTCTTTTTTTTTAAATCCTGTAGTAAAATTTTAATTAATTTTTTTTTCTGATTATGAAGCAGATGCTTTGTATTCATCTGTCTGTATGAATGAAACGACTTTCTTTAAAATCAGTATATTGATAATTAGGGACGAATAAAAAAAATTGAAGATGTTTTAAAAATATTTCAATATTTATGTATTCTAGTTTCCATTGAAAATATTTCGAGTTACACTAATTAAAAAACCAAAAGTAAATGCAAAATTTAATATTCTTTTGAATGAGTGAGTGAGTGAATATTAACGTCGCACTGTTCAGCTACACAAGGGCTTTTGGCGACGACCACGTAATTTTGAACCATGGTCAAGTGACGCGGACGACACCTGAGCTGGCACCCCCTCTCCTAACTACCACACCACACTAACGAGAGGACGTTTCAGCTCTCTACAGATTTAATGTGCATAGCTGTCCTACACGGTGGTTCTTTAGTGGTACTGGGTTCGAACTCATGACATGCCTTTCATGATCCGATACCATGACTACTGGGCTACCGCAGCCCCAGTATCCTTTCGAAATGCTACTGTTCAGTGTTGGGGGAGAAAATTGCGGTGGTATATTATTCAGTTCAAAGTAAATTCTCCTATTAATAGTGAATCGAAATAATTTCTAATCAAACATTCAAAATGGAACTGAGGGCCAAAGTAACCATGGTCACGAACTCATAGCCTGTGTTATTTTTTTCGAGTTTCGGTTCGACTCTTAGTGTCATTCAAGATCCACCTTATAGAAGAACCACGATGCACGTTAAATTTGTCTAGTCTTAAAGTCCTCCTAATGGCATGATATGGAAATTCAAAATGAAACTGAAGGCCAAAGTAACCATGGTCACGAACTAAGGCCTGTGTTATATTTTTCGAGTTACGGTTCACCTCTTAGTGTTACTCATATCCACCCTGTAGAAGAACCACAATGCACGTTAAATTTGTCTAGGCTCAAAGTCCTCCTAATGGCATGGTATGGAAATTTGGAGAGTGTGATGCCAGTTCAGATGCCATACTCATAACCAGACTGTGGTTGAAAATTAAAAAGTTTAAGGTGCAACACTGTTGAGGTGTTGGTAATGAAGGCTGCGTTAGGACGGCATTGTCATGCTCGTTATCTAGTGCCTTGATAGGTCACTTCAGATGTGAGAGCGTGAGAGCCAATTTGGAAACCAGGCTGAGATAAAGTCTGCGAGCGTCTTGGAGGTCTGTGTTGATGCGTCGTAAAGTATTGAATAAGCTAGAAGCATCTCTGAAGAGTCTGGGTTTCCTCTTTTGGTATCTCCTTAAAGATAGAATACGTCACACCCACAAAAGTGACACATGAGGCAGAATCATTACTTTTTGGACGTAACCTGAGTTACACAACCCGGCTATAAGTAGTCATCGCTCGTGCGGTGGACTTTGAAGCCGGAGATGGGCGTGGGAACTGCTCCGGTCCCCTCTCTGTCAAATGGATAAGGGAAGATCAAAGGTTGACTTGTCTTAGAACATAAACGTTGGATTGTCCTGTCTTGGATACCTTACCACGTGAAACTACGTGACCGTTGAGACGTCATTAGTTCCCTAATAGGAAAATGGACCTTTGGTGGAGACTGCCGTTGGTTCATTCCTAACAGTCCTAGTATATCTGCGAAAGGCAACATTGAGGAACAATCAATCACAAGATTAAACTGTAATTTTTATGTTGACATGAAATTATTCACATATTTTACTAATAACTAAATTAAAAATGAATTGTATAGAAATTTATGTGTTTCCCTTTTTCGTAAAACTAAGTAATAATCTAATGGTATATTGTTTTCATTCAGAAATTTTGCTGGTAATTATTTATTATCAATGCATGTTCTTATTCTGCAATTAGGTTTTAAGTATTAACTGTTGTCCTCGTAATGATTTGACTAATATCGATTAATTTTGTTTTATTAACATCTTCCTTGAAGCTACACTAAGGAAAGCCGCAAAGACACCTAAGTGATTAGATTCAGAATTCTCCAGCAAGAGATATTTTCTGCATTTTTATATCGATCTTTTTCATTTAATTTATCCATATGTCTATGCACTTAAAGGGTTGTAGAGTTCTGGAAGTACACTATTTTTTTTCTTCTAAAACGTAGAATAATACCTCGAATAAATGACTTCAAAGCATTGTGCACATATATTTCAGGTTTCTTCATACAACAGGGGGTGTGCGTTGAACGGGGAATATACGTAAAAGTTAAAAATTGCAGCTTGATAGGATAGGTGCGCGTTATACGCCGGATTTTACGGTAGATCTTAAATGCCTTTAGGTCATAGAATGGAAGTTTGAATGGACAAATTCAACCCCAAATGTGTCAAACTTATCATTTAACTCTAATTCCAGCTTATGCCTTATCCAATTCGTGCAGGCAGAATATAGGCCTTAATATTATTATTTAATGTCAAATGGGACAAGTCAATAAAGTTTAATGTTAAGGGCTTGCTTTGAACCTTATTAAAAGTGTTTTAAGATAATAACTCAAAGAGTGAGATAAGAAAATTTTAATGCATTTAGAACAGAAATTTTCATTTTGTTTCTGACTATGAATAAAAAAATGATGATTGTATTAAATTATGAGTTAAAAATAGGGACCCAGAGAAGTACATGTTATAGTTTTTGAAAAAACTTACGAATGCTATTACTATATTTAACTCTCTGCAATTTTATTTAACATAGGCTAATATTTACATTTTAGTATTTAAATTTTGGAGGCAATTAATTTTTTATTTCCTTTAATTAATTTGAAGGTTAAGCAAACTGGAGTGAGCTTAGATTAGTTCTATCTAAAAAAATGTGTCGGACGGAACAAAAAAAATCAGGGACCTTCAGCCTATTACGCTGAATGACATTTGTGTATTGACATTAAGAAATTAAATTCATCTAGAAATTAAATTTATTACATAATTAGAGCTGCGTTTGTCTCTTATTATGTCCTCATACGTCACTTACACTTATAAAAATATGTGTAAATAGAGTTCCCCAGGTTTAAAAAAACTTAAACATTTGCAATAATAGTCCCAGAAATTTTTGTCTCCTCTTTTTCAGGTAATGATTATTTATAAAATTTTATTATCTTGACAATAGTTAGTTATACAGAATCTTTTTGTACACATTTTTTCTCCTGATATTTCTTTATAATCTATTTGACTTTGAGATTTTATTATTGTCTTTTTCAATCATTCTTATGTATATTGTCTTTTCAGACTGAGTAACCTCCAAGAAATGCAAGAAGTTGGGCTGTACCTCACAGATTTGTGTCTACATGACAGCAGTAGAGAAATTGTTCTAGCTGGATGGCAACATGGAGCACGACTAGAAATATCTTACGAAAAAGTAAGTTAAATTCCTTTTCGAATTAATTTCTCATACTAGTTATATTTAGTTCAATTTGGCTCAGACAGAATTCACCTAAAAGATTCGTTCCATAAATAGTAATTTTTTTAAAAAAAAAATTGATATTTTAATTCTTTTGGGGGGAAACTGTCTAAAAATATTATTTATGATTTACTTTTCATTTTGCGAAATGGTAATTATAGCAAAAACGCTCTTCGTCATATTTACAACATTTGATGTTTATTGGTACATATGATAAAATTTGGGAGGAAAAATGAGAATAATAAAATAAAAATTCAAATGAAAAAGGACTATAACCCTGATAGTTGGGGTTGTGTTGTCTCTTGTTTTGTTTTGTAGAATTGAGAATGAAAATATCTCGAGTACTTGGCATTGTACAAAAAAAAAATTTGAAGCAAAACATTTGTTAATGCAAGACAAGTAAAAATAATTCAGTGGCGTAACGAACACCTCTGCAACCAACGCTTCGCGGGAGGAAGCTGGTTTCTAAAGGCTCCAAATCATAGCAAAGGGAGAGACCTAACATTTCCGTTACTCTGCTGAAACAATCCCTCAGTAGTTTTTGTCAACAGTCGATCATTCATATTATTGTATTTTGTTAGTTGAATTTTAGTTGAATTTTAAAAAATAATCAGTTCTTCTCTAATATCACAACCACGTTGGCAAAAATTGCCAAAGTTAAGAAACTCGCCAATTTCTAGTACTTCAAAACCATTGCTTCATGGCAACCATGTACGTAATTTCCAGTTGTGTTTTTAAAAAAATTCCTGTTTTCGCTTACGTTTGGTTTCTGTGTGTGTTTCGATTTTCTCTCCTTTAAGCTTATTCTTAATTCATTTATCTTTTTTTTTTTCTTAATCTAAAAGTCTAAGATTGTGGTATTTATCTACAACAAAAGAAAATGTAAAAAAATTTCATCATGAGAACAACATTTTTTAATTCAGAAGAATAAATGTTCATATTCGCGTATCATGAAGTTACATATTTTAACACAAGCGTTTTGAAAATACACTTTTTAAAACCGTGATCAATGTATTTTGAATTAGAAAAAGGCAATGGATTCTCAAAAATAGTTGGCAGCCTATTACCGCCGTTGTATGAGTGCTTTCAGATGAATTAAAAACGTTTTTGGTTGATTAAAAAATTTAATAAATAAATGCTTTTTAATTTTAAACTGTTTGTTCTGTTCATTGTAGCAGCACGTTAAAGCCTATATATGGGCAGGAGATTTTCAAGTATGAATGATTGACAAAAATAGAAAATCTAGTTGTTTAAATCTCAAATATATAAATCAAAAAAATAGAAGTAAACTTAAGAAATAATTTTTTAAAAAAATGTCTGAGAAAACCAGAATATTTTTTTAATAAAATAGTACAAAATGACCTAAGATTACAGCACTATTTTTAACTGAGAGCTTAATGGATAAAGTAATTATCTAATTCATCAAAATGAAAATCGTACACATTTTCGATTTTGTGATGTAGACCAGTATAAGTCTAAAAATGGAACCTTTATTTTACACACAATGGGAAATATAATCTAATCTAAACTATATTCATCAATGGATAGAGGTTCAGAATTACGAGGTCTATCACCAATAGACCTCGTCTATCACCAATAGTTGCCTCGGAGTACGAAGTTAATGCACACACTCACTCAGTAATCTAGTTTAATTTTAAACGCCAAATATAGAAGTCCAGAAGTACTCTAGTTGAATATAGATCTAGTAATCAAGCTATTTTTAACTCTATTGCTTTGATATTTGAACACGAAAATGAATCCCAGCCCCGCATAAAAGCTTAAAATTTTTCATTGTGAAGTCAAAAAGCAATTAAATACTAAAATATAACTGAATGAATATTTATGCATATATAATAATTATTTACTTTCTAAAAAAGAAAAAAAATACGTCCTTCCTTTTTCCATCAAAAATCTCGCTAAAATTCATCAACGTGGCTGCGAGAGTACACACATCCAAGAAGCACATTATCTCTCTATTCCCCTCTCTCTCAATAACATAATATTAAGAAAATCGAATTTAATACCATTTTTTTCAAAAACGATAAATCAAATGTTATCATCCAAACACATTAAACGAAACATTTCTTAAACTAAAATTGCGATTTCCCTGTGACAAGCAAATAGACATAGTATTAATTACTATAACGTATGTGTTAGATTATCAGATGTAGACTTTTGAAATGCCACAATGTCATCGCATTTCAGAATATTTACGAGACAGATTAAAGCGTTATCATTACATTTTTCTTCATTACTCATTCCATTTTTATTTTAACATATGATATTTTTAGAACAGTTATTGATTAGCAAGATATCCTCAGCGAATTCAGAGAAATGTCTAGAGATGGCACTCTGTTACAGCAGTTTTAAGATTAGAAATTATGTCTACATTTAGAATTCCCTAAAAACTATTTATTTTTTTTCAAAAAGCTAAAAAAAATTTTAACTGTGGCATGTTATTTCAATTAATGTTATTTATTTAATGAACACTTTTTAATTGTTTTGAAATGGCTCATAATTATCATAATTAATAAGGCTAATTTAGTTTCCACATCCATTAAAATAGCTTTTCGTAGCGCAATATTTTATAGCTAACGATATAAAATATTAAGTTTTTTTAGCTTATGAAAAAATTGTTTATTAAATAATGGTTTATACAGATATTGAAGCTTTAAGGCTCAATCACGTTTGGAAGCGTGATTTTGCAAAAGCGCATAAATGGGTAATCTTCCTGATATTTAGTGTCACTTAGATTAGAATGCATGTATATAATTGTTTTAAGGACATTTTAACAAAAAAAAAATTTTAAATACAATATTTTGGTAAAAATTTAACTAAGAATAAGCTTTTTTCCAAATGTTCTCCTTTTGTGAAAAATGCTTCTATTAGAATAATATTTTGCCTGTATATAGCTCAGACCTCTGTTCAGAGGCTCAACTAGAATTTTTGAAATATATAACTTAGAAGTGGGTTTATTCATATTTTGCGACAACAGAGGGGAGAAATTTTAAGAAAAAAACGCGAATGATTATTTCAATTGGTGGTAACTCTGAAAATAATGTGAATTTTTCAAAAATTGTAGTTGATCCTCTGTAGAGAGGTCTGAGCTATATACCGGCAAAATATTATTATAATAGAACCATTTTTCACAAAAGGAGAACATTTGGAAAAAAGAATATTCTAAGTTAATTTTTTGCCAAAATATTATATTTAAATAATTTTTTTTGTCAAAATGTCCTTAAAACAATTTTATGCATGTATTCTAATCTGAGTGACACTAAATATCAGGAAAATTATGAATTTGTGCACTTTGAAAAATCACGGTTCCGAACGTAGTCGGATACCTTAAATAAGCAGTATTTCGATATATCTAGAAGTAATATTTTGCTATGCTCTTAGCTTTTTTTAAAGCCATATTTTTTATACCAAGTGTATAATAAACACCCGTAAATTTCGATCTTATTTTTTGTGTTAAAAGTGCACGTTATACGCCAGATTTTACGGTACATCACGCTTTCATATATAACAGAACAATCCAGCTATAAATATTTTTAAAAGCAAAATTAAAAAGATTTGCCGTAGAATAGGAAAAATTTGTTGTAAAAATATTTGTACAATGCATCGTATTTACCTTTTCTTGTATAAATGAATTCCAACGTATTAAGAAAACTGCAATGATTTAATATAGAAAGCAATTCGGGAAAAGTTTATTTTGAGAAAATAATTTCAATTTTCAATCAAGAGATTATCTTTGTTTCTATAAAGTAGAGGAATTAAAAACAACTCGATACAACTTTGAGTTTGAAAAAACTGAAAAGATAAAGATTCTAAAACCTTTATTGCAAGCACAAAACGTATATCGGAAATAATTAAGAAGTTTACAAAGATTATGACTAAAAGTTACGTTGAAAATGAAGAGTTTTCTTAAAGATTGGTTCAATTAATATCATATCTTAAACTTTTGATTCTTATCCCCACAAATGTAGATCTGACATTTTATTTTGGAAATTTATTTCGCTAATGGTTTAGAATACTACATTTTTTTAAAAAAAAAATTGTGTAATTTGCACGTATTTGCTTTCTATTAAAAAGAATTACCGGGTGACTAAAAAGTTTGTTAACATATGAAAATTCAATAATTCATGGAATAATGTAGGAGGAAAGGTAAAAATTGACACATATACTTGAAATAACATAGGGTTTAATTGAAACTAAAAAATTACACAAAATGGCAAACAGATGGCGCTTTTTGTAATAAAAGCAATAGTTAGCACAATGATTGATTTTTAGCAAGAAACAATATTTTTATAACTGGGACTTGTGACTTCAGATAACACCGCAACTAATAATCATATAGATTGAGGTCTGGGAACCTGGGAGGCCATGCAGTACGAAAGTGGCGGCTCAGTACTCAATCCTCACCAAACATGAGCGCAAAAGATCTTTCATACCCTTCTTATGGGGATGGGATCATCAATTATCTTTATTCTGATAGTATAGCTTTGCTGAAAATGCCTTTTCTGGTAAAATCAAAACACCCTGCAAATGCTGATGCATTTGTTTCTAACTACAGCTCATTTTACATACAGTTTTCATTAGGCGTCACTAACGTTTTGCTGTCCAACTAAGGACGTCTTAAGGCTTCTTGAGGCCCTGGGCCCCTACGCAGAAGTAGGCTCTGAGCCCCTAAGAAAAAGTGGGAACTAGAGCTCTACACAGAGGTAGGCTCCACCTATGACCCTTCAAAGTAGACAGTATATAGCATACTTTGTTAAATATTCGTACAAGCAATAGCCCGAAATAAATAAATGTGTATGACGTACAATCACACAATCCGACTCGACCGACTGTTGCCTTTTTATTGAATGAGTAATGATGATATATGGTGATATGCTTAGGCTTATACATGGATGACGGTCATCACATGTAGCCAGTTGACAAATCACTAGAAATTCACAGTTTTTTGGAGAATTCAACCAAAAGTAACATTTGACAGTTGAAATTTTTCGAATCATTATCTTATTAAGGCTAAGTCGAGACCGAGACAAGGCCCCCATTATGGCCAAGGCCCTGGCCCAGTTGACCCATGTCGTAAGACGTCTCTGTGTCCAACGCCATCTGTTGGCTATTATTTTGCACTTTTTTTTTTTTGGTTTTAATAAAAACCCCACGTCATTTCAAGCATGTTTGTCGATTTTTACCTCCTATCTACATTATTCCGTGAATTATTGGATTTTTTCAAATGTTAAAGTATCCGACTTAACATCGGAACCGTGATTTTAAAAAGGCTAATAAATAGATAATTTTCATGATATTTAGTGTCACTTAGATTAGAATACATGTATAAAATAGTTTTAAGGACATTTTGACAAAAAAAATATTTGAATACAATATTTCGGCTAAGAATTAACTTAGAATAACCTTTTTTCAAAATGTTCTTCTTTTGTGAAAAATACTTCTATTATAATAATATTTTGCCTGTATATAGCTCAGACCTCTGTACAGAGGCTCAACTATGAGTTTTGAAAAATTCACATTATTTTCAGTGTTGCAACCATTTGAAATAATTATCGGCGTTTTTTTTGTTAAAATTTCTCCCATCTGTTGTAGTAAAACATGGATAAACCCACTTCTAAGTTATAGATTTCAAAAATTCTAGTTGAGCCTCTGAACAGAGGTCTGAGCTATATACAGGCAAAATATTATTATAATAAAAGCTTTTTTCACAAAAGGAGAACATTTGGAAAAAAGATTATTCTAAGTTAATTTTTTGCCAAAATATTGTACTTAACTAATTTGTTATTGTAATAATATTCTTAAATAATTTTATATACATTTTCTAATCTAAGTGATACTAAGTATCATAAATATTATCCATTTATACGCTTTTGCAAAATCACGGTTCTGAACGTAGTCGGATACCTTAACGAGCATTTGGTTCACCTGGATTATTGATATGCATTATTTTAATTTATATTTTTCTCCCATAGAAGTGTTTTATAGATGTACATAAAAATGAAACTTACCTTGAAGCAAATTACTCCCGATATAGGTTAGAAAATACGTGTGTGGGGGGGGATTTCTTATAAGAGAGAGTACTACTTATAAATACTACCAACATTTTTTAAAAATGTTATTAGCATTTTATTCTTGTAAACGGATTTAAAATCCATTATAAACTTCAGCCCTTTATCTTTTATGTTAGAGTGTTCAACTTTAGTAATACTTATATGCTTTTCAATTTTACGCAATCTTAACTGTAAATTTAATAAAATTTTGAACAAAATTTGACGACAATTTTTTCACATGAGCATACAAGAGACTTATATAAATGGAGAAATAAAATTTTTTCTTGTTTAATTTTAGCAATTAATACATAAAATTAAATACTGTAAATTAATTTTTGTAATTTAATATGCAGATACAAATTATGTGTATTTATGATTATAATACAGTAACTATTGGTGTAAATCAAAAATAGATATCAAACAATTTACTCAGATGGGAGATTATTTATTTTCTGCAGTAAATGCGCTGTATGAGTACACATTACTTAAACTATTTTAGCTGATCATGATATAATCAAGATTATTATTAAAATTCTTTCCAGAAATAATGTTATTCGTGGACATTGCATTGAATCTTTTCATAATCAAAGTTTTTAGTGAACGATAGTAATTATTTAAATAGTTAAATCCTTGAGATTTACAGCATTTCCCGAAACTCGTATAATAACCCCACAAGGTTAATTTTCACCATTCCACACTTCCCTACGCAATTGCTTTTTATCCTTCTACTGCGGAACGATTTGACTGCTCATAAACAAAATATTAACGAAGGGTAGGGAGCGGAATAAAAAAAAGACGCCCTCAGTATTTTCCTCGTAAAGTGACATCGGAGATAGATCTTCCGGTGTCATGTGTACCGCCAAGCTGAGGAGAACGCTTTCATTATGCCAGGCCTCACGTACGCCTTGGCGACTGGCTTTACTTCTTCATTGGCGCAAATTGTATCATCCTGGACCATTATTCAATGGGTGATGAATGAGTGGTGTGCCAAGCTTTTTTTTAGGCAAGATAAAAGGGGAAAAAAGAACGGGTGTGATAGTGATATCTAATGTCCTTATGTTGAGGAAATTTAAGAGGCAATTGGGTTTTCCAATCCGATGTTGGAAAATGTGGTGGGAAATCCGACGAAAAAAGTAAGAAACCTGTTCTTGAAATTTATTTCGAAGTTTGGTAGCAGCATTTTAAAGAAACAGTCGGGTGTGAGATATTTAAGAAAAGGAAATTGGTGAGAATTGAAAATATTCGCAGTTTCCTTATATATGTTACCGTTAAAGCTCGAAAGCCGTTAATACGCAGGTTACCTAGATCAGTGATCCGCAATCCCCGGTCCGTGGATCAAATGGTGCCGCGCCGCCTAAAGAACATTAAACTATTGCCATTTTATTTAAAATGGTGCGTTTCTCTCGGATTTGCGCAACTTTCCACGGAAATCACTTTATATTCCACGTTAAATCGCTTTTATTTATTTTTGGTATAACTGTATTTTATTCTGAATGCATATTTAAATGTAACTATAAATTAAAATTGTTAAATCAAAACAATCTAAAATATAAACAATCAACGTGTCCCACCCTCAGCGGGCCGTGGTAAAATTATCAAGCGTTGCCCAGTCCGCAGCGATAAAAAGATTACGAAGCACTGGCCTAGATAATAGGCAGATTAACTGAGCTGTTACGTTAAAGTGCGGATTGATTGATTTATTGAATATTAACGTCGCACTGTTCAGCTACACGAGGGCATTTGGCGACGGACCACGTAAGTTAAAGTGCGGAATCAAGAGTTATTTATGTGGTCACTTCAGTGGTAACATATACACATTTCAGAATTTATTTTTATTTTTTCGAATATTCTGATAATATAAGAAAGTCCATGATCAAGAACCCAAAGAAAAAGAATTTAAAAAGAATCACCTGCATTGAAATATGATTTGTAAGTAAATTTTTTTAATGTTGCAGATTTGGATGTATAAAATAACACATAAATTGATTTAATCCGCCCCATTAACGATTAACACAATTCATATCATTAATTGGTAGCACAACCGACATAATTCATATCATTAACTGGTAGCACACAACTGACGCAGTTCATACTATTAAACTGACAATATCACTGAGATAATTTATATCATTGACTGACAGTCATACCGATATATCTCCCACCATTAACTGACATTACTACTGTTATAATTCATATCATTCATTGATAACTAACGCAATCTATATTTATATCCGATACTTCAATTAAAACAATTCGTACTGTTAAATGACGGAATAACTAAAATATGTTCGCATGTATTACGTTTTTCAGGTACATGCTCCTGTAAATTTATAATCTTATCTAAACAAATATTTAACTTAAAATTTAGTAACATAATACCATTATTTCTGCATATAATGTAGAATTTCAGTGAATAAATTATACTTTAACTCTTTTGTAATTTTAGACACGTAAGTAAATTTCAAATATTTAAGACTAATAAAGAAGCAAAAGCTAATATGAAATATATATATATATATATATATATATATATATATATATATATAATTAGAACTTAATGCACGTGTCTGGTGCAAGATAAAATCCCTATATAAAGAAAATGTACGGTATTACACCAAAATTACTTCTGACTTATCCACTTTTTTCCAAAATTATAAATCTAATTAATGAACAAAAATTAATTTAATCCATCAGTTTCGTATTTAAAGTAATTTATACGCTACATGTATCAATGAATGGTGGGTTAATTTAATTCTTCATGCTACATAGTACAATATCCACAGTAAGAAATTTAGTAATGTTTATCGAAAAATAATCCATGCATGGATTATGAGCTATATATGGTTTTCCTTTTAATTAACATAAGTAGCTTTACAGTTCATTTGGAGACAAGCAATCGTATAAGACAGATTAAGAGCTACAATAGTTAGCCTTTTTGTAATTTAATGATAAACTTAAAGGCATGGAAAGTATAACTAGAGTAAAATTCGGTTTGAGGTAAACAGAAAAACAGTTTAACAGAATTTGGGGGGAAACACAAGTCGCAACTAAGTGCACGAAATCCAGATTCGATGCACTACCAATTGAAACTGTAGAAGTTACGAAGCGTTACCGAAATAATTGCAACTTTCTCCATCAATCTCCACCCTAGATTAAATCTACGAACATCCTTATATGCTAAGCAAAAAAATATGCACTTCATTTTGTTCTTAGTGAATTTACTTCATATACATCTGGAAATGAACGTAGAATCATTTGAGGAAATAAAATCGATAGAAAAGAATAAAATCACACTAAATTTAGCAATTGAAATGCAAACAAACGTCACAGAGTTATAAGAAATGAAAATTAGTTGAGAGAAATACGATATAGAACATGGAATGTGCTTTTAACATATTAATATAAAATAATATTGAATAAGCATACATTTTTATACATTTTAGAGAAATAAGTGCCAGTATTTAATTCTGTAAGAAAATCCGCGTATATACTTCTAAGAAATAAATATAAAATTTTTAACTAACGAAATGTAATTGCGAAATGCTTAAAAATACTAGAAGGTTTGAATTCGCGCAATGGAATCTTAGGTACAATATTTTTCAAAATACGAGGGAAAATCAAAAAGTAAACTAAACTCAGTGGTGCAACAGCCCATGAGGGACAAGGCCTACTGTGCTCTTCTCAGTTTTCGTGATCTTGGGCATTGAGATGCATCAGCTGATCTCCCAGTCAGATGATCAGTCTGACGTGAAAGCCTCAGTGTTTTGTTCCCAAGCAAGCTTGGTACTCATTTATCAACCTGCTGAGTTGACCTTGCCCACCCCGGGATTTTAACCCCGGACCTGTGATGTGGAAGCGCGAAACGCTACCACTTAGCCACTGGGCATTAAGTCAAATAATAAAGGAACTTTAGCAATTTCTCTTTCCTGGGTTGGTAACAGCGCTAGTATCCAGCGCTGAATGAGGGATATTCGGTAGATTTTCTATACAACGGGCCACTCGTCTTCCCTCGTATTGTTGGGGGTGTAACCGACCGTTCAACATGGCAGTTCCATTGTCGATCTGCACTAAGGAAGAAAGGAGGACAGTGATTCGCCGCTTTGTTTGCGGAAGGTGGGATCCCTGTGTGCTGGATGCTTGTCATCCCTTCCATCAGGGGTGTCCAACCCAAATGACCTTAAGGGCCACTTCCGAAAAACATTATAATCTCGCGGGCTGCACATAAAAATATGTACTTCTATATCAGATTTGGAAACAAAAAAACATTTATTGGAGTGAAAATATAAAACCAAATGAATGATTATTATTGTTTTCATTATATTTTTCATGTATACAGACACATATATAGGTAATATAATAATGCTTATGTAACATAATAGTGCAATGATCAAATAATGTTTAAAATATTACAGTGTGTGTGTGTTGCCAATTTCTTGAAAATAACGGAGTTCCTTCTGAATTTATCTTTCTTTACTCATTTTTAAAATTTGATTGTGCTATTATTCTCAAACGATTTAGTATACATTGCCCTATATCTTAACCATCCTGAATGTATTTTTTAAACTTTAAGGTATCCGACTACCCTAAAAATATGCTTTTTTTCAAAAATTAACAATTCTTTTCTGACTTTATTTTATAGACCATTTTATTAGCTTAATAACAATACCAAGTATTTTATTTTCCCTTCACTAGAACAAAAACTACAAGTGTTTTTAGTAAAAGCAAATGCCATAATCTTACACAAGATGTCAATCTTTAAAATGCGTTTTACTTGAAATGTGTTTTTTTTTTTCGAAAACTCAAACGGGACAGTGATTGCTCAAAAGTTTTGAAAATAATTAGCTGAATTTTTTTTTGCTTATGTTCTGCATAATAGTAGAAGTGTTTTGATCTTCAGATTTATCAATAACTATTTTATTTCAAAATTTGCAGTCCTTTATGTGAATATAGTCAATGTTTTTTTAAGCAATTTCGTATAATCACTAAGATAAAGGGCTCTAGTTTTTGTAAAAAATTAAAATATCTCTTATCCTGAAGGTCACTTCAAACAGGAATAACAAAGTAACACATCAAAATTGAAAAATTTAGAAGTTGTTCATAAAATCTTTGTACAGAGCGGGCCCCCGTTTATGTAATTTTTCGTACATTTTTACTAGTTTTTTCCCATTTTAATAATAATAATTTTTTTTCTTTTACCAATTTTAGGATTTTTTCCTTAAAATATACTAAATAAACATAAAAATCATAAAAAAATCTCCATATCTTCTTTTTTTCAAAAAAAAGTTGTCGCAAGTAGTCGGATACCTTAAAAAGCATCTCTGACTGCCTCTTGCTTTTTGGGCGCTCCAAACAGAAAAGGAGGAGGAGAAATGAAAGTCGCACACACAGAGAATCATGTACAGTAAAGAGTATGCTTGGTGCCATTCGGAATTTATTAAAAAAGTTATTTATTATAGTAAAATCAAATGTAACTGTTTGATATAAAATATAAATCTATTTTAATCTAAAGGACGTTTCTGTTATCAAACAGGACTTATTTTAAAACAAGAACAGGTAACAAGCAGATTGTACATTGTGGACTTTATATATATATAAATATATATATATATAAATTTCCCCTTAAATAAATTTCAAAATGAAAAACCTTTAAGGTATTCGACTACGTTCGGAACCGTGATTTTAAAAGAGCGCATCAATGGATAATTTCAATGATATTTTGTGTCACTCAGAATAGAATACATGCATAAAATTCTTTTAAAGGGAGATTTTGACAAAAAAAATTGATTTAAGTATAATATTTTGGCAAAAAATTAACTTAGAATAATCTTTTTTTCCAAATGTTCTCCTTTTGTGAAAAATGGTTATATTAGAATAATATTTTGCCTGTATATAGCTCAGACCTCTCTACAGAGGCTCAACTAGAATTTTTGAAAAATTCACATTATTTTCAAAGTTACCACCAATTGAAATAATTATTTAGCGTTTTTTTTCTTAAAATTTATCCCCTCTGTTGTAGTAAAACGAGGATAAACCCACTTTTAAGTTATATATTTTAAAATTTTTGTTGAGCCTCTGAACAGAGGTCTGAGCTATATACAGGCAAAATATTATTCTAATAGGAGCATTTTTCACAAAAGGAGAACATTTGGAAAAATGATTATTCTAAGTTAATTTTTTGCCAAAATATTGTATTTAAATAAATTTTATTTGTCAAAAATATCCTTAAAACAATAATTTTATGCATATATTCTGATCTAAGTGACACTAAATATCATGAAAATTATCCATTTACGCGCTTTTGCCAAATCACGGTTCCGAACGAAGCCGGATACATAAAAAACCTGATATTTAAATTTTTTAAAAATGAGCCGGCGGGCCGCAGTTTACGTACTGGAGGGCCGCGTGTTGGACAGCCCCTGCCTTCCATCACTATACCCTCAACGACTTACACATTGTTCTCAAAGGTGGACATCGATGGACTGCCCAATCTTTCGTCATCACATAAAGAAGTTCTTGCCTGTTTGAAGCGCTCTATCCATTCGTAGATCTTACTCGCAATAAACAGTTATCACCATATAGCGCTTGCATGCGACAAATGATTTCAGCAGGTTTTTTCACCTTCAGTAAACAAAAAGCTAATCACTGTCCTCTTTTCCTCCCTGGCGTAGATCAGTGGTTCCCAAACTTTTTTAACCCATGAACCCATTTTTATAAAAACTTGACCGCAGGCCCCTTTTACAGTTAAAACTTGTCCACGGACCCCTTTTACAGTTAAAACTTGTCCACGGACCCCTTTTACAGTTAAAACTTGTCCACTAACCCCTTTTTATAGTTACACCTTGTCCACGGGCCCCTTTTTATAGTTAAAACTTGTCACGGACCCCTTTTTACAGTTAAAACTTGTCCACGCAACTCTTTTAAAATCAGAACTTTCCCAACCCTCAAGTAAAAAAGCTACATAAATGCATAGTACAAAAATTAGAAATTTAAAAAAGCATTTTGTTGAAGAATTATTTATTAAAATTATAACTTCTGTTTAAAATAAAATTTTTAAAAAATTAATGACTTGGATGAACTTGATGAGATGTTATGAGTGTATTTATGTCTGTCTCAATGTTTCTGAGTATCAACCTCAAATCCCCACGAGCACCAGTTTTTAATCGGTTTTTCTTTTCCTTTTTTTCTTTGGGGGGATGAGGCTATTTTACAGCACTGAATCCACGTTCCACCAAATTAGAAGATGGTAAATAGTCAACACACACACAACTTTTATACAATAACTCATAATGTAGGATATAAAATCGGAATCTGTTTTTGTAACCAGAATGCGTGGTATCCTTGTTTAAACATTGGCTTAACCCAGTGGTTCTCAAATTTTTACTACTGGCGACCCAATTTTCAATCATAAGTTTTATCGCGCCCCCTAAAAATAATAATGTATTGAATGCAATAATAATGCACTTTGACCACTAAAGCTACAATACGATCATAATTATAAACCGTACAAATTAACAAGATAAATATTAAATTTTGTATATGTTACTTTTAAGTAATATTTTTTTTTACTTTTAGTTCGATTCACTATAAAAGCGTGTTTTTAGTTTGTTTTAAAACTATAATTTATTTTATAGTTATTTTTACTATACACGATAAAAATCACAAAAAATTCCAGTGAATAATTTAATTAAGAGAAAATATACTTACCTACTTTCAAGGACTTTTCATTTTTTCTTAAAAATTTGAGAAAAAATCCAATAAAATTAAGAAAATGTTCAAAATGTACGTGTCCTCAATAAAGGACATAAATCGCAGACACTTTTCGCTAACAACACAGGAACGTTATTTTCCAGCTAAACTGTCATATTTTGTTCACGTTTTTGTAGTTATGCTGTTGTTTGATGATCTACAAATAGCATTTTGAACCTTTTCTTCCTTGTGTCTTTTGACAAGGCGAAGTGCTACATTATGGCTTCCTAGTTTTCTTCATAAAGATCTTTAAGCAGCATTTGAAAATTTCAAATCAACTTGAACGTTTCATGTCTAACGCTTTTCTGATATTTACTTTCGCTATATATATCTTGATTAATATGCATTATTTCAGTAGGTTCTTCGATTGCTTTATCAGTTTCAACTTCCTTCAATAGGGATCACAGATGCCCATTTTTTTAATATTCTGCTTATTTACATTTATAAACCATAATACGTCGTACAACACAGCAATCAAAACTACAAAATTGTTCATGGGGAAAGTGTAGCATGTTCTAAAAAATAATTGTGTAAAACGTTTTTCATTATGCATTATATGTTTCAGAATACACATGCTTATCCATATATCATAAAACTCTGTTACATGGAAAAAGATGAAACAAATATATTACATATATTTTTACAACTTCCCTAAAAAAGACGGAGATAACCATACCAGTGAGTTCGAAGGTCAGCCAAAGTAATATTTTAGGTTAAAAGAAATGTAATAAAAAAATCTCTCATCGTTTGATATCGCTAAAAGAAACGTAAAAAAAATCTCTCATCGTTCTCATATTGACCGCAAAGCAAATAAAATATATTTTTTAATTTGGTTATAGGATCAAAGATGGCCAATGAGCGTTTGAAGTGGAATCTTTTTTATTTTTGATGATCACCAGATCATAAAAATAAATTATATCAGTGTAAATGTGTATTTTTTATTATGTCAGAAATCTTTTTGTTTTACTTCATTCCAAAAAATTATTTTTTAAACCTTTTATTTTCAATATGCTCGCGCCCCCCTCGTAGGGTTACCGCGCCCCCAGGGGGCTCGCCCCACAGTTTGAAAAACACTGGCTTAACCTCATTTGTGCATATTTCAATAAGATGCTCCTGCATTAGTTTGGATTCATCTGTGTTTGAGATTTGAGTTAGTTCAAATGCAAAAGAGTTCAGCAACCAACAGGGAATATCCAATTGAATTATTGTTATTTATTTAAATTTCAATCAAAATAAAAATGAATCAGAATTTTTTTTATTTCATATTAAACCTCGCGTGGACCCCCTGACATTGTTCATGGAACCCCAAATCAATTTTAATATTCCACGCTCCCCCTGAATAATATCGGGAACCCCTGGAGGTCCGTAGAGAGCACTTTGGGAACCACAGGCGTAGATCGACAATGGAACTACCATATTGAACGATCTGCTATAACCCAACAACTACGAGGGAAAACAAGTGACTCGTTGTATAGAAGTGTTGCCGATTACCTTTCATTCAGCGCTAGATACTAGAGCTGTTGCCAAATCCTGGAAAGAAAAATTGCTGAAGTTTCTTTATTTTTTGCCTTTCCCTCGTATTTAATAGTTCCGAAAATTGGAAAAGTATATGTCATGTTTCATCTTTGTAAATTTATAAAAAAAAACTCATGTTTTAAAAATTAATGTAAATAAAAATTGTAATTGAAAATATTAATAAAATAATGCTTACTACTTTCTTTTCTAGAAGAAAAAAAACATTTTAACAAAAACATTATTCATCTAAAATGAATATTAAATCCCGAATTTTCGGCTAATAGTTCGAAATTGCTTTTATTATTATTTTTTTTATTCCTTACTGAACCTAAATATTTTTTTTCTGATCGCAAAAATATATTTATTTTTATAAATAAACTTTTTATTTAATAGCTACATAATTTTAACTATTTCAAATATTTTCATTCTAATTCAGTTGCTTCCTTAATATTTAATATCTAATAGTAGACTTAGTTCTTATATTGTGCAGATATTGTTTGGATATTATGTCATCATCAAGAAAAATAAATGCATTCCGGATAAACCATCGTTCTTACCTTTCTCGAAGGTATAAAATCAGTAAATTAAGCCTTAAAAATTTATTGTTATTATTATTACAATAGATAATACTCATCATCTTCATTTGTTGCATAGGAACTCACTAATTATACAGTCGAACCTGTTTTTCTGCTGTCTTTTTTTTTTTGTGATTTTATTTTTGTGCGATATTTTTTATGCGGTGTATGAATTTCAATTGCTTTGGTGCCACTGTAATGTTTTTTATCTATTTACCAGTGGCGTAACGGAGAATGTTAGGACCTCCCTCCCCCTGAAAGTCAGGTTTTGTCTTTAATATTTTATAAATTGGGTAAATACGTATTTAGCGTAAGTCAGGCCGTGAGCCCCTAGAGTCCTGCCCCCTCCCCCCCCGTGATGCGAGGGTGTACGTTAGGCCACTGAAATGTAGACACTTCAAGACACTCTTTTCATTTGCTATAAACAGTCTCCCGACAATGCGCATTCAGTTGATTTCTCTCAACTCTCCATCAGCCCGCGTTTGATTGAAGACGAAACTTTCAATGACTGTGACATTATCAATAATTTGATAAATTATGAAGACGAACAAGAAGCCAGATTCATTGAGAATGGATAAAAATATGCAGGATTCAGCTTTCCAACAAATTGGAAAAGCACTTTCTTAAAATAGATACCAGTTAAGAAAGGAGTATAAAATTCCAAAAAGGGCTGTATAGCTGGTTATTCTGACATTTACAAGCAACTGACCACCCATCCTTCATCACAAAAACTTATCTCATACTTTGTTGTCAAAAAATAAATCATTTGAAATTGCACGTTCAAGTGATGAAAGTGATTTTGAACTTATTCATTACAGGACTTTGGATTACGATGAGTAGCAATGAATTATGTATGTGCATTTTAAGGTCTTATCCGTATATACAATGAGAATCTATATGTTTTTAAAATGTTTTCATGTGTTATATTTAATTATTTATTTTGTTATGGAAGTATTCTTACATAAATTTCGTAAATAATTGGCATTTTTTATAAATGCGACTTTTTTTATGCGATCCCAACTCACTGCATAAAAAAAGTTTTTTGTAGTATTTCCACGAATTAGTTTGTTCTATGTAATAATTTATGAAATTTTTGAATCTTTTTGGGGCGATTTTTTTATGCGGTCCCTATCTACCGCACAAAAATAGGTTCAACTGTATTCTGTTACTAAAATGCAATAGAAGAAAAAGGAAAATAAAATTTTAAAAAATTCTTAAAATTTTTTAACTAATCTTCCTTATAAAAGCACAAGATATTGATTCAGATAACTACAACGATATCGTTATTCAAAGCACTCAATCTGTCTTAAGTAACAGTTCCATTGATTTCTGCTGAGAATTTGAAAAAATACACTAAATTCTTGGCTTCCAATAATAAAATATCAAAATCAAATAGAATAATTTCTGTGCATCATAAGTATAAAATCGAGACTGAAATAAATAAAGCACGTGAAATATACTGTTGGACACACAAAATGCAACACCAAGAAGGACCAGAGATATCACAGCGAAATTTATTTGGAAGATAACATGTTGTACAAAGATCAAACGATTAAAATTGCAGCCTCTTGTGACGTGTGGAAAATGACAAAATTAGTTGTAAATGTACCACCGTTACTGGCTATAACTGCTGCCACACGCCTCGGAAAAGAATCAAAGAGGCTTTGGATGTATCCTTGGGGTACAGCAGTCCCCAAACACAAACGCCTGTGCTTTCAGGTCAAGAGTAAAGGAAGCAATGGACGCCCTTGCGAACATTCCACTCTACTGTAAACGGCGTCGAATGGTACGAGCGAACACCGAATGATACATAACAGACTAAATCTGTTGTACTTTGATTCATGATGTGGCTGCGTGATACATGATTGCCATGAGCACAATCCACCCATCATCAAGTTCAGTGGTGCAACGAGGTGGATGCGATTGGCCCCATCGGTCTGTCGTTTTCTCTACATCCAGCATCAAAGTTGCTTTGTTTCGTTCAACACGGTGACCGATTTCTCTGGAGGATAATCAGCAATCCCTATAGGAATATATATCCCCTATTCTTCTAAGGTCCAATTCAAAAACTTGGTCAAAAGACGCCCGATCTCTTCCACGAGGCAGAGAAACGCAAAGATAACGAAAAGAAAGAACGCGCAAAAATCAATTGCGGTACTTCAAATTGCTAATCTGTTTTCCCTTTATATACCACTTGCGGGGGCTCTAGGGTCGTCCGTGATGTGCGTCTGCGCTATTATACTAATGATTTGCATATTTCATCACCTACAACGCTTAATGTAAATTTCACATGGTTTGCATGTTCCCTTCGGGGTGTTGCATTTTGTGGGGCCAGCAGTGTATATATGGAAAAAGTTTTAAAAGGTGAATTATAAAAAGTAAAAAAGTGTTACAAAATAATGGTAATGCAGTCTCGTTGGAAGCAAGAAGCAAAAAAAGTTAGGCGTCTAGAGAGTTTAAGAGTATACATTTTGGCTTTCCAGAATTTATTCTTTGAACTAAAGAAAAAAGATTTTCAGTGTTTTGTTCAACACAAGAACTACCGTTGCTAAATTTAGATGATTACTGATTATTAAGTATGGTGAGGTACACTTTAATTGTAAAAAATATCCGAATTTTATTTCTTCCGCATACTAATAATTTTCCTGTAAATTTTGGAATCATGACGTAATATGTAGCACGTTACTTAAAATATTATGTATAGAAACTTTTCTGTTTAATGAAGCTTATTTCTACCCAATTTCAAATAAATTTTGTCTTTATTATCTCCTTTAAGGTATCCCACTACGTTCAGAACCGTGATTTTAATAAAGTACATAAAAGGATAATTTTCATGATATTTAGTGTCACTTAGATTAGAATACATGTATAAAATTGTTTGAAGGGCATTTTGACAAAAAAAATTATTTAAATACAATATTTCGGCAAAAAATTAACTTAGAATAACCTTTTTTTCAAAATGTTCTCCTTTTGTGAAAAATGCTTCTATTATAATAATATTTTGCCTGTATATAGCTCATACCTCTGTACAGAGGCTCAACTATGATTTTTGAAAAATTCACATTATTTTCAGTTACAACCCATTGAAATAATTATCGGCGTTTTTTTCTTAAAATTTCTCCCCTCTGTTGTCGTAAAACATGGATAAACCCACTTCTAAGTTATATATTTCGAAAACTCTAGTTGAGCCTCTGTACAGAGGTCTGATCTATAAACAGGCGAAATATTATTATATTAGAAGCATTTTTCACACAAGGAGAATATTTTAAAAATGGTTCATTCTATGTTCATTTTTTATCAAAATATTGTACTTTAATAATTTTTTATTGCAATACTATTCTTAAAACAATCTTATATACATTTTCTAATCTAAGTGATACTAAATATAAATATTATCCATTTATACGCTTTTGCAAAATTACGGTTCCGAACGTAGTTGGATACCTTAAGTACGGGGTCTTTTGATTTAGAAGTATTGCATTACTTTTAAAAAATAATTGAAGTCATTTAACTTTTAATGCTCCTATCTAAGCATTTTACAATTTTGACCTCACTAGACTCGTAGGAATGAAAAACAACTTTAACTGTTCTTAAAGAAACTATTTAAACTAATTTATCAAACAGAAAATCTTTGTCCACGCCTGTTGAATCACCATGTGGTTTCTAACTTCCTACAAAGTTCTAATGAGGAGAGGAACACAATTATCACTTTCTCTTCTTAACTAGAAAAGCTACCACAAACAAAACTTTCCTTTTGCCACACTCTTATGATCACTACTGCATATAGTTACTGTTCATTTATACTCGTAATGATACTTTAAGATAAAAAAAAATCTTGTTTTAAAATTCTAATTATTGTAACATTTTAAGGAGTTCTTTTATAAAGAGAATCATTAATATCTTCGTAGCGACTTATTAATTCTCATTTTAAACTTATCTGTGTGTGACTATAAGGAATCATTTAATGTAATTATAACTGTAGAGAATTATTCCGTGTCGTTTAATCCTTTAATGTTTAACTTATTTATATTTTCGTTAGAAAATCATAAAAAAACAAATCTCTTTCTACACGCAATTGTGTGTATTCAATTTTATAGTAATCAAAATTAATCCTAAAAGAAGATTAAATTTTTTTTAAATGTTTGATTTATATTTGCGTAATCTTTTTAAAGAATCGTTGCTGTTAATTCCTCCTCGTGTTAGTTGAGAAGTTCGCTCATTATTAAAAGATGCAGTATGGGCAGATAGGCCTTTGAATCAAACCCGAAATGATTACTAACAGGATATTGCAATAATTTACGTTTATTAAGTCAGACACTGGATTTGACTTCTTGAGATATGAGAAAAGACAAGCTAATGAGTAATAATTGATTTTGTGCCAATCTAAATGAGATCCAAAACCTCGCGCGCGCGCGGTTTTAAGAATTCTGAAACCTTCACAATCTTGAATACCAAAAAATATGACAATGGGGCTCTGACACTAATCTGTGAACCGATATCATCCACAGTTCTCTACAATCATCTCTATTCTTCTGTGTGTGATGTATCTTTCTGGCTGTTTACATATTATTCAGAAGTGACGTTTTCTTTTATTGGGGTATTGTTCTAGCTTAAAGTGCCGATTTGGCTTAACGGAAGAAAACTCAAGTTAGAAAGGATAGACCTCGTGGATAGTCCATTGTTACACACACACACCCACAGAGAGAGTATATTTGTAATTAAAAATATAAATTTAATTTATAAAATTAAGTTATATCTGAAAGAAAAGAGGAAATATTTTAAAGTAAAAAGAAAAATTATAAAAGTATATGATACTTTTTACTCAGATTAATGACAAAATAATTATGAATAACGGAAACCTGAACGTTTCTGAACACTCATGGTATATATAACATGGTATATATCATGGTATAACCAGGGCTAAACTTTGCCTCAGACTCCCAAACTTCACATTATTTTTAATTACTCACCTTGAAATTATAAAGAATGTTTTTACTATATATTGTTACGTTGATCGGGGTTCGAGAATATGATGCAAATCAGTCGCAAAGAACAAGGCAGTTCTTTAACAGCGATGAGAATTTATTGTTGAAAATCCAATTCTTGAAATACAGGATTCAGCTGCAATATTCGTAAAATAAATCTCAGAAGGTCTTCACACCTTCAAAAGCACCCAGACACAATTATTGGTGTCTAAAACACACGTGTGTAAAAGACTATTTACAAGCAATCGTTCGTTCAGTAGCCGAAGTAATCAATCGCTAGTCTCAAAGCAATACTATCAAATTGCAAGTCAAAACCAAACTAACTGACTTTCAGCAAGCATCTCTCTATTTATAGTCCTAGTGGATAATTCGAGAAAGATCCGCTTGCGTCATAGGTCTTGAAATTAGTGTATTTTTCCACTAATTTCTTGAAGAATCAGGAGGATCCCGAACTCGCGAAAAATGGTCGCCAACATAGTCGCCGAAAATGATGCCAACTTGGCTCTATCATCGAGGTTTCGCCAAGTTCCCATTGAATCACCATTATAACGTAAGGGGCGACGCTGCTTGTGAATATTACAATTTTAACATAAAATAAATCTTTCAAAGAATAATATAAATGCTTTACACATCCAAATACAAATTATTTACACTATTTTACACAAAATTCGTAATGATATTGTAAAAGTTCCGAGAAAACTAAATGTTTAAAGAAAACTGGAATGTAAACAATGTTAATTGTAATTGTATCAACAAGGTAATTGTAATTAAATCAACAAGGTAAGTGCAAGATCCATCGAGTCTATTAAGATGTATGAAGGATCCCATAATTGCATTCCAATCATAGCATAAGAGATAAGAAAAAATTAGATTTCTAAGTAGGACTTTTAACTTGCAAAAAAATGAATACCGAAATCACAAATTAACCACTGTAAGTTTCTGGCGCTCACACCCAGTGACATCTTAAGACTTCATGAGGCCATGGGGCCCTTATGAAAGAATAGGCTCAACTTATACGACCTTTTGAGTAGACAGTATATGGTATACGTTGCCAAATAATCGTAAAAACGGTGTCCTGCAACAAATGATGGGCATGACTCAGAATCTCACAAACCAACTGCCAACTTTCGACTAAATGAGTAGTGACGATGTATTGTGGTAGGCCTAGGCCTAGATGCTGGAGTCGGACATGACATAATGCAATCTTGCGTCTATTGACAGAGGACATCTAGCTCAAAATTCCTAGGTTTTAGGAGAATATACCTGGGAATAACATTTGATAATTAAATTTTTTCGAATTATATCTTATTGCAGCAGAATTGTGAAAGAGACGAAGCCCCCTTTTAAGTCAAGGCCCTGGACCCGGGCCCAGATGGCTCATACCTTAAAAAACGTCCCTGCTCACACCTAGAAATAGTTGTGTGATCGACAAGGCATTTGTTAACGAGGGGAACTGGTATAGAAAGATGTGGCAATACTAAAACTGAAGAGAGGTAAGAAGGTTGGACACGCGCGCGCGAAGGTAGAATGTAAGAAAAACACGGGGGTGAAAGAGGAAAAAGCGGTGAATGATACTTCATTTGAATCTTAATTGATCCTGGGTCCATATGTATTTCTTTGTAACGTCCCTTAATGCAATCAATATTAAGGAAACAGGATTAAATGGTCCCATCAATATTTTTACCTATAGAACATCACACCATTTAGTCTACCTTTTGAATATAAAAGAACCCTCAATTTGTATTCAATCCATTCATTTATTTTACTTATAAACGCCGTATTTCAAACCAACGTGAGGGTTATTGATGACGGACCTTGTAATTTTGAGCATGTAATAAAGACAACACCTCAGCTGACAGTTCACTCTCCAAACATCGTCACCAAATCAACGTTCGAATAATTTTCACCCTTCATTGTTTCAGAAAACAGTAATTTTTATCGCGGAAAGTTGAACTGAAACATATGACCTAAACACTGGCATTTAAGTGGGCCCTGTATAAAAAATGTCCTGGGTGATCCTTTAAAATTTCACTATTTTTTGCAAACATATGTTGGGGTCCTTGTAGCTTGGGGGTCCCGCATCATTGATACGGTGGAAACTACGCCCCTGGGCTTAAACTTTTTGTGAGATTCAGGAAACAAGATATCTGATGGGTACATAAAATTAAATTCCCGGTCCACATAGCTATGGCAATCATTGCATTCAAATCCCACCAGCAAATGGAATCAGTTGTGTAACGCGACAAAGCTACAGCTAAATGAAGGTGTTGATAGAAGCGTGGAAGTAAATTGGGGAAAAAAAGTTTCGATATAAAAGGTTTTTGTGTCCAAAGAAAACATCCCCCGTTAAAATTCATCTGTAGCTGGCGAAGCGTATGGAACAAGCTGGGAGGGACCCACACACTGTGTTTTGATTACTCCTCCACAGCTCTTCTCCGATCACTGATTTATGAATTTTCTGGAATTGAATAGCTTAAAATGTCCTTTATAGTAGAAGTCTTCAACCCGTGGACCACGAATAGCCCACTAAAGGCATTTTAGCAGCCCGTTATTTGAATTTGAAGCAATTTCAAAAAACAAATTGCCTTGTATTCTTTTTGTCATGAAAATCACAATTTTTTCTGTCATTCTTGATATGTAAAACATTTCACTAATGTGTTTGATATCCATTTAAGACAAAATTTTCTAAAAATGAAAAAAAATTTAAAAAGTGTTTCACTATATTTTAAATATAAATATATCTGACTATACATAAAATCTCAGAAGTTTTCGGGGGGGAAAGGTGGGCTTTTATCTTTTAACACAGGTTTGCAAAAATTTTTAATATTTCATTTCCACTTAACATTTCTGAAATCGATTTATGTATGTATAAAAATTTATAAACAACTTCTCTTCCCCTAGAATCAGCTGTAAAGCAAACCTCCTTTTTTATATAAATTTACTGACTACAATATTTTTTGGCAATCGTGTGGCCCGCGGATAGCTGTGAATTTTTGATGTGGTCCGTGGTTCATTGTAAATTTCTTAATTTGGCCCATGGTGGAAGACCTTACTTTATAGCATTACTTTACCTCGGTGTTTTGAAGCATGGGAGCTTACTTTGATATTAATTGTACAATAAATATTGAGTTAGTACTTTTAATTAAAATTCGTTGGTGTACTTTATGATGTTTTAAAGCACATAGTAGTTCTTGTAATTAACAATAAAACATAACAACAAAGAGCAAACGAAAATGCGCATGATTTTTGAACAGGGAATTCGATAAAGGCAATACAAATGTGCGAGACGAGCAAAGATCAGAGCAGCTATGCACGTCCATCGTAGTTCCTGTGCAGGCAAGATATCGCACCAAGTGATTTTCATCTTTTTGAATAATTTAAAAAGCATTTGAGAGATGAATATTTTAGAATCGATGCTGAAATTCTACAAACCGTCTTGATGTGGTTGCATATCCTCGACGCTGAATTTTTTTTTATGCCAACTTTGTTGCATCAATGTTTTAATGGAATAAATGCTTCTACAACCATAGTTATTATGTACAGAAATAATATGACTTAATAGGTTGTACATCGTTCTGAATTTGTGAATAAGTTTTCTCTTAGAAGAAATACAATCCTACTACTGTCCACACACGCGTCATATATTAACTCGCAATATTTATAATGCAATGCATTAGAGAATCAACACTTACACGTATTTAATACTGTAAAGTGTTATGTTAATAAATATACATATATCGATATTACTGTGATAAGTAATATATCAATGTAATATGTAATATTTTCAGTAAATAATAAGTATTCTCATCCTTTATTTCATGAATTACGACATATCGTAATTATAATTCTTTAACATTTCTGTTGCAAATCTTATAAGTATTTTCCTTTTCAGTTTTTTTTTTCATTAAATATATTGCTTCAAAATCTGTTATTTTTCGGTTGATCTAAAAGTTGTAGTAAAAAATTATTGAAACTTTAAGATTAAAGAAAATATAATAAACTCAAACTCACAGTGGTGCAACAGCCCATGAAAGCCAAGGCCTATTATGTCTATCCCAGTATACGTGACCATTGGGCGCTGAGGTGCATGAGCAGAAGTCCCGATCAGGTGGTCAGTCTGAAGCGAGACCCCAGTGTTTAAGTTCCTAAGCAAGCCTTGTACTCATTTATCGACCCACTGCAGTAGGGATGAAAGACTGAGTCGACCTTGCCCAGCAAGGGATTAGAGCCCAGGCCTGTGGTGTGGAAGCATGATACCACTCGACCACTGTGCCTTGAAAAATATAATAATCCGCACATATTTTGCAATTATATTTTTACCGGATACGAAGGTTCAAAGTACATATTAGAAAAATATAAAATTGTACTACTTATTACAGCTAAGTCTCAATAAAATTAACTGTATTGCATAAAAGAAGAGTTTTATTGAGAAAAGTATTGTGATTTAAAAACAGAAAATATAAAGATTTAACCAAATTTTTTTAAAAAGAAAAATAAATTTAACACAAAATCAAATGCATGAGAGAAGTGCTTCGACAGAATTTATCGCTGGTGATGCATTTAAATGTCCTTATTGCTGCCAAAAAAGAAGAAAAAGTAATTGATGCTGTTTTTGAAAAAAAAAAAAGAGTATCTTCTGAGCAAAAATTCTACTTTCAGCCATTTTCTTAATTTGCTTTAACAAAAAAAATCCCGGTGATGCACAATGAATGTCATGAAAACTTGTAAATGGCCTTTGACAAAAAGTTTATAACCTTTAAACGAAGAAGTATTCTAATAGGATGTGGTGTTTAATTTTCTTGCTTAGCATTTTGTACTGTTGCATATTTAAATATTGTCTTTTTGTTGCTGTTCCTAGAGTATCGAATTTCTTAATCATTTTTTATTATTCTAGTATTTTCCTTGTTTTGTTTCATGAAATGTAAAATAGTTCTATACTGATTTTTGCAAAAGATATTTATATATGATATATGTTCTCTTGTTTTTCCTTTTAATCCAATTTTATTCCTATGCAATGAGTGTTAATTGGCTTCCACTATTACTTTTTAACCCTCTTTATGTGGAATAGGATTTATTTTTACCTCACATCTCTCTCTCACTACTGTAAACGTTTATCATTGCAGTATTTTATGTTGTAAATTATTTTACTTGTTAAACACACACACAGTTGCATTTTAATGAGTCTTACTTTTTTTTTTAAATCTGAAGCACATTTTTAGCTAACACAGGGCTTTTTTTATTGTATAAGCATATCATTTGTCATTTTCTAATTATGGCAGAGCTTCTCAAAATTTTATAATTTTTGACCCTATTATCAGTCATAATTTTCATCGTGTGACCCCCCTCAATTAATAACGATATATTGAATGCAATAATAATCTACTTTGACGCCTAAAGCTACCATACGACTTTAAATATAAATCCTACAAATTATCAAGAAAAGTATTAAATTTTGTATATAACAAGCTCATTGGAGTCACTAGTAATTATCAAACTTGTTTTTAATTTAATATTGATAAATTATCAGATATACATTGGGACTGATACTTTTATAAGTATATTATATCAATGTAAATACGTATTTTATCTTTTATTATATGAGAATGTATTTTGTCTTGATTTCTTTCAGTAAGCAAATAGCTATTTTAATTTCTATTTTTATTTTCGACTTTTCAATATGCTCGCGCCCTCCGCGTAGTGTTATCACGCCTCCGCAAGCGGGTGCGCCACATAGTTTGAGAAACGACGAGTTAAGCTTATACTACATATGTCAATGCCCGTGTAAAGAATTTTTGCATAATTTGGTGATCTACTCGTTTGGAAATATAACGTTCGTAATAACTTTTTTTCTAATAATATATCTTCTTATTGACAACGCAACTATTCTTTTTAAAATTTACTTAAAACAAGTAATATAAAGAAAATTTTTAAGTCAATCCCTACTCAGATCAACAAAGAAAAATTTTATTTTAACTACTTTTTACTAAATAGTTACAATTAATATAAATATGCATATACATATGACAGAATCGCAACATTAAGTGGTAATTATTTTCTATTAATTATCATTAAAGTATCGTATTGCAAACCAAAACTATCGTGTATATAAAATTTCAGTTCAACTGAATGCTTTCAAACGTGAGAAAAAACCTTTTAAAGTTTGACACAAGTCGCCAAAAATGATGCCAACGTGGCTGTATTTGTAATTTTTTAAATAATTCGTTTTAATCAATTAATTATAGTTAAATTATTGTATTGTCACCCAAAACAATCATGTATATAAAATTTCAGCTCATTTGAGTGCTTTAAAATGTATTTCATTAACGATTGAAAATTCCACCAAGATAAATAAATAAACAAATAAATACACTCAGGAGCATTGAAAATAGCGACCCAAGAAGGAAGCTAAGTACAATCGCGAAACTTTGCAAATAAGTACAGCGTAATGTGATATGCGAATGATCTAAGTTTTGTGTCAATACGCATGCTCATACACGCCGAGGTGGCGCTACAATCAGGAAGAGGGTGCTACATAAGCCAGCGCAGATTCGAAGATTCATAAACGTGACGATTACCCGCCGATTGTAGGAAGACTTTGGTAAGCGAAGCATGCAAGGTAAACGTGCTAGAAGACATTTCTCACAGTTAAGCGAGTTTGAGAGAGGCCTGATCATCGGGATGAAAACTGCAAGCTGGTCGATGCGCCGTGTTGCTGCCCAGGTGGATCGTTCGGAGTGTGCCGTACGAAATTGTTGGGAGCAGTGGACACGAGAAAATACCCACGTGCGGAAAACCGGGTCTGGAGCGACCAGGAAGAAAACGAGGAGAGAGGATCGTGCGGCAAGCACTTGTGGACCTCACAGTGACTCGTTCAATGATACGAGCAGACGTAGGCGTAGCAATTGTTCCACAAACAATTTCCAGACACCTTACAGAAGCAAATCTTAAATCCAAGCGCCCTTTCCGTGTACTCACTTTAACACCGGAACATCGGCAACTGCGACTACAGTGGTGCCAAGCTAGATCAATGTGGAATGTCACAGATTGGCAAAAGGTTGTGTTTGGTGATGGATCCCGGTTTGTTTTGGGGACAGATGATAACCGTGTATGGGTGTGGAGGCGCCCTGGTGAGCGGTACAATTCCCCCATACTGTTCTACGTCACACTGCCCGCACAGCTGATGTAATGGTCTGGGGGGCCATAGCCTATGATATCCGGTCATTTTTAATTGTGATGTGTGGAACCTTAACGGGCCAACGTTACGTTGATGATATTCTTCGACCTCATGTAGGACCTTTCCTAAATGGGCTCCCAGGGGCAATTTTCCAGCAAGATAATGCTCGTCCGCATACAGCAAGAGTTGCTCAAGACTTCCGACATCATTTTCAGACTCTTCCATGGCCGGCCTGCTCCCCCCATTTCTTCCCTGTAGAGCACGTGTGGGATCAGCTAAAACGGCAAATGCCATCGTGTCACTCTGTACATGATTTAGAGTTGGTTGTTCAAGATTTGTGGGCCCATCTGTCTCAGGACAACATAAGGTGTCTAATCAAGTCAATGCCGGACCGTGTGGTGGCATGTATTGCAGCTGGAGGCGTTCCAACGCGCTATTGAAGTTGCCCAGTATTTGTGTCGTTGCACACCCTGTATTCGTTTAATTGTCTTGTTTTTAAGATCAGGTGAATCTCTCTTCTGTGTCATTATGTGTATTAAATTTCATTTCAATCCGATGCTTTCTTCTTGGGTCGCTATTTTCAATGTTCCTGGGGAGAGAGAGATATAGAGTTTGTGAGCTAATAGTATGTAGGAATTGAAAAAATTAAAAATCAAGTTTACTATTGGTAAAACATAAGTTTAATTATGTTTCAACTATTCTCTTTTGAGAAGATTCCTAGCTGTGGTGACCTAATGGTTATTATCCCAAACTCGTGTCCAAAGTAAGGAGTTCAAGCCGTAATTCATTAAAGATCCACTGTGTGGAGGAGCTGATACAATGAAACCTATCGAGGCTCAAAATCCTCCCTTTGGCGTGCAGTTTGCAGAAGGGGTACCACCTCATGTGTCGTCCTCGTCACTTTACTGTGTTTGAAAATTAGGGGACCGTCGACAATAGCCCTTGTGTTGTTTCTTAAGTTAACATTAATAAACACTCGCTCGAATTGATTCGGGTAAACAGAAGGAAAGAGGGCGCCTTTGGCGACCAAATGTTTGCATAAATGTTTTTGAAATGTTTATAGCAACATCTTGTTACTGTAGTATTACCAAATATAACTTTTGCGCTCAGTTAACTCACAATAATCAATATGGAAACTAAACAAATATTTTCTGCACTGCATTTCATATACGAGGGCATTTCGAAAAGTAAAGATACACCGTACGCCAGAGGAAAAGAAAAGTTTTGGCGAGCAGCAAGTTGGCAACACAGGTGTCAACCTTGAACCGTTAGCTTTCTCCTCGCGGTCGTTCGGCATTTCAACGTTGATTCCGGTTGGAGTAGGTCGTGTTTAAAATGGCTGCGCCGATTCAGAATCCCGCCAAATGTGAAGTGCGCTCCGTCATACGTTTTCTTCATGGAAAAGGTCAGCGACCAGCGGATATTCACAAAGAAATTGTTTCTGTTTATTGGAACATTATGAATCGACAAAATGTAACGAAATGGTGTCATCATTTCTCTGAAGGTAGGACCGATGTTCATGACGAATAGTGAACAGGTCGGCCATCTGTGATATCTGATGCCTTTTTTCAGAGAACGGAGGAAACAATTCGTGCGCTTGGTCATCATCTTGGTGGAAAATCATTCCACGACGATGATGAGATCAAAGATGTTGAAATGTGGTTCCGACAACAGGCGGTAACCTTCTATGACTGTGGGATACAAAAGCTTGTGCACCGACTTAACAAATGTTTGGATAACGGAGGTGATCATGCCAAAAAATAATAAATAATCCAGTTAATAAGAGATGTAACTGACGTTTTCTAAATAAATGTTTTTTTAAGGAATGCGAGCCATTGTATCTTTACTTTTCGAAATGCCCTCGTATTTAGCTATTTCCTATTTTCATGTAAATGTTTCCTAATTTTGCAAAAAAAAAATTTCAGAAAACAATTTGAACCTTTTTATTATTATAGTTGTATTACATACGGGGAAAATATGTTTACTAGCTTTTGAGAATTTCATGCCATTGATATACGAGAATTTAAGCCATATATGTGCTAGTATATATTAATTATTAGTTTTATTTATTCAATTTTTTCTTTTATTTTCAAAAGCAATTTTTTTTTTTGAAAATGAGAGAAAAAAATACATTCAAATACGAAATTGTATCAGATTTTTAATAATAAAGATAGTTACTTGATTAATCATTTTAAGAAATATAAATGATAAAATGCATAGTAATATAATTCTGTATTTTTTCAATCACTTAATAATTTACTACTTAATAGAAACTAATAATAGTCGTATATTATAAAGATTGATTGTCCTTCATTTGTTTTCTTTGATATTATGTTACATTTTAAAAAACTGATAATTGCTACAAGCATTCTAATTATTCTCATATAAATACGTTCACATGAATGTTACTGCATTTATTGATGCCATATTCAAAAATTATAACATCTTTCTTCCCTGTAAATAATTAGATTTTGCTCCCATTTTAAATAATATTTTCATAGAAATTAATTAACCCTTTATTTGGTTTACTAGAACACCGGGACACTGTATTATATATTTTCTTCTTTCTACTGAAATACTTCTCATTCGGAATTTACTTCGTGATGAAGGCGGGAATTTTTCATAGGAAGCAGGAATTTAGATTCTTGAAAATATTCGATAAAGAACAGGGATTGGGAAGGCAATGTGCTATGTGTTGCATGTGAAGAAAGGAAAATGGAAAGATAATCCAAAAAGACCAATATTATCTCTGTCCTTATTGTAATGTAAGACTTAGTATAACACCATACTCTTTAAATTGTGTGTGCATATAAAATCATCAACCGTTTGAAAAAGAGGTAACATGGAATTTTTTGTAAGTATGAGAGAAATTCTGTTGTTGTGTTTCTAATGTCATCTGTCTGTTGAGGTCCACGAAATTCATCGTGGCAAAAAGCTAGATGTACGCCTTTTGTTATCTGTAGCTTTGAGCATTATACAGGTGACAGTACTATTTGGTTCAATTCCACCCCAGTTTTGAGGGAGAACACCCTGGAAGCTCTCAGGGGCACCCACCTCTCTAAGATACTTAATACAGATTCTTTTCAGATGCATGAAACATCCTTCATAGCATGCAGAGTGTAAAGCAAACAATTAGGGATATTTCCTTCCTTCCTCAGTGGCACGACAGCCCAGGGAGGACCTTGGCCTTCTCAAGAAGCCTTTTCCAGACCAACATTCTTCCTACTAGTGTTCTCCAATTCTTAGTCCACAAAACTAGGAGATCTTTTTCTAGGCCATCTACGATTTAGCCTGCCCTTTCTTCGTGTGCCTGTTGGTTGAGCATTGAAGACTTTTTTTAGACCATTTAGGGGTACTTATGTTCCCCAATTATAAAATAAAAATTGTGGGTAAAATTGAAAATTCTTCTATTTTCGCATTCTGTTAAATATTGTATTAGGGTTGCCAAGTTGGCAACCCTGATTTCTCATGCGTCATATGCGCTGAATTGTGTGCTTTCTTTCATATAATTTCGCCAATATCATTGCAATAATACGTAAGTACCATTTATATGACATGTATAACGCTGTATACTATGTAAGGCTAATAAAACTTGTAGCCAGAGAGTCATTTACTTTTCTTGAAGTTCTCTAAGCAAACAAAAGGACAGAGCCCGTACTTTTCCCAATTAATGCTTTTTTTTTATCTTAGTTGTAATCACTAATATAAGCCAAAACATTGGCAACTTTTTCGCCAATTAACTCAATTAATCGTTAAAATTTTGCATTTTAATGCTTTTGACACATTTTCATGCTTAAATGCTCTTTCCACTGAATCAAAAAATAGAACCCATAATTCGTTTCGTCTTATCTTCGATCTCTTGCAAAAGAAAAACTTTTTTTTCCATTTATTTTCGCTCCCTCTCCTCTTCACTCGGTCCTTCGCTACAATTGAGTGAAATTGCAATGCATGTCAATAATATTTAAATAAAGAAAATAAAATGTCACGGAAAAAAGTGTGCATGAAATTTTTACTTAAAAAAACACGCGCCTAAAAAGTTTTCAATTCAAATCCGAGCACGAGAAGGCCTCCAACAGACGAGAAGTGTACCAATGCTCTATTGACTTCCCCGCGTCATCGAAATTTAAAATGCATCATCCAACTGTTCTAACGTTGTAATTTTTCTTTTCCGTGTATGTTCATCTTATCCATCCATTCTGGTTGTAATCGAACACCTGCTTCATGATGCACCTTTTTATATCTTGTATCAAAATACTTCATTTCATATTATAAAAATATACTGAAATTCTAAATGAATTAAGGCTATAAAGGTTCTCAAAAAAGATTATTATCTATTGTTTTAGCAAGAAGAACGTAGTAAGAAACTTGAACAAAATTTGAAGAAAGCTGACGAATGGAAGCAGAAAGGCGATGATCTTCTTTATTCTATGATTCCTAAAGCCGTTGCCTTACGCCTGCGTAATGGTGAAGATGCAATTGAAACATGTGAAGTGAGTATAAATAGAAGGGTTAGACGCCTTTTACTGTTATTGTTGTTTATTCATAGGAAACAATAGAAATTAAATAATAAAGCCTGCAGAAAGATACTAATGTGATAGATGTCAGTGAGGGCGTCTTATCAGATATTTAATCTTCAGTTATATATATATATAGCTTTGAATTTAATTGCACATTACTATTTACAAGATATTTACATCGAATAGGATCGTCATTTTAATACACGTCGTCCACGTAAATTCATCTCTCTGTAATTTCTAACAGACACGTGGGCCCTTCGTCTTCTTTCTAGTAATGGCATCGTCTGTTTAGAGCATCTCAAAACTGGAAAGCTCTCGAAACACTGTAAGCATCACCAGACATATTCAGAGCAGAACAGACAGATCTTGTGGCTTGGCAATGGCGGCTGGTATCACACTAATATTATCATATTTGTGTTTTCTTTGCCATTATATTACGTTCAGTTTCATAAAATATCATGTAATATATTTTACTTCAATCATAGGCATAACATTGCATGTTTCTATAAGAGGAAAATACGCGGCTTGCCACAACAAATATGTTTTTATTTTAAATAATTTAGTATTATGTATAACGATTAACTACACAAGAGATAATTCCCTTTTCTCCAATTTAACTTTTAGATAGTTGTTTATCTTGTCAATGCATTATTTCTTTGAAAACTGTAAAATAAAATAATTTTTTTGTTTTTGAAGTGAACACAATACTTGTATTGAACACTAAATTTTTAGCTACATATTAATTTTTAGCTGTTTTTATTTTATTACTTAAGATTCATTTAGCGTTAATTAATTTAATTTTCGCTATATTGTTATACAAAAGAAACGTGTGTGCAAACGTAATGCATATAATAAACATAATATATTTTATAAACGCAATATGTCTTATAAGGGAACCATTGTAAAAATATTAATTATATTTAAGGTATCCGACTACGTTCGGAACCATGATTTTGCAAAAGCGTATAAATGGATAAAATTTATGATATTTAGTGTCACTTAGATTAGAAAATGTAAATAAAATTGTTTTAAGAATAGTATTACAATTAAAAATTATTTAAGTACAATATTTTGACAAAAAATGAACATAGAATAAAATATTCTCCTTTTGTGAAAAATGCTTCTATTATTTATAATATTTTGCTGTATATAGCTCAGGCCTGTGTACAGAGGCTCAACTAGAATTTTTGAAATATATAACTTAGAAGTGGGTTTATCCATGTTTTACGACAACAGAGGGGAGAAATTTTAAGAAAAAACGCCGATAATTATTTCAATGGGTTGTAACTCTGAAAATAATGTGAATTTTTCAAAAATCGTAGTTGAGCCTCTGTACAGAGGTCTGAGCTATATACAGGCAAAATATTATTATAATAGAAGCATTTTTCACAAAAGGAGAACATTGTGAAAAAAAGGTTATTCTAAATTAATTTTTTGCCGAAATATTGTATTTAAATAATTTTTTGTCAAATTGTCCTTAAAACAGTTTTATACATGTATTCTAATCTAAATGACACTAAATTTCAGGAAGATTATCCATTTATTCGCTTTTTTAAAATCACGGCTCCGAACGTAGTCGGATACCTTAATTAAAAAAACAATGTTACATGACATCATTATCTTTGAGTATGTGAAATCATTTAATAAACATTTAATTTTTATCTTCACTTTTCACAGAAATAATTTATAAAATAACAGCAAAGTATTTAGGAGTATTGTATTGCTCACGAAAATGACCATATGATATTACATGTATCTTATAAATACTTCGCTTTAAAGGTACATTTTCCAAAAGCTTTTCAAGCGTGCTGAAATGAAACACATGTCCCAAAATGTATATTTTTTTATCGAAGAATATATTGCTCTAATTCATTTGTAAACAAGATATTTTTATTAAAAAAATACTGGAAATAGAAAAAAATCGAGAACCTTAATCTTGCCATTTTATTCTCGAGGCATTTTATTATTATTTTTTTAGATTTATCATCTATATTCGTAATAATATAAATTTAAAATTACCGAAAAATGTAGTTCAATTTTGAAGCTATAAATTACCGTAAAGGGTTAACTAACAGTTTGTGCATTTGAAATATACCTAGAGAAGTAATGTACTTACAACGATTTGAGAGAGAATCTTCAGTTTATCCATTCCACTGTTCATACAATGTTGAAAAGTTGATACCTTCCGTAAGAACTGTTCTTGGTTGTTGACTATCAAGATATGTCAGCTAAAAAATGAGACACTTTCCTTCAAGGTATTTTTAAATAGACCACAGATAATTTATAAATTATGCTTTGGTTTCCCACTGATAGTGGCCACGGTAGCATAGTGGTCAAGATAACGGATTCGTGGCCGGCGTGTCCTGGATTTGAACCTAGTACCGCTGAAGACCCGCCGCGCAGAGGGGGCGTTGCATGCTAAATTTGTCGAGAGCTCGAATGTCCTCCTATTTTTGTGGTGTGGTAGTTCGGAGAAGGGGGTGCCTGCTCAGGTGTCGTCCTCGTCACTTGACTATGGTTCAAAAGTACGAGGGCCGTCGCCAAAAGCCCTCGAGTAGCTGAAGAGTGCGACATTAATATTCTCTCACTCACCGTTGATATACATATTATGATGTTAACGCAATAGTCGTCTCACTACATTGCTATTACGCCAGTTTCACGGATTATTTGGTTTATAGTTCACATTTCTCTTCCTTTATCTTTCGGATAATGGTGCAAATTGGTTATCTAGTTTGCATTTTCTTCTCTAGCCAAATCTTTTTTTATAAATTTGATACATAAATATAAGCAAAAAATGCTGATTCTGAGTTCCATTGGTATTTAAGGACTGTTCAAAAAGTATCCGACTTTTGGCCAGAAAAAAATACTTTGTTATTTTGCGGGATTATGATCCTAATCAAATTCAAAGTAGACCCCTTGCGCCTTCACACACTTAGCCCAACATGCCTTCCACAGTCGAAAACACTTTTAGAAGACTTTTGGAATGGTGTTAAACTCAGTCGTCGCGTTCTGCCTCATCTCAACTCTACTCTTAAAGTGGGATCCTCTCAATGCCATTTTCATTTCTGGAAACTGTCAGAAGTCGCAAGGAGCCAAGTTCAAGCATTTGAAGGAAGGAAAGTTCGTTCTGTGTACCTTCCGTTCCAAACGAACGCGAGTACTTAACCAATCACGCCAAAATGATCGTCTTCGCGTTATGTTGGTACTAGTTCATATAGATATCACACCGCCACATACTTCCTTGCCAGTGTTTCGGCGAATAGGCGAACGAACGATACCATATTCGTGGCGAGCATGTAAGCAGTTGCGTCACTTTGTGGGTTGCGTCATTCATGCGTGACGGCTTAAGAATTGTTTCATTTGTGTGACGGTTTAATTGCGTCATTTGTGTAACACGACTTTGAGAAATAACGGCTTATTTGCGTCAATGTTTGACGGTTTGGCTGCTTTTGTGGTGAATAGATGGCGCCACAACTGCGACGCGTGAAGGGTGTGGTTCATATCACGGCCAGGTTCACCAGTGAACAATTTGTTCATCCGAATGAATGCGAGTACTTTACCGATCACGCCAAGACGACAGTCTTCGCGTGATGTTGGTACTAGTTCATATAGATATCACACCGCCACACGTTGATAGTGTCCAGTGGGTCCTGTGCAACTGCAAGACGGAGTTCTTTCTGTTCAACCGATGGAAGCTTAGGAATAAATTTCGCAGCCGGTCAGCGCATGATCACACAGAATTGCATGTGCATAACCAATATTGATCTCAACTTGTTCAGAAGTCTCTCGTATGGTCAAACAACGATCTTTCATTATCAGATTTTCCACCTTTTTAACAACTTCATTTCGAGTGGTTTGTGCCCCCCAGAACGGTTTTCATTCTCTACCGACGTGCGGCCACTTTTGAATCAGTTTAACCCTTCCATAATTTGCATGACCCCCATAGCATTGTCTCAAAACATTTGCTAAATTTTATAAATTGTTTCACTTAGAATATCAAAAGGCTTTTAACAAAAAAAAAATTTGACGCAGTACCTCTGATAAAGTCGTTCAGCCATCTTTAGAGAAATGAAAATCCGACGAAAACATATAACAGCGCCCATGTAACAGCACCTCACTCGACTGCCTGCAGGAAACGAATGGTACACTGGAACAAGGGGAAAAATTTCAAGCATGTGCATTAAGCTGTCACCTTCCACTGTACACAGTGGCGCCGTTTTAGAATTTCTAATGTATGGGGGGAAATTCAATACTGTGTGGGGGGAAATTCAAGGTCGGATACTTTTTGAGCAGAACTTATACTACTCTACGAATCACTTTTAATGATACATTTATTAAAGATGCTGAAATCAATGACAGAAATGAAAAGAATGTTTGAATTCTATAAAAGTAAATGACAGTAAACTAGAATATAAGGAGGAATTTTACTGTATTGAAATTAAAATACAACTTATATAATACCAAAATATTGCAATTAATTACTTTAAGTGAGTAATATTATGTTTCTGAGAGATAGCATATTGTAAAATCCTGGCTAAAATCTAATAAGAATCAGCAGAGTAACTGAAAAAACGATTTCCAACTTATATGTATACAAGTTAATTTTAAAAGAAACTTATTTTATATTAAGTTATTGCTCAATTAATTCATTTTTTATTCCATTGAGTTTTTTACTTTTGATTTTTTTTTTGCTTTATTTTAATCACTTGTTGTGCCATTGTGATATTTTTGCAATACTTATAAGATTTAGGCTTATTTTTATTACATTGCTGTGATATTTACATTGCTCTTTGTCGGGTTTTTTAACAGTTAATCATATATATTTCTAATTAGAAAAAAAAAAAAAAAAAAAACTCACACACATTTAATAATATTCACTCTAAAAGTCATGCAGGCATATTGTTAGGGTTCATGTACGCCACTAGATGGCGCTATTTAAATTATAAGGTGTGTACTATTGTTTACGCGGGAGAAGTAAAAACGATTGGAAGGAGGCTGTACGAGCCATTCGCTCTATGTTAGCGATACTTTTTATATATAATGTTTTATGATAATGTAAAAACAAGAAATTGAAAGAGGCTGTGCGGGCCATTCGCTCAATGTTAGCGATATTGTTTTATAAATATTGTTAAAATAAAACCATTTGAAAGACATCAACATAAAAATTGGAGGCACCAGGACGAGATGCAAAGAGATAAGTCATTTTGAATAATATTTTTGATATTTGAAACTGTTATTAGGACTTATTGTGCATAGAACTAATTTGAATGAATGAACCAAATTGTTTTTGATTTCATGATTTTACTGCATATTTTTTATTATTGATTTGGATATTTTGGTGAATAAATTTGTTATATGAGTGAAACAGAGAAAGCTCAAATGGCTGAAATTCGAGCAGCCAGAGGTCGTGTAAAGGCATCTTTGACCAGGCTAGAAAATACTTTTGATGAGATAAATACTCGAAATGAAATTTCTATTCGGTTATCAGATTGGATGACTTATTCAAAGAATTCGAACGATTAGATTCGAATTTGAGTTTAGAGGAATCTGAACTCCAAGAGTTCGAAGAGTTCTTTTATTTGAATGCTAAATTTAATGATAAATTAGATGAATTAAATGTTCAGAATCAAGGTAGAACACAAAATTCAGTAGCGAGTTCAATTACTTCGAACTCAAATGTTAGTAATTTTAGGTTACCAAAATTGAGTATACCACAGTTTAATGGTCATTTTAAGGACTGGGTAAATTTTAAAGATTTATTTGTTTCTACTGTGCATTCACAAGTGTCAATATCGAACGTTGAAAAATTCCAGTATTTGAAAGGTCTACTTACTAATGAGCCAGCTTCGTTAATTAAGCATATGCCTATATCTAATGATTCGTATGAAGAAGCTTGGCAAAAATTGTTAGATAGGTATGACAACAAAAAACAAATTGTTCAGTCATTAATTAAAACGTTTTTGGATCAAAAACCTATTTCGGAAGCTAATTGTTTTAATTTGCGTAAATTATTGGACACGAGTGATGAATGCCTAAGAGGGCTTAATGCTTTAGGTGAGCAAGCTTCTAGTAAAGACTGCTGGTTAATTTATTTATTATTACAAAAAATTGATCCAGAAAGTAGACGTTTATGGGCTATTAAATCATCTGAAGAAGAATTTCCAAACATGAAAGCTTTCCTTGATTTCCTAAACGTGAGGTGTTCTTCTTTAGAATTAATGTCAAATAATGAATCTGAATGTAAAATTCCGATAAGAAGTAATTATGCAAATTCTAATATAGAAAATGATAAGGTCTTAAAATGTTTGAAATGTAAAGGAACACACCCTTTATTTAAGTGTATTCAATTTAAGAGCATGGATGTTAATTGTAGAAAAAATTTTGTAAAACGTTTTCATTGTGTTTTTTATGTTTAAATAATCATAAATATAAATCTTGCCCAAATAACCATTTAAAATGTTCTCTATGCTCTTCTAAGTTCCACAATACTCTTTTACATGAAAAAGGCCCAACGGAAACGCGTTGTTTACAAATTCGTTACAGGGGAATGAAACTGCACAGAGGGAGGGAACTAGCGCAGAGACTCGCAACGAAGCTAGTGAGTTCAAAGGTCAAGCGGAGAATCGGAGATTTATTCTGGGGCTTCGGTGAACAGTGAATTAAATCTTTCTTTTCTGCCCACAGCAAAAGTAAAGATATTTTATAATAATAATTCTAATGAATCATTTATCTGCCAAGCATTATTAGATTCTGGGTCTGAATGTTGTTTTATCTCAGAAAGAGTTGTAAATATTTTGGGATTAAAAAGAAAAAGCAGTAAAATTTCTCTTCGTGGGATCGCGGGGGTTACTGCAGGTCAAACTAAAGGCTGCGTTGATTTGGTTATCGGATCACAGTCTTCGAATGAGCGTTTGGAAGTGAACGCTTTCATTTTAAATAAAGTTACTTCACAAATTCCTTCGGAGTTTTTGGATGTGAAGGATTTAGATTACTTAAAATCGATTCCTCTTTCAGATGAGGAATTTATGAGTCCTAAAGAATGTGATATAATTTTAGGATCTGATTGTTTTTGATATTCTTCGCAGTGGGAAAATTGTTGGTTCTAAAAATGAACCCATTGCACAAAGAACTATGTTTGGATGGGTTGTTGCAGGAAAACTTAATGTTAAAAATAAGGAACCACATGAGTTATATTCTCATTTTTAAGTACTGCAAACGAATTAAATACCGATTCGCTTCTTCAGAGATTTTGGGAAACGGAGGAATTATCCGTTAAAAAACAATTTCTATCCGATGAGGAACAATTTTGTGAAAACCATTTTAAATCAAATTTTAAATATAATGATGAGGGTAGATTTGTAGTAAAATTACCGATATACAGAGACACCTCACGGTTGGGTAACACTAAAGGAATAGCAATTTCTCGGTTGCTTGGAATGGAGAGAAGATTTCAAGTAGATAAGGACTGTGAAAGGCAGTATAAAAAGTTTATGATAGAATACGAATCATTGGGGCATATGATGCCCGTGGAAAACAATGAGAAATCTATGGACCCAAAAATTTATTTTCTTCCTCATCATGCTGTTATGAAAGGTGACAGTGTTTCAACGAAATTACGTGTTGTATTTGATGGCACTTGTAAACCTTCAAATGGAAATTCTCTTAATTCAATTTTGGGAATAGGTAAAATGTTACAGCCTGACCTCTTCACGATTTTAGTGAAATTTAGATTGAATGAAATTGCGTTTTCCGCTGACATCCAACAGATGTATAGACAAATACTAATTGATCAAGAAGATCAAAATTTTCAGCGCATTGTGTGGAGAGAATCAAAGGACTCTCACATACGGGAATATAAACTGTGTACGGTAACATACGGTACAGCATCAGCACCGTATTTAGCTACTCGCTGCTTGTTTCAAACGGGGTTAGATCTTGAAAGAGATGATCCTGCTGTTTCATCCCTTATAAAGGAATCTTTCTACATCGATGACTTAATGGCAGGAGCCCCTTCGAGTGAGGAAGCAATTTCCTTGATAAAAACACTTTCTAACATACTAGAAGCAAGAGGATTTCATTTAAGGAAGTGGCGGTCCAATTCATCAGAAGTACTTTCCCGTATTTCCTCAAACTGGGTAGGAGATAGTTTCCAATTTGGAAATCCATCCTGATGAATGCTCCAAGGCCCTAGGACTTACCTGGAATTCTATGAAGGATATCTTCATTTTCAATTTAAAAGTAAATTTTCCGGACAATATCACTAAACGTTCTTTCCTGTCACAATCGGCAAGATTGTTCGATCCTCTCGGTTTCCTGACTCCCTGTACCGTGTCTATGAAGATTTTTTATCAACAGTTATGGCTGTTGAAATTAGATTGGGACAGTCCTCTTCCAGAAGCGCTTGCAACGAAACGGAAAACATTCCAGAAGGAGTTTGAACAAGTTTGTTCAATCCACATTCCCAGGTGGATCCACACTGCTAGCCAACAAATAACTCTGCATGGTTTTTGTGGTGCGTCTGAGTTGGCCTATGCATCGGTCATCTATGCTGTGCAGCCGCAAGCCGATGGTAATACCAAGGTGACTCTTTTGGTGGCTAAATCAAGGGTGGCACCTCTAAAGTCAGTATCAATTCCAAGATTGGAGCTCAACGGTGCACTGTTACTTGCACGCCTTTATGCAACCTGCAAGAACATCTTGAAGGAGCAACTCTAGCTTTACAATTTGTGAATTAATTGTAAATATGTATCATATTTTATATTTGCATGCTGGATGTACTGTATTATTAGGTATTATTAAGCAAACTTATTGGATTATTGGTTTAAAAAATATTGTAAAAAAATGTATTCATAAATGTATAATATGTTGTAGGTATCGAGCAACTACATCCAAGCAATTAATGGGTGATCTACCAACTCATAGGGTTACTCCCAGTAGGCCATTTTCTGTTTGTGGCGTAGATTATGCTGGTCCCATCAATATTTTACGATATAGAGGTAGAGGAGCAAAGACTACTAAGGGATATATAGCTCTTTTTGTATGTTTTGTTACCAAAGCTCTACATTTAGAACTAGTGAGTGATCTCACTTCTGAGGCTTTTATTGCCTCCTTGAAACGCTTTTGTGCTAGAAGAGGAGCACCTAAGCACATTTATTGTGATAATGGTACCACTTTTGTTGGTGCCAGAAGAAAATTGCAAGAAATATTTAAATTTGCATCAAAACTTAATGAAAATGAACACTTTTGCTATTTTCTATCTCAAGTGAATATAGAGTGGCATTTTAGCCCTCCAGTGAGTCCTCATTTTGGAGGATTATGGGAAGCAGGAGTTAAGAGTATTAAGTACCATTTAAAAAGGGTCATTGGAAACACAAATTTAACTTTTGAGGAGTTCAGCACTTTGTTAACACAAGTAGAGGCAATTCTGAACTCAAGACCTCTAGTCTCTTTGGAGTGTGACAATGATCCAGACAGTTTAAATATTTTAACTCCTTCTCATTTTCTCATAGGTGAGGTTATTACCTCTTCCCCTGAGCATACCAATGATGATAAACTTTCTCTTCGCTCCCGTTGGGATATTGTCCAAAAAATGAAGTTAGGTTTTTGGAGAAAGTGGAAAATTGATTATCTGAGTAATTTGCAAACCAGAACTAAATGGAAATGTCCTAACAATAATTTTAAGGTTGGAGAAATTGTAATTATTAAGGAAGATAACATTCCTCCAGCAACCTGGCCTTTAGGTAAAGTAATTGAAACGCATCCAGGTAAGGATGGTGTTGTAAGAGTAGTAACTCTTAGAACTGTTAAAGGTAGATTTAAAAGACCAATTCATAAGCTTTGTAAACTTCCTCTACATCAAGAATAACTTCTTGATGGGGGGAGTATGTTAGGGTTCATGTACGCCACTAGATGGCGCTATTTAAATTATAAGGTGTGTACTATTGTTTACGCGGGAGAAGTAAAAAGAACGATTGGAAGGAGGCTGTACGAGCCATTCGCTCTATGTTAGCGATACTTTTTTATATATAATGTTTTATGATAATGTAAAAACAAGAAATTGAAAGAGGCTGTGCGGGCCATTCGCTCAATGTTAGCGATATTGTTTTATAAATATTGTTAAAATAAAACCATTTGAAAGACATCAACACATATTTTCATTCTATAATAAGTCCTCATTTCCTTGTATGCGTTAATAATAATTAAAAAAATGAAAGAAATATTTTTCATATGTATTTTTATGGTTTTAATATTGTTTCCATAAATATTTTATTTTATTTGTGAAAGCTGAAAATTTTTAACTGAATTTCTATTTTCCTGTACCATTCTCTGTTTCATTAAACAACGTTTATGTTTAAAAGGCAAAATGCTTTTTATTTTCTTTATTTTCAACTTTTATGTCTCAGTCTTCTTTACACCACAGACCCTTTTACCCTTTTCGCCCCTACTGTATGATTCTCACTTATACCCCTTCTTAAGTTTTCCTATTTTCAGTCATTCGATGACGTCACAGTACTGTTTGGCGAAATTGTCGAATTCTCGGAGCTCTGCGCCCGACTCACAGCTATGGAAGCAGTTACATGCATCAATGATGTCTTCTCCCTCTTTGATAAAGTCACCGATTCCTACAATGTCTTCAAGGTAAGAAGTTTTCGTATATTAGTTACCATTACTTTTTTCCTATTTTCAACTCTATTTTTAATACAGGGAAATAATTTTAACGCGAAATCGCTTAAGACGAAATATCGGTTAACACGAAATAACACAGAGGTCCCCACAAACGATGTATTTTCATGAATTTACTTTCTCTGACTTAACACGAAGCGAAGATCGCTTAAGACGAAAAGATTTCTCTTCTGAGAATGAGCAAAATACGGAAAACAGCAGCCGAATTAGACTGTCCTAATGTATCAACGGAAGAATTCGTTGTAGATGATGACAATGTGTGAAGGAAGAAAGGTTCGTTCTGGGTACCTTCCGTTCCAAACGAATGCGAGTACTTTACCGATCACGCCAAAATGATCATCTTTGCGTGATGTTGGTACAAGTTCATATAGATATCACACCACCACATACTCCCCTGCCAGTGTTTCGGTGAATAGGCGAACGAACGATACCATATTCGTGGCGAGCATGTAAGAAGTTGTGTCACTTGATGAGTTGCGTCATTCGTGCGTGACGGCTTGAGAATTGCGTCATTTGTGTAAGACGACTTTGAGAAGTAACGGCTTATTTGCGTCAATGTTTGACGGCTTGGTTGCTTGTGCGGTGGATAGATGGCGCCGCGACAGCGGAACGAGTAGGGTGTGGCTCTTTTGCACGGCCAGGGTCACCAATGAAGGAAGGAAGGTTCGCGTTCTGGGTACCTTCCGTTCCGAACGAATGTGAGTACTTTACCGATCACGCCAAAATGATACATTGATACATATCATTGATACAGATTCCGACGACGAAAATGAAATGAATTATGCAGCTCCTGTTCCCATGTCATCCGAAATGAAGAACATTATGAAAAGTATGTACAGGCTAGGTTCTTGTTGCTAGCCTTGCTCGCCAAATGTTGTGGGTTCGACCTCGGCCCAAGTAGGTGGATTTTCATGTAGAAAATCGACAGTGTCCCTGTCGTATGATTATGCAGCATGTTAAAGATTCCTAGAGTGCTTGTTTGATTTGGAGATGCTCGGCAAGAGCCATTTTGCCTTATCATACTCCCTCTGGAGTGGAAACTGCGTCATAATGATTGGTATTACACCTATTTGGTGACGCATTTAAAAGTGATACCAACTCCCGGGAAAAGTACTAGATATGCAATGGCAAATACCAATTCGCAGCCCCATTGGGGAAAAAATGAAAAGTATGTGTAGTTGTTTAGACTCACATTCCGATGGTGAAATGAATAACAAATAGGCGACATCGAACAATTTGTTTAGAATATAATGCCAAAAAAAGACAATGCAAAGGAAAATATCAGATTATTTTTCAAAAACTCAATAGATGTTTTGTTTTTCAAAAAAATTAAAAATTTTGTATTAAATTTCTTTAAATTCTTGTGAATGTTTTTGTTTCGTTGATTTTTATTAAATGCATGCATATATACATATCTATGTAAATAAAATAATTTCTAATAAACTTACTTTTGTTATTATGTTTATTTATTTGAAATATCCCTTACCGCAGCGTTTCTCAAACTGCGAGGCGCGCCCCCTTGGGGGCGTGATAACTTTACAAAGGGGGAGCGAGCATTTTGAAAAGTGGAAAACAAAAGATTATTTTAAAAAACTTACTAGTTTACTGAAAGTAAGCAAACAAAAAATACATTCTAACATAATAAAAAATAGAATACACATTTACACTGATATAATGCGCTTATAAAAGTATCAGTACTGCATAATGTGTTTCATAGTTAATTTAGCAATACTAAGTTAAGAATAAGTATTATAATTACCACCATGGTTGGGTCACTATAAAAAAATAACATTTATCTAGATAATTTGTGCGGTTTATAATGAATCCCTTAACTGCCGATTAAAAGTTATGCGATTCGCTCCCTCATGCCACCGCTTTCCACGCATGCGTGCTTATATAATGTATTGGGGGAGGGGAAGGAATAAAAATAAGCAAATCCTCTGAAATATAAGTACATCCTTCGCAAACACTGTCCTTTTATTGTATTCCAAAACCTGCGGAATATTAAAGTGCACAGAAAAGATCGTACTTTTTACAGACGTATATATATGTCCGTGAAAAAGAACGTTGTAGCTGAGCGAGACGTTTATATGCGCGAGTGTGGAACTTAAGATATTTAAATCCTGTGGTAGATTTAGCATCAAAGTATCGGATTATTGAATACAATAAATTGTTATTGTATGAAGGGGGGGCGCGATGAAAATTATGGTTGAATATTGGGTCGCAAGTATTGAAAGTTTGAGAACTACTGCCTTACCGCAAAATTCTTTTAACACGAAAAAATATTTCAGCGATTTTCATTGTATTTATTCCTAAAAAGTAATCCAAAGTACAGATAAAATAATAAACCTTTAATCTAGGCATGTGCAACTTCTTCTGTAAAGGAGATATTACAAAAATAAGTCCTTTGTAAGGTAAAATATGGAATTGTAAAACTAAATTCTTCACAAATAATTACTGATGTTCTTAATGAACATACGAAAGAAGACACCAAGTAGGAGCCTATTTTTCTATAAGGCCAACCTAGGCCATGGCCTAGGAACAATATCAGTAAAGTAAGAATCAATTAAATCATCTCAATTAAAAAAAATTTTAACGTCGACAGGTTAGTTTAATTTTAATAATGCAAATTTCTCAAAATTTCTTTAAAAAAACTAGTCTGCGTCTGGTCTAGTCTAGCTCTGTGTCTGGATTAATTGATTATAATAAATTAATTTTTTTAATGGGATCGAAGGACACAGAGTTTTTTATTTGATCTTAGATTCAGAAATGTGTAAGCTCGGTCTTCTGATTCCACTTAAATTGTTTCCATTACAAATAGTTTATATTTATCAATTTAAGAAATTATGAAATGCAAAAAAAAAAAAAATTAACATCATTACAAGTAGGGATCGATGTTTAGTTTATTTCATACTTTAAAAAAAAATTAAAGGATACACATCTTACACAAGATACAGAAGATGCATTTGATGTTTTATCTTAGTTCATAATGTATAAATAAAATTTATTGGAGCTTATTATGGAGTTATTTCCATATTTAATTGCGACTTAATACCGGTGACATGGCACAACCTCTATTTAAAACTGCCGGTCAGTAATGTGTGTTAAGAAGAAAATAAATAAGTAAAATAACAAACTTTAAAAATTGTGTGGAAATAAAATACAGTCGGACCTCTGTATAACGAAGTCGCTAAATCCCGAAAAAAGTTCATTATATAGAAAATTCGTTATAGAGGTTGTGAGAAACCCCTGGGTTTCACCCTGGACACTAAGATTGAATTGAGGCAAAGAATTACCAGACCCCATTTTCAGAATAACAAATTATATTTATTCACTTAATTCAAATATCAACCTTCTAATTACAAATATTAAACAATATGTCTACGTCAAAGGGATTTTACCTTTGACGTAGTTATATTAAAGCTTTACTATTAAATTAAATTACAAAATATGAAATTAATCAAGTACTAAGCTCAATATCGAACGGGTTTACCGGAATAGGAGGTCCGAGAGACAACGCAATTAGAATTACTATTCTTCATTAACCTTACACTAACTTTACTATATATTAACTCTCGTGGTCAAATGAACTAAGAATAAAATATCACCTGGCTCTAATGTCATTCTCTCAAGGTAGATCAATCCTTCTAATGCTACTTCGCTGAATAAGGACAGCAATACTCTAATCACGCAATCCACTTGAATCCTCTTAACTTCTTCACTACCGCTCTTGGCTCAATCGCCTTCTATCTTCTAACTTACAATGTTCTCCTTAAATACCTTAATTCATTTGCATATTCCATTTTCTTCTTTTAGAGCTGGTTAGAAATATATGCGAATTTACAATCCCCAAAGACGTCTAAGAGTGTTAGTGGAAAAGTGCCGTATAGATTCGTCACAAGCTTCATCGTTCAATATACTTTATAAACCACATAAAACAAATATTTTAAGTTCATAAACACTATATATTTAAAAAAAAAGTAATTATTCACACATTTTTGAAAATTAATATCTATTTGTTTTATATATCTTACCAATCAAAAAAAAAAAGAAAGAAAGAAAAACTGCTAGAAAAACAAGAAAAAAGAATGTCACTGTATTTTCAAAAAGAAAATAATCTCATTTTAAAATTGATGAATTTTAAGGACATTTTCTAATTAAAAGCATGCAAGTAATTTCAAACACACATCATTTTATAATTAAAATTTTTAAACATATATTACCACATGCGCGTCCTTAAATTTAATTATTCATAAAATCTGTTAATTTTGTTTGAGTTGGTTTTTTGTTGTTGTTGTTTGAAAAATACTTTGCTTCATAATACGCCTCACATCTTTGTAATGCACCAAAAACCCCTTCAGAGGTACTTTCCCGCGTGTCTTTTCTTAAAATTTTTCCAGTCATCCATTGCTACCTATAAATTGGTCGCATTCCAATGCCTTCACAAATTGAAGAGCTTTCTCTATTAAGAAAAGTCCACAGATCGAAACATTTTTATCTTCGATTGTGTGCATCTGCTTCAAAAGTGCCTCGTCAACATCTTCATAGACACATGTTCTTAAACGTTTACAACATAAATTCGATGAGTCATAATTTTGTAACTTATCTCAATTTTTTATAATAGTTGATAAGCAGTTTGTGGAAATACCAAATTTTTAAGCAATTTTTTTTGACGCCTTTGTCCACTTCCTGAAAAATTAATTATTTTTATTTTATGCTCAATCACTTACGAGTTACAAGAAACGAAGTTACCAGTACAAATGATCAACACTACAAATGAATGGAAACTGGTTCATGGACACGGGGACACGATACAACTCCACTGAGGAATATCGAAGATATTTTTACTAAACTGGACAATGGGGGTTAAAGATTGTACTTCTTGGATGAAATGCCGAGAATTTTATCGCACTCGGAAAGTAAGGCACCTAACCAGTTCAAGATTTATGGCCACCATAAAATGTGAATAACTTGAGAGAATAACTTGAAATGTCCGGAAATACCTTAAAAATAGGAAGAAAAAAATTGAATCACACGAAAAAAAAGTTCGTTATATAGAAAATGCACTTCGCTAGAGGGGGTTATTTTATGAAGAAAATCGGGAAATGTTCTTGGTTCCAGGAAAAGTTCGCTATCTAGAAAAATTCGCAATATAGAGGATCGTTATATGAAGATTCGAGTGTAATAAGAAATTTTTCGAATTACGTATAACTACTCAAAATGCCAAAGTGTGTTCATGTTCAAATTTCCACTAAACAGCTTGGAATAAGACTAAAACTTAAAAATTGTCCATTTTCACACTTTTTTTTTATCTAATGCAACATATTTTTTTTATAAAGACAGTACAAGTATAATATATTGGATCAAAAAGAGTGGGGATTTTTCCTTAATTTCAAAAACTTAGAGAATAGACTCAAAGAGATTTCATTAGCAACCATTTTTCTTTTAATCTCGAAATGTCGATAAGAACCGTGGTATTCGAAATAATAATAAATAAGAAAGACTGTATATATATAGGATGTTCATCACTCTATAAAATTTTTAAATAATATTTTCAGTCTTAATTTTCCGACTCTAAATTGTAGATGCTGTCATGAGGCAGCTATAAAATACATCTAGGAATGATGTGGAAAGGAAAAAATTAAGATTTAAAAAATAGGTGATGCCAAAAACACATAATTAAGAACAGAAAAAATTCTTGTAAAAAAGTTATTCTATATTTTATAGTCTTAGGATAATAAGGTAAAAAAGAATTATTTTTTCATAAAAATATCTTATTCTTCAAATTCTACTGTTCCATTTCATTGAGGATATTTAGTTTCCAAAATCACGATAGATGGCACCACCACACTATCTAAAACAAAAAATTCTCATCTTTAAATTGCACTCAATTTCAAAAATAAAAATGTATAGTTATTAAAGGCGAGTGAGTGAGTGAGAAATGTAACTGAATAAAGTTATAACAAACATTAAGAGAGGGTTTAAAATGTATTTGCTCTTTCTTGGATGTGGGTTCTTTAATATCTTTGAAAGTATTGAATTATGAAAATGAATAAACTATTCTTATATTATTCTTGTGTGTGTGTGTGTGTGTGTGTGTGTGTGTGTGTGGGAGTGAGTGTGTGTGTGTGTGTGTGTGTGTGTGTGTGTGTGTGTGTGTGTGTGTGTGTGTGTGTGTGTGTGTGTGTGTGTGTGTGTGTGTGTGTGTGTGTGTGTGTGTGTGTGTGTGTGTGTGTGTGTGTGTGTGTGTGTGTGTGTGTGTGTGTGTGTGTGTGTGTGTGTGTGTGTGTGTGTGTGTGTGTGTGTGTGTGTGTGTGTGTGTGTGTGTGTGTGTGTGTGTGTGTGTGTGTGTGTGTGTGTGTGTGTGTGTGTGTGTGTGTGTGTGTGTGTGTGTGTGTGTGTGTGTGTGTGTGTGTGTGTGTGTGTGTGTGTGTGTGTGTGTGTGTGTGTGTGTGTGTGTGTGTGTGTGTGTGTGTGTGTGTGTGTGTGTATACGAAGAGACTTAAGTCTACTTCAGTTTTTAATACTTTTTTAATTAGTTTTACTTAAGTGTATATTAAAGTTTAGTTTTTACTCAAGTAAAGAATATATTATCAACATCACATTTATACTCACAAATTTGACTACCTGAGAAGAAAATCCTATGTTATTGTAATTAATTACCTCACACTAGTAATCTCTTCTATGGAGAAAAATTATTGTTCATATTTTAAAAGATATATCTAGTTACTATTTATTTTTAAGACTAATATTTTCTGTACTGTAGTATATCTAATAGAAACTTATTTACAGGTTGAGACTGTGGGGCAGGTGTACATGTTAGTGAGCGGTGCTCCAGAAAGAAGACCTGATCACGCTCAGAATGTGGCCAGAGCTGCACTGGACATGTGTGCTCAAGTCAGCAAGATGACCACGTCCGATGGAGAGAAGGTCTTAGTCAGAATAGGCAGGAGATATTTTAATTTTTTGTTAAATTTGCTTTACTATTCAGGTTACTTGCCTCCTCTTTTAACATTTCTACCAACCACTTTTTTTTCTGTCGTGTTTTTGAATACATAGCCACCAATAATTAATCTACATTCCTACATGATGCACAAGTGTTTAGTATCCGTGGTGTTATACGCTTCGTGTTGTTATACGCTTGTTAGTGTTGTTATACGTACGTTATACGTGGCATTTAATCGATATTTCCCTTTGAATGCTCTTTTTTTTTTCAATTCCTACTATTAGTTCACTCTCTCATATATATATATATATATATATATATATATATATATATATATATATATATATCTTGTTCAAATTTTCAATCGTTAATAAAAGACTTTTTATTCATCCACTGAAGTTCAAATACATTTTTTAAAACTTGTACTGGATGACACTTGATGTTGATACAGTTTTTTCAAATATTAATTCATTAATTAAATTTGATTAACTAAAATAAAATTTTTCTTTGTTGATCTAAGTAGAAATTCACTTTAAAAAATTATAAAAGGACTGAAAGCTAATTAGAGGAAGAATATTAAACAAAAGTATTCAATTTTTTTCACTAATAAAGAAGAATATAAAAATTAATATTCTGTAAGGTTGTGTATTTTCTGCATTGTTGTGGATTTTGCGAAAAAATACAAGCTAAGTGTTAAAATGCGAGTAGAGAAATGAATTGGAAACAGCTGCATTTGCTTTGCAAAAGCTGTTAACTTCATATTTTTACTACTACTTATTGTTTTTTTATTTCTTAGAAAATGATTTCTTATTATTATTTATAAGCAGGATATCAACGAAACGTAAATGTAACCACAAAAACTTTTTACTAATTTACTAAGTCACCAAATAATTGTTAACTTTTCGTAAGGATGCGGCTAATTTTAAACTACCCAGTTTATTCGGAAGAGATTTATTGCCCATGATAATAGCGTCTATAGAGTCTCTTATATGGGATTCTCTATTCGTGTGACATATATTTTATTTATGAACAAATATTTCATAATTTTTACATTATTTTTAAAATTATTTTGTATGATATTTGATACAGATAAAGTAATACTTGATTTAACAATTATTCCCCTTTGAAACTATGAAAGACTTTAAAAAAATTTTTAAAGTTTTGAACTTATTTCTTATAAGAAATTAATAAAACTTTTTGACCAATAGTCCTAATGTCTTTAAAATAATTTTATGTATTAATTTATCATTATAGTTATGATAGTATTGAGGAAAGAAGAAGATACAACTTAATTAAATTCATTAATAGGACTAGAAGTCGTATACCAGAACGTAATGCTAGGAGAACCTTAGAAAATCATGACAGAATTACAAGATTAAAAATATCTTCTCCTATGCAATTGATAGGTAAATTAGAATACCTTTTGCCCGTGAACATAACAAATTTTCTATTTATCAGAACCTCTTTCCTTTGCTGGACTTTCTAAGAACACCACAATTGCAACAAGTCTTTTTGAACTACATACTTAAGACATTCGCCTACGTTCAGAACCGTGATTTTGCAAACGAGCATAAATGGATAATTTTCATGATATTTAGTGTCACCTAAATTACAATACATACATAAAATTGTTTTAAGGACATTGTGACAAAAAAAATTTATTTAAATACAATATTTTGGCAAAAAATTAACTTAGAATAATCTTTTTTCCAAATGTTCTCCTTTTGTGAAAAATGCTTCTATTATAATATTTTGCCTGTATATAGCTCAGACCTCTCTACAGTGGCTCCACTAGAATTTTTGAAATATATAACTTAGAAGTGGGTTTATTCATATTTTACGACAACAGAGAGGAGCAATTTTAAGAAAAAACGCCGATAGTTATTTCAATTGGTGGTAACTCTGAAAATAATGTGAATTATATACAGGCAAAATGTTATTATAATAGAACCATTTTTTACAAAAGAACATTTGGAAAAAAGATTATTCTAAGTTAATTTTTTGCCAAAATATTATATTTAAATCATTTTTTTTGTCAAAATGTCCTTAAAACAGTTTTATGTATGTATTCTAATCTGAGTGACACTAAATATCATGAAAATTATCCATTTATGTGCTTTTTTAAAATCACGGTTCCGAACGTAGTCGGATACCTTAAAGTGAGTCCACTGATGTCATCAAGGCAAAAGGGCTCAAAATTATTAATAAGTATCCAAATGACGATTTTGTGTTTGCCTATACAGATGGTATTTGCCTATACATTTCAGAACTTCTGATGAAACATTCTAGCATAGAGGTTTGAGGGTATTATGACAACTCCGAATGATGCAACCTACCAACGAGAGATCGGTGCTGGTGTCATTGCCTGTTGCTCAAAAGCAGCCCTCCTGGAGATTCACGGATTACTGAAGAGATTTTCTCTCACCAGTTCAGATTACAAGAGTTAAATAAAGTCTGCTTTCTCCAATGTTTGCTCCAATGGTTTACATTACAGGCAATGAAAATGCGGATATATATATATAAACTGGCGAGAAAGAGGCTAGAAATTTCAATATTGACAACTTTGTCAATGCTGCCTTATTGGACGCTGGAAATTGCTGCCTCAAATTTCAAAGTGAGAGAGCATTTCCTGTCAATTATCAACTCTGTAATATAAGTGGGAACAGCTTCATAACAAAAATTATTGCTAGGCTAAGAACAGGTCATTACGCAGGAATAAAGATTGATAGGGATGGTAGAAGAACTTCTAGGAATTGGGATAAATGTCCGGACACAAAGCTAATACTTGTTCATATTTTGACTGTCCAGATATTCTTGCTTCTCTACAAGAAAAATGAGTCCTATTTTCGTCAACAAGCCTCCATGAGGTTAATGTTAATCAGATTGTCAGAACAGCCATCTGGGCCAATGGTACTGTTTTATTTGGTATCGTCCAGAACATGATATCACCATCATTACTAATTTCTCATTAACTGACTTAGTTTATTTCAAATATTCCTTGTATATATATATATGGATGTAGTCAATATGGAGTATGTTTGCTTATAGCGAATTTTGAAATCGCCATTAGATTCAAAATCTTGTCTATGAATGTTTTTCTTTTATGAAGTTTAATTTGGCTTTGTTCATTTTCCTTGTGTGTTTATCTTGTTTATATAAAAATATTATGCCAACTTCGGATTTTGTGCCTATAAAGTAATCGTGGATATGTTGTCTATGAGTGGATTAGATTTTTTGGAGTTATTGCTCGTTGTTTCACTTTATATTATTGTGATTGAAAAAATTTTTGCTAATGATGTTTTATTTGGGTCTTTTCAATGTACCTTCAACTTTTAAATAACTATGAATTTGAAAAATAACAAGTTTTATGCGACTGGCAATTTGTTATACCAGGGTATGACATTGCTCGGTGGTACAGTATAATGGTATCTGTACCATCGTCATCCATTTACCATTTTATGAGCCCTTATATATAGTTTTGGAATATATTTAGGTATGGCTTTAGATAGTTGTGGAGATGGGCATAGAGGTTCTGAGTTGGCATATAAAAAAACTATAAATTTTTTAAAAAATACAAAAAAATGTATGAATTGTTTTGGTAATCATAATTTTTCTGCTTACCCTTCTGTATCTAAACATTGTTGTGTTAGAATTTTTAAAACTCGAATTTTTGGAACTCTAAATATAAGAATTATCTCGTACAGCAAAACGAAATATTCATGTTTTCGATTGTATAGATAAAAATCAGAGATAAGGATTTTAGTAACATATTGGAAACCAGGTTTTTCAGAGATATTCATGTTTTAAAACTAAAATTTAGATCTTGCACTGATAAAAGATGCAAGGTGTGTGGCATGATGAGTGGTGAACAGTTGGATATGGATGCAGGTTATATATTTTGTAAGATTTTTAACTGTGTTTACAAAATGACATGCAACATATGTAAATTCGCTTATATAGGTCAGACTTCAAACATTATCAATATTAGATTAAATCAACATAGGTCTGATACAAGGAAATTTTATTACAACAAAAACCAGGCTATGATTGAGATAGGACACTTTCATAAACATGGATTCAATAACATAACTGTACATATACTTAGAATAGTGCCAAATATTAAACAAAGATTATGGTTCGAAAACTTTTTATATGTTCATTTAGATCATATTATTCTTATGGTTTGAATGTTATATGGAAAGGTGAAAGTGTCTTATTAGCTTTTAAACAAAAATCCGAGGATTCATTATATATTCCGAATTTTGATAAATCTATTGATAATAGTAATAATATTCGTTTAGAGAATATCAAGAGCTAAACGTAGAAAAAGAGTTACTAGAGACATGTCAACCCTCAAGAATTCTATGTTAGAATTAGCTGTTAAATTTGATGATAACTACAACACAGGCTTAATTAAATCATTTATGTTTGGCATGAATAAAGCTGAAATTAAAATTATGACAGATATTTTAAGCAGATATAAATTTCAGGATTCTCATGGTATGCATATGATTTGAGACCTTAATAACTATTTAGTACAAAAAATGAATATTAAATTAGATGCAAGTGAAAATTACTCTACAGAATATTGTACATTATTATATTTATGAATAAATCCTTTAACAAAATTAATTATTCAAGTATATTTCAAAAATATCAATTCTTTTTCCTATTAAAAATATTATTATTAAAAAGGCTTTCAAATACAACAAGAAACTTGGTAGATTTATATTTAATTATAATCAAGTCTCGGAGCTCCTAAGTTCAGAATCATGCAAATGCAATCTATATCGAGACTATATTGATGATTATCATCAGCACGTTGTCACAGGAGACCTTAGCATCGTGAAAGATGATTTGTTAAGAAATTTTATGGAAAAAGGTACCGGTTTTAGACTGATGATCCCAAAAAATAAATCTAACGTTATGAAACAAATCATAAAAGATTTAGATAAATTCTGCCTTAAAATTGCAATTAAATACGGAATGCCGATTGAAGCATTCAATCAATTTAGATCTTATGTAGCAACAGAAATTCGGGAATTAGATTTCACTGTTGAAAATGAAATTATGTATAAAGATCTTAAATCATCAATAGAAAATATCCAAAATGACTTCGTGATTACATATGTTGATAAGGTCTCTGCTAATTATGCCATAATTTGTAAATACTTTTACAGTAAATTATTATGTAACCACATTTTAAATAATAATTCCTTTCAAAAATCAATTCACATTAATAGAGAAGATGATAATCGTCTTTTAGCTTTGAACAAAAGACTGAATATTCATTTAAATAATATTAAATATCCAAGTATTTTTTTAACACCAAAATTTCATAAAAGCCCTATAAAATTCCGTAGTATCACTAATGGATACAATACATATATCACGAGGTCTGGGAAGATCTTACAATCTCTTCTTCAAAATCTAATTGATAATTTACAAAACACGGCAATAATTAAAAATAGCTTAGAGATTGCTAGAGTTACTAAGGATATGTTAATTTTTTCCATGCATGGCTTTGATTTGGAGGACCTTTTTAATTCTATAGATATTGACGATATGATTAAGGTTCTACAGTTAATTTATGATAAATATGTGAATTATATACTTCAATGAAAAAAGATAAATTTGATATTCTTGTTAACCTCGTATTAAAAGAAAATTTCATTGCATTTGATCAGAATCTTTATAAACAGATCAAAGGATTACCTCAGGGTGGTCCAGCTAGTAATTGTTTAGCGAACCTATATTTACATTTTTTTGAAATAGATCATTTTGTAAATGATTCTTACTTAATTTATCGTTATATAGATGATATAATAATTTTTGGTAAAAATAGTGAATACAAACCAAATATTACGTTCTACCCTGATTATCTCAAGCTCCTTAAAACTAACTTCAACTCTAATAGGGTGGAATTCTTGGATTTAGAGACTTGCATCTTATTAACAATAATGTAGTCAGTAACATTTTTGACACAAAAGAGATTCGTTTAAGTTCCATATAATTAAAATTCCCGTATGGAATAGTAATTTGCATATATCAATTTACAGAAATATCATTTTGAATTTTTTATTTAGAAATGATAACTTAACTACCCACAAAATAGATAAATACAATAATATAAAACAATTTTTTCAATGTTGTTTAGATCATGAATACCCTTTTAATTTCTTAAGAACTTATATTCATCACAAATACATTAACCGTCTTGCTACTTCGAATTCCAAAACCACCACACAACAATAGGATTTCAAAATCAGCATGTTAGTGGTCTTGCTGTGAAGATTATATCATAACACTCATATCACAGTTTACATTTTTTCCACACACATCTTGAACATCTTACACATTGTTGACAACCAACCAAATTAGAGCCTAGCAAATTTAAAGTTTTGACAATCAACCAATTCAAATTCTACCGTATTTGATTGTCGTCTTTTTTATACCTGTCTTTGTTGGCTGGTTTAAAAGTCAGCTCAAAAGATGTGTTTATGTATTTTCGAATTTTTAACTTGGTGAATAATCGATTTTCATTAATGTCAAGACGCTTGATTCTCCTCGTAAAAGCTCTGTGAGTAAAGAAATTTTGTTAAATTATTTCTTGAAAGATACTTTTCTTATGTAATTGTTTTAGAATTTTTCTACTTTTCTTACGTAATTATTTTGTGATTTTTCTACATTAAGAGTTTGGGAGAGTTTGTTACATAATAGTAATGAGTGGTTTTTTCATACTCTCTGAGTTATCCAAACTCTGAAGTTTTGTTTATTTTATTTCATTTGGTTTTTCTACCGAGTTGCAAAGGGGAAGGTTGGCGCCTTCAAACTAGTTTAACCCCACTTATTCGATCCTAAGTCCGAAATTGCTTTCTGACTCGCTAGGTTCTTCTTTTTTGTAGTTTCTTTTTTATTTCTCTATAATTTTGTTCTTCATGTTCAGGTTTTATATTTTTATTATGCTATTTCTTGTTATGTTCTTTATCTATTATTTCTTATTTTTGATATATAACACATATTTCTTTATATATATATATATATATATATATATATATATATATATATATATATATATATATATATATATTAATAGCCCCTACAAAAAGTCCACTAGGAGTCCATTATACTGTCTAAAAGTGTATTAGATCTCTGTGGGATTTGTATCATCGTATTTGTGAAAAAGGCGAAGGAACTGAACAAATAAATCCTATTTTTTAACCTTCGAGAATTAGCGCTGCAGTAAATTTAAAGTATTTTAATTTATTTGCAGTGATACTTTAAACTAAACTTTTACAAGGGCTTTTTTCATGATATAGTCAATTTATTGCTGGGGTTTATAATTTCTTTCGAGCAATGTATGCATTTGATTCTTAAAGCTAACTGTTTTCATTAAGGTATGCATTCCGGTCCTGTAGCAGCTGGTGTGGTAGGACTCAAAATGCCCAGATACTGCCTCTTTGGAGACACAGTCAACACAGCTGCTAGAATGCAGTCTCACGGAGAGGTACAGTTTACTCTTACCAATATTATTCAAAATACCCTTTTCGTTTTTTTTTTGTTTCCTTTTTTCGGAAGAACGGATTCTGATTTAATAAATAATTTACAGTTTCTTTTAGAATCTTCGAGAATCATTGTTTAAATGTTGAATTACAGTAAAATGATTTTTGATTTATTATTATTATTATTATTATTACTATTATTACTATTATTATTATTATTAACTCCATACTTTAAAGCTACGAGAGGTTTATTGCTGACGGTCTTCGTATCATTGAATGACAGTCAAGTGATAAGGATGACACTGACGCCTGAGAGGGCTCCCGACTTTCCAAAATTCTCCACACTCAACGAGCAGTTTTCTGAGCTCTCTGAGACGAAAGACGCGTGTCTGATATGAAAGTGATTGTGAAGTGTGGTGATGTTACTTAAGAGGAATGACATGTGCTTGATTAAAAAAAATTTTTACGTATTTTGGAAATTATACAATTTTATGTGGGATATGGAAGAAAAATTAAAAGTAAAGAAAATAAAGTCCATTACGATATATATTTTTCATGATAATTATGTACTCTATAAAAAAAACTATTTAGATACAATATTACTTTTTTAAGCCAGATAATATTAATGACAAAAACTGTTTTCTCATTAATAGAACAATAATAAATGTGACATTCTTTCCCCGGTTTTATGCTGAATATGTTTTATCACTTTTTTCACTGTGGAAAAAATCGTATGATGTATAAGCTTTGTAATTCTGTCGTAAATATTTTAGCACATCTTATATATGTTAGCGAAAAATAAGAGAGTGTTTGAAATATCATTTACAAGAAAATACCTGCAGGTATTAATCTTACTTTTTTAAAAAAATGTTTCTTCTTATATAGATTTTTTCTACCATTTGAAATTACTTATTTTTATAAAACAGTTATTTATTTTTGCCGTAAAAGATCTTTTTTCTTGAATGTTTTTAAATAATTCCAATATGAAAATAAAATGCACAGGATATAACTATTTATATTTTATTTAAAAATATATACACAAGGAACAAGGACTCTTATACAAAAGTGAATGGTAGAAAAAAAACAAAAATGTGTATGTTTAGATAAAGATCATTAAAGAAGGTAATTTAACTTTATAATAATAAACAAAATCTTTTAAATTTTAGCAGTTACACAGTATCGAACACTAAAATTTTAACTTGGTTTTATTGATTCATAGTAATAACAATAGCCAATAGATGGCAGCACCACATTTTAAAACATGGAAAAATCTTATGTACATTTTTCAATACATAAATGAGACTTGCTTTTTTTCACTATTATTTAGTCAAAAGTGTGAAAGCCTTCCATAGATTCGATTAATAGTTTTTTACACTAATTTTTTCAATAGTCTTTTCATACGTTTCCAATTACAATCTAAAACATAAAAAGCTTAATTTAACAAGATTTTTTTTTACATTTGAAGGAAGGAAAATGTAACATTTCCGCCCTTTGAATGTATGTGACAAATCTGTAAAATCAGTTTTAAAACTTTTTATTCATTATTTCATTTTTCAGCCTGGTAAAATTCATATCAGCGAATCTTCCCAAAAACATCTCCTCAAAGATGATTTTATCACTGAACCGAGAGGATCAATGAAAATAAAGGTATGTATAAATTTTTAAACAATTCTCTTATTTTTCTGCTTTAACTCATGACAGTGAGCTGGATGAAAAACTTTGCAGTTTTACAAATAGTTGCAGGCTCTTCGTAACTATAACCTCAAAAGCATTGTAATTTATAAATACGAGGGTTGGGGCAAAAGTCATATAGATACTCAGATACCACTCAGTCACTCAGATACCAGTCCGGTTGGAAAATGTGACACATACAGAAGAAAGGACAAGGTAATAACTACATTGTGGATAATAAATAGCACTGAAATATCGCAACACACTAATTTATTATGGTAGTATACAGGGCAATGTGGCCTTCATGGTGCAAAAAAATGACAACGCGGTACACATAAAGTTGACATAACAAACCTGACCTAAAGACCTTCAATGTAGTCCCCTGCTACTGTCATCACACACTGCCAATGATGTGGGAGGTGCTGAATACCATCAGCCTCAGCATTTGCCACACCATGTGTGAATCGTCCCGAACGTTGCTCGTCACAGGTTGACACACGTCCTTGCTGAAACTTTCCGACCCAACGCTCTACTGTACGGTATAGTAGGGTATTATTCCCAAGCGCTTCCACTAATTCACTGTGACATTCCATCGCATTTCTCCGTTGGAGAACGGCTGTTTTGATGTAAACGCGCTGCTCAACACGGGTTACTTCCATCTCGCACGACACTCACCAACTGACTGATTTCACAGCCCTCGCTGAGATACTACCAGCTATCACAGAGCCATATGTTGTTCTGCATACGCACTATGCCTGCAGAATTTCCACACTACACATACACGCTTGTGATCTGTTCACATACCTACAAGAAAAAAATAGTTACCATGACTTATGCCCCAACCCTCGTATATAATTTTTTGCTCAGTGCACCAATACTAATGCAACTTAATTATGTCATGATGTGTGTGTTTACTCTTACATTAATAACTGAATGAAAAATATTATAATCTACAGAAATCTGATTTTACAGTTTTCTAGATCCCATTGAAGTATGTTGTCGGAGATTGGAACTCCGACATTTATTTTAGATAAGCAACAACAATCTTGACTACTGCAATTATAAACGTATTTTTTTCAGGTAATTTTCATCAAATTCTATTAGAAAAAATAACATTTATTAAAAAATATCCGTAACATATACACTTGCAAAGTAGAAATTTAAACGGGAGTTCAAATGACTTTCACATGCTCCGAAATATATCAAAAGTTGTCACTTTGAATGCCTATCCGAATGCAATTGTTTTTTTTTTAAATTATACATTTTCTTGAAGCCATCTTATATTTTGTTTTTCTTTGTCAGGGAAAAGGACAAATGAACACATATTGGCTCTTAGGATTGAAGAAAGAAGACGTTGTGGAATAATTTAAGTTATGAAGACTCTGGACTAGTTCTACCTCAAGCTTCGAAGCGAACTGGTGCCTCATTTGCATTTAAGCTGAACATCACCAAAGCATTCATTGTATTTTTCATTAAATTATTTCTGTGCCATATTTGTCTATTTTCATGTAACTACGTCCATTAAAAATTATTGCATTTCTTTGCTGTTTTTACATGAAAATATGCTTCTTCATTGTAAAACATATGGACTTAAATTAAAAGAGAGAGAATTGATGTTTAATTTTCAAATAAGAGATTTTAAGAAATTATATGCACCAATACACAAGAAAGATGAACAACTAATGAATAATCACCCAGTCACAATCATGATAATTAACTGATAATTCAATAAAGTATTCATAAATTATCTAAAGCTGCCAGTAATCGTCTGGCATCCATTAAGTCTGGAAGTGTATAAAAAATCAGCACATTCTATTAGAGTAGGGGTGGCCAACATTTTTGGGAAGAGTGCTACTGTCCAATAAAAAAAATTATACGTGCCGCTTCCAACTTTTCCTACAAACAAAAAAAATATAAAATTTCAAAAATGGTACTTATAGGTTTATTATTAGATTTTTAAGTAAATAATACATTTTTTGTGCAAGTCTAAGTAGTGAAAATTTCAAAATTATATAATAAATAAGAAAAAAAAGAAATGAATCTTACAGTAGTCGCATATGATGTGTAACATCTGACGTGTTATCGTGGTAAATACGCTATATTAACTTTTTCCTGAAAAATATGAATCGGGTATGATTGAAATAATTTTCTATCGAATAATTATATCTTTAATGAAAATTGTATTTAATTAACAAAAGGAGTAAAAAAATGCAATATTTTATCAAAAATAATTATTCTGGTTCAATTTGGGGAAGAGTGGAGACAATAGACTTATGGTAACTAAAATATGACACAGATACTTGTGATTTCAAAGTATTTAAAAACCGTTGAAAAAAACAGCGTCAATAACAGTACCACTGTTAGCAGTCGAAACATTCTAATTTGTGTTCATTTCGAGCTTGAGTTCATCATTCACAAAAGCTATGAGCGGCTCAGCTTTTGGCAAACTGAAGTTAAAATTAAAATCACCACTCAAAATCAGAGGAAGCGAGTGATAATTTTTTTAAAAGAGCAGAACCCACACACATTCGTTTTATAGTAAAAGTACAAAATGTAGAAATCTTTATTTTTTTTTTAACCGTTTGATTCGAAGACATGTATATGACCACGGAAATCACTGTTTGTCCATTTTCAAATAAGCATTTTGCCGCACTTATGTCCCACAATATCAATTTAGAATCAAGAGCTCGAGTGCTTGATGGCTACTAAAGTTGGACCCCCATGCGAGGGTAACGAAAAGACACAGTCACGCACTCTCATTGGTCGAATCAAGTAGCGCGCGCTTACGTCTCATCCTGTTACACACATCCGTCCCTTTTCACGAAATTGCTCCCAACAAATATCCAGCAACCGAGAGGAAAGATGTTACAGATCAAAAAGTACAAACTTAGTTCTTAGGCTTTGACGTAGCTCGATCTGTGTAGGCCCTGTATCAAAATTTCTAAGACGCCCTTTTTTGTGGCCCTTAACATGTTACTATTGATTTTCTTACATATGATGGGGCCCCTATAACTTGGGGTACCCGTATCATTGATGCGGTGGTCTACGCACCTGGTCTAAGGCTTCAAAATCGAGACAAAAAAGCAAATTTGTTCACAAAAGAAAACATACGAGAAATTAGGGTACAAGAAATATAATTTTTCCCTGTTAACTTTAACTATTTAAATGCCTATAATATCGGTAAAAAGAGTTGTTGTTGTGACTAATGCCCCCTGCCTGACGAAGTCAGATCGAGGCCCGCGAAATTCATCGCGGCTAAAGGCTAGAATTTTTACGCCTGTCGCTAGCCTTAGCTTTGAGCACCATGTAGATGACAGTACGATTTTGCTCGGTTCCATCCCAATTTAGAGGTAGAAAACCCTGGGGGTGACCAGGGGCCTCCCACCTCTCTTCCCCTTCCACCAACCCTTTGAGAGTACTTACGGCTCGACGGCTATTTAGAGTACCCCTATGCCGCACAGGGACTATACATTTACAAACATTAGTCTTCTCCGGGATTCGAACCCAGTCCCTACGGCACCGCAGTCAACATCGCTAACCACTATACCGGTTGGGCGACCGGTAAGAAGAGTTAATCCCCATAGCCAATCTTCATTCTTGAGTAACAAGCACTCATTGGGCAATTCATTGTGTTTTTTTTTTCCAGATATTTTAAAACATACTCCATCAAATTTCAAAATCTTGCAAGTGCACTTCTTTTGGCAAGCCAGCGCACAAAACAATGAAGATTCTTCTCTAATATGATAATCTTCTATTATAGCTCAATTAAGTGTATTTAAGATATAATTTCAAGGTGTTTTTTTTTTGTCTGAGACAACATTATTTTAATAATATTGTTAATAGAATGTTATTTATTGTCTTTTCAAATTTTTTAGTTTTTCTGTAAGTTTTCGAGTGTCACTGTTAAAACTCCGTGTGGCGCTGAGGCACACCTGTACTATAGCTATTAAAAAGACCTAAAGAAAATCAAATTTCAGAGAGCCAAAATTTTCGTTAATTTTCTAGGATATATTTTTAATTTGGTTCGATTTGTAAAAAAAATTATCTAGTTATCAAATATTGTTACAATTTTAGTAGATTATTCGTATATATTTTATTTGAGTGTGTTTAATAAATAGTCAAGTATCAGAACGCCTTCTAGACCCAATGTATGAAATCGAAAATTTAAAGATTTACAAATACGTTGAGCTGCAGAGCATTGGGAATAACCAATTCAAATCAAGGCCAAAATCTACATTAAACCTACATCTCTAAAAAAAGAATGATATATAAGCACAACATATTTCAAAATAATACAATATTAATACTAAACTCAGCGGCGCAACAGCCCATGAAGGCCAATGCCTACTGTGACCATCTCAGAATACGTAACCAATGGGCGCTGAGGTGCATGAGCTGATGCCCGATCATGTGGTCAGTCTGAAGCGAAACCCCCAGTATTTAGTCCCCAAGGAAGTTTGGTACTCATTTATCGACCCACTGAAGGAATGAAAAGCTGAGTCGACCTTGCCTAATCCGAGGATAGAACCCCAAAGCTGTGGTGTGTAAACGTGACACGCTACTAATTGGCCACTGGGTCTTTTAATATTAATACTGCAAGGTTCAATAATGAAACCCAAAATTATTCTTACTAAATATCAAGTAAAGAAAAATCAATTGATACCTTACAGTTCTATATTTATTTCTCAATTGGTAATGCACACAGTTTGCGAATTGGTCGATTCAGTTCATCGAGAGAGAAAGAGAGAGAGAGAGAAAGAGAGAGAAGTATTTGTAATTTCACAACTCTTAATATTCCATCAAATCCTTCAAACACTTTTATATATAAAACACCGCCTAATTTTCATTTTATTAGGGGCACATAGTCTACTTTTATGTGAGAACTAAATTATTGATCTTTTACTTACTTTGTTGATTTTACCATTTTCCGCGTTGTTGCAATTGCATAAAGTAAGTCTAATGACCACCCGAAATAACTCTGAGATGTTTGCAGTACTAGTTTTCAACGATCACATAAAGATAATATTTCATTACATATACTCAGCACTGTAATCCCTTTAAAAGAAGTTCTATTTAAGAGATGTGCTGGCGTGATATATGATCCTCTGGATCAGTGGAATTTAGGCGAACCTTAATTTATATCAGATATGTATAGAATTCCTCATAACATAGAACCCTGGGACCAATTACACAATTCATGAGATTTTTCATAGTTTTAAAAAAGCTTCCAAAACAGTGCATCAAAGTGTGGAGATGATGAAGGATTAAATTTCCAGATAATTCATTTTTATTCGCTTTAAAAATCCTTGTATTTATTAGAAGTTTGTAACTTTCTACAGGCATTAATACAATTAGTTCTGAAAACGCTGTAAATCTTGTCAAATGTTCCTCTCATTTCGATGAAACGTTTAAGAACAGCAAAAAAGGAATTTGGTGTCAAATCTCTTATCGATTCCAGGTGAACTGCTTTGGCGCTGAAACACACAAAAACACAGACATGCGTCTTTAATGCTCAGGTACATCGTCCGTTCCTTGGTTTAGTTCGCATGGTCCAGCAAAGCCACCTCCTGATTTAGAGGCATTTTTCCGGCTTCCACCTCCATACTGGAAGATCTCCCATCAGTTCCTGAGTGAGCACGCTTTTATGTTAAAACATGTCGCTTTTTCTTAAGACTTTCTAAGACGACCGTTCAAGCATTCATATAGCAAACACATCTTTAATCGTATTCCAGTTTAAACCGAATAACCTTTCTTGACCAATAAAAACACTATCACTATAAACTTCTAGGTTCTTTTTCTGATCGGTGTCGTGTTCGAATTGTGAAAAAATAACCGCAGTCAGCTGTTTGTCCCATCAATTTCATTCCTCCAAGGGGACACCTCATAAATACTAAAATATAACAAGATTGCAAAACCCATCGTCCAGCCGTCTTTCTTCCTCCGACCACGTTTTTTCTCGCTCTTCCGCTACTCTTTCCTCCCCTGGTCCGATCCGATCTCATCTCATCTGGTCTCCCCCCACCCCCGTTTTTACGGTGTATCTTCGGGTATATGGGCTGCAAGCAGCCCTCCATTCCATATCTGACAGTCTATGATGGGGAAACGACGAAAGTTGTGTTTCTCAGTCTGCGGTGTACTTTCACGGCTATTGGTGGAGAGAACTGGTCCGGGAGGTGAGTCTAAACTTGACATCTTCCTGATGTTCTGGAAGTTAGAATTTTCTCGAGTGAGAGCTGAAAGGCTGTTCTCTGATTGGTTGCTGAGTGGAGAGGACGGTGACTCTGATTGGCTGCGCAGGGGGTTAAGAAAGTGGGAGGAATTTGTAAAGTTGGGAAATGGAAGTTAAAATAAAGATAAAATTTAAAATTTTTTAAAAAATAAGAATGAAAAGGGTCCTTTTCTATATCCCTTTTTTAAGACCCGAATTATTTTTATCTTCAAATATTAAATTCTTCTGGTTATTAATATTATATGGATCCCAATAACATTGGTAAAAATAATAAAAAAAATTCTGCATCCCTCCTGAAGCATAGACGGTACCCGCACGATCGTACGGGTTGGGCGTTATCTGTGAAACAGGTCTCCTGTGAAATTTTATGATTCTAATTTGATAGAACAAACAATCTTAATTCAACTAAAATTGTTACACAAATAAGGAAATTATTGATGTATAATTAACCCTTTTATTAATTCATTATTTATTTACTGTAAAAATCTTTTTTTTTGTTTTGTTATTTTGAAGTAATCTTATATATAATATTAACAAATTTATTATTATCATTATTATTTCAAACTGTATTTAAAAAAAATAATTAGGATGGAAAAGGTATAAGTATAGACAAAATTTTCATTTTCAATACATAATACTAAAAAAAATTTTATTGTATGTGTTTTGAGAAAAGTATCATCATTATTAGTCTAAATCAAAAATTTGCCTCGAAACAAAAATGCAAAATGTTCCATGCGTTGCAATTTTTGTCGAATTATAACAAAACGAACCTTCCAGAAGTATTCATCTAATGTATATTTATAAATTCTTGGATGCATTGCAATAATAGTGATAGGGTGAAAGAAGAAATTAAAGTTTTTTATGTATAGAAAATCATAAAAATTCTTGAAATTTTTATATAAAAATTTGCGTTTACCCATATTTTGTAAATTATCATATAAAACATTACATTGCATACATATATTTGTAAAGAATTTCTTAAAGAAGTTAAATCAGGTGAAAACATAAAATTTTTAAAAAAATCAAAACGCATGGAAAGTTTTTAAATTTTTAAAAACTATACTCATTTTTTTCTCGCCAATTTTTTATATGATTTTAGTTCTAAGTTACATAGAGCCAGTAAAAATTTGGGACATGTTTGTAAAAAATTTTACTGCTCACTGTAGTCTTAAAATACAAATTAATGAAGCACTATGTAACACTTTCACAACAATCAAATTAATTACACCAAAAGCATATATATGATTTAAAAACTCACTTCTAAAACTGGAATTAGAAATTCCATTCGATTGAAAATTTAGTAAACACAATCCTTTATTGCCAAACTAATGGAAGAAATGTTGTGTTGCCACTAAATTTTAAAACAATAGATTGTTTGTATTATTTCCTTAAAAGAATTTTAAAACTGTATATCCAACAAACTCTGCTTAAACTAATTTTTGACAGATTTTGAACCATTTAAATGCCTACTTCGGGTAGATTAAAGACTCACTTCCGATTTTTTTTAATTCATAAAATTGATTATAATTTGACTTTTAGGTAACGTAAAAACAAAACAAAGTATGTATCGTAAAGCTAAAAGAGGAAAGGCTTGTTAAAGCTGCTGTTGAAGGAGGAGAGGGGGTGGGTACCAGCTCAGGGCTAATAGACGAAAAACACAAAAGAAATTTTAAAAGCCGTAATTTTTAATCTATTTTTTTCAATCTTTGAACAGATTACGGATAATACTATTCTACATATGGAGAAAAAGTTTCGTTAGATTATTTTTATAAGTAATGAAGGTATTAAATATTTAATTAAAATTTTGAGTATTTTTGAAAATCGCAAAAAAAAAAAAAAAAAAAAAAGATTCCGTCATTTTTTTTTTTATGACTGATTCTAAAAGAGAAAAGCATGAACTTGTTTAGAATAAAATATATCAATACATTAACTCGAAAGGAAACTTGAAGGGAATGATTTAGAAACCATTTTTATAAAAGAGTATCAATTTTGACTCATTTTTAAAAAAATCGTAAAAAATAGAAAATATTATTATTTTGTTTAAAAAAAATATACCATATCGTGGCGAAAAAAAAATGATCTTTCCGATTCTGTAATTTTTTGTTTGAGATAGATAGTATGAGTTAGATGGCGTTTTTTAAAACGGGGGAAAATTCGGATTGATCGATTGATTGAATATTAACGTCGCACTGTTCAGCTACACGAGGGCTTTTGGCGACGGACCACGTAATTTTGAACCATGGTCAAGTGATGTGGACGACACCTGAGCTAGCACCCCCTCTCCTAACTACCACACCACACCAACAGGAGGACGTTTCAGCTCTCGACAGATTTAACGTGCATCGCTGCCCTACACGGCGGGTCTTTAGTGGTACTGGGCTCAAACCTGTAACAAAGCAAGCCACGGTCCGATACCTATACCACTCGGCTACCGCGGCCACGAGGGAAAATTCGGAACTTCATTCATTTCTACCTTACGTTTATCGCTAACTGTAACTGGTAACGCGTAACGGAAATTTCTCCCTACCATGCCATAAGAAGTTAACTTCAATAAATGATGGTTCCTCTCTATAGCTTACTGCTGAAGTATTATTAGCCAAACTAATGAATCGCGTGACATCTTCACTATAACAGGTTGTTTGTGAAACATATTTGTGAAGGGACTCAAGGAGAGCTTTATTGTAGATTTGGAGAAATAGTCTCATAAATTAAAGATATACATTTCAAACTAAGTGATTGTAATACAAAAACTGCCGAACGATTAAAATTGGTACAATTTACCATTATAAAAAAAATCCAGAAAATCTCATATCCAGACATATGAATCTCGACAAACTATTTAATAATGATCTCTGTTGCTGTGAACCATATCTCCTTATCAAGGATCAATTTCTGAGAAAGATATCCCAACAAATAAGATTTCAGGTGACTTTCTAAGAGAACTAAAACCCAATAAAACTAAGGACAATAATTAAAACTGTTTATCGATTTTGATTGTTTCAACAAAATATTTATATGATTTACTTAACACATTCTAATAAATACAGAAAAACAACTCGTATATTTAGTTTTATTTTCAGGTTTATAGAAAGCTGTTGTACCAAGAACAAGGGAAGGGTCCATTGGAAATTAACGAAATGAAGAAAGCTGTATTAGATTTAGTTAAATTAGTTAAAGATATAGTTTAAAAAAGAAATTTAAAAAATTTGACGGAAAGAGTATAAGAGAGAGCCCATAATCCAGGTAAAAAATTTTAATCCAGCTTTAGAAACACACACAATGAGCATGTATTAACAATAGGTGGACAATTAGTAAACTGTGATAAAAGCAGAGAAAAAACCCAATTATTTTGCCATCTAAGTATAAATGAAAGTATCTTATTTCAGAATATTTTCATCTAAAATATTTCCACTTCAGTCTCTTCAAGGTTTTCTGTATAATATAAGATAGTCTAATTAATGCTCGTAATGCGTGAAGGAAGATTATTGATTAAGCCTTCATATGATGTGTGTATGATGGTTAAACCTGCAACCTGTGTGTTAACAAATAATAGATAATCTGTTAAAGGTAAGGGTACCCGGGGTACATTTTTGAGACCCATTTTGGATAAAACAGAGACATTAGAGTAAAGGTGTTTATCTTAAAATCTATGTTGCTATCTTTGTATGCTTTGTTACTACAACAATATATCTGGAAATCATCAATGCTTTAATTTTTTACGCTACTGAGTTATTTTGGCAAAGAGGGAAATCTACTTGATCGTTCATAAATAACTCTACAAATTTTACTGGAAATACTGAGATCAAGAAGATGCAAACAATGATTGAAACACCAGATAATGAGGTGGCTAAATATCTGTGTAGTGAAAATGCGAATTGGAAATTTATATATTTATAACTCCCCATTTTAAAAATTTTGGGGAAGCAGGTATCAAGGATTTTTCCTTTAAAACGCATGCTGTTAAATCAGAAGCTTACTAAAGAGGAGTTTTACTGTTATTACCAAAAACAAAGTATCCTAAATTCCCTCCAGCCGCACTCATCAGATTTGGATGGCTTAACGGTTTTGACACTAGGCTATATTCTTATAGTTCAGCCGATTACATCTCTAGTTAAATTTAATATGAATGAGATGAAAGTTTATAGAACAAAATTGTATCAAAGGTTAACCGAAATTCAGCAGTTTTAATGGAAAAAGGTAGACTAAAAACTATCACTGTTGCCATTTCTTGAGTTTGAGTAAAAGCTAGAGATCGATATAATAGGCAGGCTTTTCTATTACAGAAATATTTACAGTTAATTTACACTTAATTTTAAGTAGTATTGCGGGTATAAATGTAGTCAGAATACCCCGGTGCGGGGGTGTAGAGTTTACGTTGTGGTAGAAAGTGTGAGAAAATATTGCTCAGTCACACACACAGTTAAGTGAGGAGTGTAAGAAGTACTCCCATTCAATATCCGAACTAGTTCGGATTTATAGGAAGTTTGCGGAGCTTATGACTGGGCGTTTGTAAACTGAGTCTTGATTTTTCACAGTTGCAAATCGAACTAGTCCGTCGTTTCCTGGATGAACTTGAAGAACTCGAGCCATTGGCCATGTACCAGGAGGACCCTCCTCTTTGATCAGCATGAAGTCATCTTCCTTCAAATTTGGTTGTGCGTCCTGCCATTTCTCGCAAGGTTGTAAGGAAGAGAAAAAGTCGGAGCTCTCCGCTTCTTCCAAAAGTAACGTTTGATATTCTGTAGCAAATCCCAACGGTCTCTGTGGTTAGAGGTTGAAGGAACTGCAAGAAGGGCATCATCTGTATGGAAATGTGAAGGTGCGAGTGTAGAAATGTAGATATGCATTCTATGTCAGAATCGTTAACGTTTGAGAGAAGCCCGGAATTTAGCAATGCTTCAATTTGTATGAGCAAGGTTGTTAACTTTACAAAAGTTAATATGGTTCCTCTCAAAACTCTCTTGAGATTAAATTTGTCGGATCGAATTCCGGATTCCCAAATATCTCCAAAATGTGGTGATGATGGAGGAATCTAGGAAGATTTGGATAAATAGTAGGCGATGGCTTCATATACTGGTAAAGAAAGCCATAGCTTTTTTTTTCGTATTTCATCAAATTTTCGACGAGCTCCAACAAAATTGGAGCTAAAATTGGAGGAGCATGACAAGCACTAAAATGACGAAGTGTGGCTATGAAGGAATCAGTTGTTTTGTCTCCGACTGCTTCAATATGAACGGCTTTACTTGCTAGGCAGACAAATAAAGCAATATAACCCTTTGTATATTTATTCCCTTGACCTTTGCTGCATTTAACCAGTATATAACAACCGCAACTGAAGAAAGATCTCTCCAACATGTCTCGGTGTTTTGGTAAATTGCCCATCAGTTGTAGTGTTGTGGTTGATATTTTGAATCAGTTAAATTTCAAGCGTTTTCTAATTTATTCGTGAAGTAATTTTCTACTTCCGACGATCCAATGCGATTGCCTAAGAATGTGAGCTAACAAAGTCGGTCTGGCATGTAAATGATCGATGTGTCATTCCTTAATAAAGAGTTCACTACTAGTGTGCTGCAAAGAAAGTTTGGGAGGATGCTTATAGTTGAAACGGAGCTAGGAACTTTGTAATCTTCTTCCCACCCCGTACTAAACCATGTTCATTTATGAATGGATGGAGGGAATGTAATGGACTTTTTGGTGAGAAAGAAGTCTGTTTCTTCTTGTAAGTGGAATTCCTTGAACCCAACGAATGATGGTTTCTTCAACGGTTTTTTTTTACGAAAAGTTAAGTGGAGCTACATTATCATAGGATGAACCGATCGAAGATCCTTGAGATGATGCAATCTATTTACAATCTTTAATAAATTTTTGACAATAAGCTAAAATACGAATTATTTTAGTGAGTGAAGAGTAGTGATCAAATAAATCATGAATTACATCATTTGAGTAATTCATGATCGATTCGATCAAGACACAGACTGAAGAAGGAGTCTAATTTTTGTTCCGTTTTTACCCCATCCGAAGCCTCATCGAAACTGGATCCGGTCTTGGGCTAACTAGAAGTTTCTAGCCTTAGCCAGTGTTGGGGAGTGGTCCCTATGTGTTTTTTTTCTCAGGAAAACAGACGAGGATGTTGACACAACTCCTTTATTTTCACACTCGGTTGCTCGGGGAGTATGTCGGAATACTTACGATTGGCTCCGTAATTTTACGCTCTCGCTCGTCTGATCTCCCACACACTCTCTGAAAACTCTTAATCCTCATTTCGCTAAATACACTTAATCACCACCGCGCGGCGCCCACTGTGCATGCTCGAACAGCCAGGTGGCATGCAATCTGGCAAGTACATAGGATGAATACCGCGAGGTGCAATATCTGAGGGATTTTCCTTAGACGACGCATGTTTCCAATGTTTTGTAGGTAGAACTTCCATAATTTCAGACGTTCTGTTTGCTACGGAAATTTTCCATCTGCGTGGGTGACTGGACAACCAGGAAAGAACTATTTTAGAATCATTCCAAGCGAATACATCAAAAGTATAATGTTTTAATGGGCACATAAGACTGATTTAAATAGCTTGACCCTAACTTGTTTAACAGGGGCTATTTTAGTTTGTGAGACAAGTAGTTGAACCTTGATTTTATCATTGTGTTTTTGTCGACAATAGATCGTGGTAGCATAAGCCAATGATGAAGTAACTGCAAAACCATGTAATTTTACTGTGTTGTCTGCTGTAAGAAAGACCCATCTAGGAACAGTGAGATAGTTGATTTCATTAAATGTATTTTGAAATTTAAGCCAATCCTCTGTTAATTGTTGTGGAATGGGAGAATCCTGTGACGTTCTCCTTTCGAAACGAGTTTCACTCTTTCAGGACAATACTATTTCAAGACAATACTAGACAGAGTTTTAGGTGCACGTGCAGCTGGGGTTCATTATCGCTTATTTAGCGTCTGGACTTTGGTGCCAGTTGGACTAGGCGGGCAATTGTCTGTCCATTCTACTGTGGACGAGATGGCTTCCGAGGCAGCGGACTGTCGCCTTACATACACAATGGCGAATTGTCCTCAAAGGCGGTAAAACGACGACAGTGGGCCGAAGGGGTTCGGCCGGCGGAGCATGTGTCGGACACCTGCTGGTTTGTGAAGAAACCGGGTGAGTGGACGATTGGCGGATTATGGACCAATGGGCTCTAATGAGTTGAGGTTCAAGGATTGACTCATATGGGCCCACCAATGAGAAAACGTGAGAGGGGAGAAATGGACTGCCCCTGATGTTTTAAAAGGCGGGGGAAACCAGGAGAAGAGGGGAGAAAAAAAGGAAAAGAGAACGAGGAAAAGAAAGAAAAGAGCTCGGAAAAGACGAGGGCTGGTCGTTTTAGGTAGCGGAGAGGAGAATCACAGAATTTTGTTCCGTGATGCTGACCAGGAATCCAAAACGCGGATGAGAAACAACGCCTTGCGGACTGGACCGAGACAAGCTGTGGAGTGAGCGATTTCAAAACGGGGCTACCATACTGGCTAGGCACGGAAACTATTAACTTTACAATCTAACTTAAATCTATTATCCTATTGGAGAAAAAAATTAAAAGTATTTTTTTTTACTCCCACAACCTTGCTGTGATGTATTATTTTCACGCTACCTTCTGACGACGTTACAGCAAGATCTAATTTGGTGGCAGCTTTGTGAGATAGGCATTTCTGTGAATAGATGCCTCGAACCCTTTATTGAGAAGAAAAAATAAAACGCCAGCCGTATGGAGTTATGCCCGCCTGATTCTCGCACAACTTGTGAAAGAAATGTATTTCATCGAATTACATGCAACAAGAAGTGACCGGAGTGCCTTGCTCGTGCCCGTGTGTTAAGGAAGCGTGCCCACCTGAAAGGTTTCCCGGAATTCCTGTATTTTCCTGCTTGTGAAGAGTGCCCGCGAATGCCTGCCTTCCGTTTTTTCCCGGAGAAGGATGAAGAAGATGTTTCCAGTGTTTTCACCTGCAATGTTAAGGTCAGTCTCTTTCTTTGAGTATAGTATCGGGGCAGCAATACATTATTTCTAGTTTATGTAAAATCTTGTAAGAAAAGTAATGCTAGATAAAGTTAAAAGTCTAGACTGAGAGACTACAGAAATTATTAAGTTTGTTTGAAGTGTATTGATGTGCTATGTTTGTATGTGTGTTTGTTTATTGAGTTAGGTCGTAGTATACAGTAGTATACTTGTTTCGTTAGCACAGTTTTTGCGTAGGGTATTGTCAGGTTACTCTGAGTATTTTTATTATTTTGTGAAATATAATTAAGTCTCAGTCTAGGGTACTGTTAATTATGCTAGTTATGAGTATAATTTTGTGAAGTATATAATTAAAGTCTAGGTCTAGTGTACGGTTAGTTACGCTGGGTAGTTGTATAAGTTTGTGTAGTACAACTAAGTATAGTGTATAGTGTAGTGTTGATTTATGTTGAATATTTGAATTGTTTTAGAGACAATTGAGATTGGATTTAGTGTTGTATTTATTAAAGCATGATGGCGTTTCTTTTAAAGCAAACAAAAGAAGTATTGTTAGAGGTTGCGATAGATTTGGGAGTCGAAGTCAATAGTACTCTAACCAAGTCAGAAATTAAGATTAGAATTTGTCAGAGTGAAGACTATAACGAAGAATCGGTTAAAAGTTTGTTGGTGGTTATCTTGGCGGAAAAACGGGAAGATAGGGAATTGAAGGAAAACAAGGAGACTAGAGAATTTGAAGAACGTAAATTAATTAGGGCATTTGAGTTGGAAAGAATGAAATTAGCTAATAGTACGGATACGATAAGTGTAGCGTCAACTGATCTTGAGGGCCAGGAAGTTAATAGACGAGTTAACTTGAGAGACTTAGTGCCTAAGTTCGATGCTAAGAATGCGGACATTAATTTATTTTTTGAAATATTTGAAAGGCAGGCGAAAAAAGAAAAAGTGGCTGAGGATAGATGGGTCTCCCAACTCATTCCTTTACTTCCGATAGAAATTGCGGAGATAGTAGCGAAAGAACATTTAGAGAAAAGCGACGATTACCCCCACATAAAAATTCTACTCTTGGCCCGGTTCCAACTCACACCGATAGCCCTTAGAGATAGATTTGAGTCGCATCAACACAGACCAGGGGCAATGTGGGCGGATTTAGTATTCGAACTAAGGTCCTACCTGGACAACTGGCTAGCGGGGATGAAAGTGGGTGATTTCGCCGCATTGAAAGAGCTACTAGTGACAGAACAAATAAAAAAGAGCACCAAGTGAATTAGTAGACCATTTTTTAGATTCGTGGGATGGTTTCAAGGAGGCTAAAAGTTTAGCTGAGAAATTAAACCATTTTGAGGCGATTAGAAGAGTGCATAAAAAACAGGTCCGACGAAAGCATGGGAGCGTAGAACCTTTGATAAACAGCCTCTCGAAAGTAAAAATAAATCAGCTCATTTTAGCGGTAAGGGCAAAAATATCGGGCCCTTGAATAGGGATCCTTATAAGTATGAGGTAAACCATGGGAGTTCTCAAATTAGGAGGGAGGGCCCCAGGGCGGGGGAGAGTCAACTTGAGAAAAGGAAGCCCATAATATGCTATTACTGCAATGAGACAGGGCACATAAAGCCAGTCTGCCCCAGATTAAGGAAAAATAATTTCGAAACGGTAGCTAATTTAACTTTAAATACCGGGAATGACGACCCATTTAAAAAATTCAAAATGAACATGGAAATAAATGGCATAGATCGCGTATGTCTAAGAGATTCGGGGTCATCCATAGACGTCTGTTCGCGGAGTTGGATCAATGAAAATGACCTCCTAGGTGAATACGTTTGGTTGAAAAGCCCGTTAGATGAGATTTGCCACTGTTTGCCTCTGGCTAAAATTAAAATCAAAACGAAGAAAGGGGAGTTTTATACCAAGTCTGCAATAAAACAGGATAGTAGTGACAATGATCTATATTTATTGGGAAACCGAACGGCTGAGCTGCTGGAGTCAAACGAACAGGGGGTGCAGTTGGTTACCGCAGTGGTGACTAAAAGTAAACAAAAAAGATTTTCCCCTGAGAGTGAAAAAGAGGCGAACGAAGAGGAGCTTGAACTTACGGATTCCCCCGTCCGAGGGAGGGGAAGACGATAGTTTTATCATTCCTGCTTTTGAAGGAGAAGGGGGAAAGAGTTTGGCGAAAGTGAATGGTGTTGAATTTAAAGAGGAGCAAAGAAAATGCCCCGATCTGAAACCATTATGGGATAAGGCCCTAACAGGAATAGACAAAGATTTTAGGGTCATCAGGGGGAAATTAGTTATAGTCGCGAAAACTAAGCGAGGGGAGGAAGTCAGACAGCTATGCGTACCCATAAAGTTTAGACTTGACCATGACGAAATAGGGGGGCATCTGGGGGTGACGAAAACCAAAGATAGAATTCTAAGGCATTTTTTTTACCAAACGTGTACAGAGACGTGGAGGAGTTCGTCAAAACTTGCGTTTCGTGTCAACGAGTAGGGAAACCGAGAGATAAGGCGAAAGTACCCCTGAAATTAGTGCCGATTATTTCGGAGGTATTCTCTAAAATCAATATAGATGCTGTGGGACCTCTCCCTGTCTCAACAAAGCAAAACAGATATCTGATTACGTCAATTTGCGTAGCCTCTAAGTACCCGGAAGCTATTCCGGTGGAGAGTATTACTTCCCCGAACGTAATAGACGCCCTCTTGAGTATCTTTTCTAGGATAGGATTCCCGCGCGAAATACAATCCGACCTGGGGACTTCTTTCACTAGTGAATTGTCCACCACCTTTTTCAATAAGTTCGGCATCAAAGTGACGAGGTCATCGGTCAGCCACCCCCAAAGCAATGCAGTGGAGCGAGTGCATAGAACCATCAAGCGCGTAATTAAGGCTTTGTGCGTGGAATCGGGAGAAGATTGGGAGGGGGTTCTTCATTTGGCAAGCAAGTGGCAAGTGGCATGTCAATTACGGAGTACCTGTCACTAAATGAGGGACGTACCTCCTCATCAGAATTTTAAAATTAAGAGCCGAATTATTGGGGTTACATAAATTAAATTTAAAAGATTTAAATAAATGGGCAGATCAATTCTGCTGGAACGGCGACAGACGGAGTCTGTCGACCGGTGGGACAGCTGCTCCACTTTCCTGCGATCTGATTGGCCGAGGCCGTTCGCTCGCAGAAAAGTGGGCGTGATCTTCCTTTGGCATTATTCTCTCTCAGAACGGTTGCGCACGAGAGTACAGGTTTCAGTCCCACCGAGTAAGTCATGGGAAAGAATTTGAGAACACCCCAAACGTTAGTTTACGAGGAATAGATGGAGGAGGGAAACACGAGTCAATCGGTAGTGAAATATATATTGCAGTTAAATAATAGACTCAAACGTTGCCAAGATATTGCGATCAATAGGATGAAAGAATGCCAACTTAAAAGGAAAACGTGGTACGATCGCGATGCCATGGAACGGAAATTTTTAGAAGGGGATCTGGTAATGGTGTTAGCTACCTCTAAACAAATAAACTTGAGGTGAATTGGATAGGGCCGGGAAAGGTACTTAGTAGAATTTCGGATACAAATTATGTGATAGATCTACTAGGAAGAAGGGACCGTAGTACTATTTATCACGTAAACTTACTAAAACCGTATCATCGGAGAACCGAGCTGGTAAGGCTGGTTGTAGAAGAGGTCTCGGATGACATAGAGGGAGATGCTGAAATTCCTTATCCAGATAAACAATGCACGAAGTTTGACTATCACGAAATATTGCGGGAAAGTCAACTGCAACTTAAACTATCCCCCTCTCAGATCGACGAATTAAAACAAGTCATTACTAAAAATAAGGGCGTGTTTTCCCCAGACCCTGGGACGACTCACTTGATGCGAATGGATATTGAACTGATCTCCGACCAGCTCATTAAAACAAAACCTTATCGGATGTCTCCGAGACAAATTAACATATTGCGAGAAGAAATTAAACGTTTGTTGGAACTGGGTGTAATAGAAATAGGACAGTCCGATTACACTTCGCCCCTTATTTTAGTAGAAAGCCCAAATAAAGACCCTCGTCCATGTGTTGATTATCGTCGATTGAACGAGATAACTCGAGCTGAATTTTTCCCTTTGCCAAATATGGAAGAGATAGTAGAAAAAGTGAGTGTGGCACCCTATGTAACTGTGATGGATTTGTCGAAAGATTACTTTCAGATTCCGCTCACGCCGAGAGCTCAGAGATACGCAGCTTTCGTTACTCCATTTGGCACCTATATCCCCAAGAAAATGATGTTCGGATTAGTATGTGTGCCCTATTATTTTTACAAATTGATGGCTCAAGTTTTAGAGGGGTTGGAGCAGTTTGCATTGCCGTACATAGACGATATAGCCAATTTTTCCCAAGGGTGGGAAGATCACGTAAAGCATATCGACATAGTTTTAGGAAGATTGAGAAAGGCGGGGCTAAAAGTGAAACCCTCTAAATGTAAGTTTGCTCAAGAGGAAGTCTTATTTCTAGGGCATCGAATATGTTCAGGGAGTAGGTCTCCGAGTGATCTGAAGATAAAAGCTATAGCAGATTTCCCGCGGCCTACCACTAAAACACAGGTACGATCCTTTCTCGGTCTAGTGGGGTACTACTCTCATTATATCCCAAATTACAGCACAATAGCTTCATCCTTGACCGATGCACTGAAAGGGAAAATTAAGAAAGAGAAGATCACTTGGGATGAGAAATGTGGGAAAGCGTTCGAGGAGCTAAAAGCCAAACTCGTCTCCCAACCCATATTGTTTGCCCCAGATTTTGCCACGGATTTCATCCTGCAAACGGACGCGAGTGAGGTGGGTGCTGGGGTTGTTTTATCGCAAAGAATAGAGGGGGAAGAACAACCCATCGTTTTTCTAAGCAAAAAATTTTCTAAAGCGGAGCGAAACTACAGCACGGTGGAAAGGGAATTAGCTGCGATAATTTTTGGTCTAAAGCGATTAAAGCATTATTTAGACGGGCAAAAATTTATTATAGAAACCGACCACAACCCTTTAAGGTACCTAAACAAGATGGGGAGTACTAATCCTAGGTTACAAAGATGGGCGTTGAGTTTACAGCCGTTTAATTTTGAAATCAAACACAAACCTGGGAGGCTCCATGGAAACGCGGACGGCCTAAGTAGATAGGAATAAGTAGTTTGTGGATTTTTCTATTAATTATTATATATATGTAAATTACTGTTTTATTTGTATGTGTGTGAGTGTATCTGTATACATTATGGAAGAAAATAGATGTTAGTGAAAATCTCTGATGTCTCTTAGTCAACCGTAAGCCAATAGATGTTTACTTCTGTAGTCATGCGCGATTAAGTGTAGATGGTTAGTAAGAGTTTGGCATTTGACTCATTTTGTTTAAAAATTATAATTTAAAGGTGAAATGTAACTTTGAGGAAAAGAATCTCAGATTCGGATTTTAAGATCTAATTGTGTAAAGTGTACATTTTTTTTTTTTTTTGAAATTTTGATTCATGTATTATGTTATTTTTGATTGTGTTTAATACCGGGATTGCTGCCCTGATCAATCTCATTGATGGGACGATCTTTATGTGTGTGATTTCTAAGAACTGAATAAAACTAGGACCAGAGCAGTCCCGTGAAATGGACCTTTTTCAGGGGGAAGGAAGTTGTGACGTTCTCCTTTCGAAACGAGTTTCACTCTTTCAGGACAATACTAGACAGAGTTTTAGGTGCACGTGCAGCTGGGGTTCATTATCGCTTATTTAGTGTCTGGACTTTGGTGCCAGTTGGACTAGGCGGGCAATTGTCTGTCCATTCTACTGTGGACGAGATGGCTTCCGAGGCAGCGGACTGTCGCCTTACATACACAATGGCGAATTGTCCTCAAAGGCGGTAAAACGACGACAGTGGGCCGAAGGGGTTCGGCCGGCGGAGCATGTGTCGGACACCTGCTGGTTTGTGAAGAAACCGGGTGAGTGGACGATTGGCGGATTATGGACCAATGGGCTCTAATGAGTTGAGGTTCAAGGATTGACTCATATGGGCCCACCAATGAGAAAACGTGAGAGGGGAGAAATGGACTGCCCCTGATGTTTTAAAAGGCGAGGAAAACCGGGAGAAGAGGGGGGGAAAGGAAAAGAGAACGAGGAAAAGAAAGAAAAGAGCTCGGAAAAGACGAGGGCTGGTCGTTTTAGGTAGCGGAGAGGAGAATCACAGAATTTTGTTCCGTGATGCTGACCAGGAATCCAAAACGCGGATGAGAAACAACGCCTTGCGGACTGGACCGAGACAAGCTGTGGAGTGAGCGATTTCAAAACGGGGCTACCATACTGGCTAGGCACGGAAACTATTAACTTTACAATCTAACTTAAATCGATTATCTTATTGGAGAAAAAAATTAAAAGTATTTTTTTTACTCCCACAACCTTGCTGTGATGTATTATTTTCACGCTACCTTCTGACGACGTTACAATCCCTATCTGTTTTTGATAAATGATCTTCATGAATACTGTGCAAGGTGAAAAAAGTGCTAAAGGTTTGAAAATTTTTGAAGATTCAGATAAGATACGTCTCTTTGTGAGTGGTGGTGTAACTTCATGTGAGGGTTGGAAACCAAAAGTGTCGTTGGATGAATTCCAAAATAAGCCTAACACATTTTGAAACCTTCATTAGAATCTTTGGAAAATTCGTGTATCATGAGAGCTGTGTTCCTGAAATTGAGTAAAAAATTCGGTGAAATTAAAACATTTCCTTTAATGAAATCCACGAGTACTCAAAACATAAACGATATCCAAATACCGATATACCAATGGAGATTGCGCTATTTGGCGTATTTAACCCTGATAGTAAATTATTCATATAAATATCTTCCTGTAAAATTCGGGAGATGTTCGGAGTATCTTTACTATCGAGGACTATTTGCTTAATGCATCTAGTAGCCAAAAAAGAAGCTGAGGCTATGCCGTAGGTAACAGTTTTCAGCTTGTATCTGTGTGGATGTCTTCATTAGAGTTATTTCTCCAAAGAATTTTTGTTGGTATTTCTGATCTTCATCAGCTAATAAAATTTTATGGTACATTTTTTTCGATGTCTATACAGTAAATAAAATTTTAGGAACTCTTAAAACTAAGTAAATTTAAAAAACATCCCTTTGTAATTTTGGACTCACTCTTAACATGGAGTTTAATGACGTACCATTTGCAGTTTTGCTAGATGCTTTAAAATCTACTCCTAACTTTGTTGTAGTGGTGGATGGCTTGATAACGGCGGGATGTGGTAAAAGATTCCGATCTTTGTTGGAAGTATGGGAATCGGAATTTACTAAACTCATGTGACTTAACAATATGTATTCGTTCATGAATTCTTTGTATTGTTTTTCGAACTGTTGGTTATTTTTAAATTTCCACTCCATTGCAAATAAGCGAGCTGTTACTGAGAGTTTTGAGTCTCCTCATTCTGAATTTGATTTATAAAATGGGAGCTTTACAACAAAACGTAATATTAGTATTTTATCGTTTAATTAGGAATTTCTTCTAATTCTCAAAATTGTTTTAATTGACTGTTAATATGAGGATTTAACATTGAATTTGAATTTAAAGATTCAGTTAATTTGCCTGAAACGAGGAAACCCCAAAGATGGAATTTTGAGCAATTAAATCACTTTGAGAGCAAGTAATTTTGTCCAGGAAGCAAAATAGAAAAAAAAAATAGTCAGACCCGAGAATCATATCGATATCGTTTTGAATAAAAAATTTCGCAGCCGCTAAACATGCATTTTTCAAATGAGAGCAATTTGCTCCATTTATTTTTTCCGTCGGTAAAGGAATAGTTAGTTTTTCAAAATTATAAACTTTAACTGGTAGTTTGACCTTGGGGTCATACAATATTAAATCTATTTCGACATACCCTTTAGTCATCGCGATTTTAATCTTGCAATCCCTTATTTGAAATTTAGTGTTTTTTCTTTTGATGCCCAGTAGTTTCAAGCATTTTTCAAAAATAAATGTTGATTCACTTCCGCTATCCGTCATATATATATATATATATAACTCGAACTTGACAGTTCTTACCCAAAATATTTTTAATCATTTCCTGTCTAGTTTTGACCTTCGGCATGATGAAATTTATTAGTTGACATGGGTGTTGACGGTTCAAATTGGAGCACATGATCTCCGAAGAGGTCTTAATCTCCGTTCAGTCAAAATTTGGGGGTTTGACAGTCAAATCAGTGAATTGCCCTTTTTTGTTTATTAAAATATTTTAAGATTTAAAAAATTGCCAGTGGTGATTAAAAATGAATAAGAAAAAAGCTGGAAGCTTTTGTTTGTGTTGTAGGTGTGCTGTGCCTGCTGACTCCGTCTTCGCAAGCAAAGTCCGTTAGTCAGCGGCTTGCGATGAGAATTCCGGACGAAAGGGAGAGGAAACGGCGAACCGTAACTCTCCGCTGCTCGCTCCGGATGAAGTGGCGTAATTTTGAAAATTGTCCTCGTGTAAAAGTGAATGATACTTTTACTTGCAAAAATAACTTGTAAAAGTTGAATTACAATGTTACTCAGCATGCTTATCAGATAAACAGTTCATACGTAATTTTTGTTTATTAATAGTCTACGCAAAATTGACATTGGCGTTAATATTCCTAAATCGTTTTACAAGAAGATCACGAAAGAAAGAATGGTGAAGCCTTGGAACCAAGAATATCTCATTTCTAATAAAGGGAGCATAACAAAGAAATTTTTCCCACCATGAATAAGAGACTATCATGTCATCATTTTTACACTAACTACAAATTAACCCAATTTCTCACTGGTCATGGTAATTTCAAAAGCTACTCGAACAAATTTAATTTCATTCCTTCATCTTTCTGTGACTGTAATATTGGTGGCGAGGAAAATGTATATAGAACATGTAATCCTTCTGTGTTCCAAGTATGTCAGAGAGAAAGATCATAAGACTGGCGTTCACAAGAGACTCAACATTAATTGGCCACCGAATTTTCACCAACTTCTTTCCACCAGAAGTGCTTTCAAAAATTTCTGTAAATTTGTTGTAACTGTTTGTAATTCTTCTTAACCTCATTTTTTTTATTTATTTCCCTTGAATGTGTGTTTAATACTTACTTCTGTAAGCTCCGTGCGATACTTTGTGGTGCACGGGGATTTTATAATTGTTTTCAATAAAAAAAAATAAATAGTCTACGCCAGGGGAACTCAACCTTTTTTTCTGCTGGGCCGCATACATATGTCAGCCATTTCACGTGGGCCGCATACATATGTCAGCCATTTCACGTGGGCCGCATACATATGTCAGCCATTTCACGTGGGCCGCATACATATGTTAGCTATTCCACGCGGGCCGCAACATGAGGCTATGGGGGAGATAAATGCTTTAGGACCAAGATAACACTGAAAATTTAAAATGTGGAAAATTGATCAAAATATTATAACTCCTCTGTTTTTCTTTTTTAATTATTTTTTTATTTTTGTCACCAACACTAAATTAAAAGAATTTAAGAAACACTCCTTCACAATTTTTGCAGTAAACGGTTTCATATAATCCATAATGTAACAAACTTCATTGGATGTCTTTGTTACAGTTGGGACATTACCACTGACAAAACACTTTTTGTTTCAAAGAATATTCAATATAAAACCTATTTATCACCTCTTGAAAGAGATTTTGGAGGAAAAGTGCAATTGGATGATTCCTGTTTATTGCTATTCTTTAAATACAATACTTTCGTGACAAATGAAACAAGTACTGATCCATGTTTGTTTTTCACTTCAAAACAGTCAACCTCAAAATCGTTCGAATATTTTCCGCTTGCAAGGTATGAAAGATTGTTAAAAATTCTTTCCACCCATAAAACTGTCGCTACTTCACTGCTGTCTGTTACCACTAACCGTAATCGTTACAAATAGAAACAGAATATCAATTCGCAAGCGTACGACATCGTCAACAAAAAAGCAAAATCTATGTATTTGATTTCCTATCAAAGTATTTCCCATTAAATTTTTAATACTTTATTCTTAAAAAGGTGAATTTCCCAGAGCAATGGATCATGACTGGGTCACTTAAAAAAGGCTCGGTGGGCCGCATGCGGCCCGCATGTTGAGTATTGATGGTCTACGCTCTTTAACAGACATTTCTTTAAATTTAGGACATTTGAATATGCGAGAAATGATACATTTTAAAACAAGAGCATTTTAAACTATTATTAAATTTCTATTTATTAATATAAGGTTGTTTTTCATGAGCAATACTTTCAATTTAAAGCTCTAAGTATGTACATCTGAAATTTAAAAATTTTATAAATGCTTCAAATGTAGGAAAATCAATATTATTTGAGAATTATGCCTATTCTTGGCGCGTTTTAGGATCAGCCTTTTGCAATAAAATGAAAATTGACCATACATCTCTAGACTCCATTTTCAAGAAAGTTAAATATTGCAATTGCCCGTTGAATGTAACCATTCAATGGCTTGAAGAATGTTGGCGTCTACGTGTGTCAATCGAGAAATGTACAGCGCATGCACGCTAAATTTGTACAGTATTCGAACATTTAGTTATAACTTTACCAGAAAGGACCATTGAGGAAACATACGTCTCAAAAAGAGAATTAAAATATACCATCCATTGTTTGTATTGTTACTGAGTTGAAATCTCAGACCAGCGTTTCTCAAACTGTGGGGCACGCTCCCCCCCCCAGACGGCGGCATGATAACTTAACGAGGGGGCGCGAGAATATTGAAAGTCGAAAACAATGGATTATTTTTTAAACAAGTATTAATTTACTGAAAGTAAACAAAATATGTTCCGACATAATAAAACATAAAATACACATTTGCACTGATATAATACATTTAGAAACGTATCTGTGGTGCACAATGTAGGCCGCGGTAGCCGAGTGGTATGGGCATCGGATCGTGGCTGGCTTTGTCACGAGTTCGAGCCCAGTACCACTGAAGACCCGCCGTGTAGGGCAGCGATGCACGCTAAATCTGTCGAGAGCTGAAATGTCCTCCCGTTGGTGTGGTGTGGTAGTTAGGAGAGGGGGTGCCAGCTCAGGTGTCGTCCACGTCACTTGACCATGGTTCAAAATTACGTGGTCCGTCGCCAAAAGCCCTCGTGCAGCTGAACAGTGCGACGTTAATCTTCACTCATTCATTCATTCATTCATTCATTCATTCATTCATTCAATCGTGGTGCACAATGTATTTGATTAGTTTAACAATATTAAGTTAAGAACAAGTTTAATAATTACCATTGACCTCATGAGCTTGTCGTAAAAAAAATATTACGAAAATTAAGATTTACCTTGATAATTTGTACGGTTTTTAATTATCCCGAAATTGCCGATTAAAATTTACGTGATTCACTCCCTAATGCCAACGTTTTCGACGTAAGGGGGGAGGGTGGATGAAAAAGAATAAATAAGTAAAAACTTCTGAAATAAATAAATCCTTCGCAAACACTGTGTTGAGGTCCATTTATTGCCTTCCAAAGTCTTCCGAATTGTTTTATGGATATCAGTGAACAGAGAAGTTCGTACTTCGAAATATATACGTCAAGGGCAATTAACGCTTTGGCTAGGTGAGATGTTGTATACGGCGGTGGCACTTAAGAGGTTAAAGCCGTGTTATAGCTTTAGCGTCAAGTATAATATTATTGAATTCAATACATTGTTATTGTATGGAGGGGACGCGATGAAAATTATGATTGAATATTGGGTCGCAAATGTTGAAAGTTTGAGAAGCACTGTCAGATGTTTTGGAAAATGTTCAAGGAAATAAATAACACGGTTATTATAACTACAATATAATTCCCAGTGTCAAAATTATGATGAAAAAGTAAAACAAAAATAGCTACTAAAACTTCCCTACTTACGAGTTATAAAGGGTGTTTTTTTAGAGGTATAGAACTTTAAATTGCAATAAAACAACGATGTATTATTCGATTGACATGATTTTTTTTTATTCGAAAGATAATCTTGTGGCATTACATTTTAAATATGATTTCTGCCATATGACTGCCAAGGCTGGCTCGGATGTAGTCCAATCTGGACGTCCAATTTTCGATGACTTTTTCCAACATTAGTGGCCGTATATCGGCAATAACACGGCGAATGTTGTCTTCCAAATGGTCAAGCGTTTGTGGCTTATCCGCATAGACCAATGACTTTACATAGCCCCACAGAAAATAGTCTAGCGGTGTTAAATCACAAGATCTTGGAGGCCAATTCACAGGTCCAAAACGTGAAATTAGGCGGTCACCCAACGTCTCTTTCAATAAATCGATTGTGGCACGAGCTGTGTGACATGTTGCGCCGTCTTGTTGGAACCACAGCTCCTGGACATCATGATTGTTCAATTCAGGAATGAAAAAGTTAGTAATCATGGCTCTAATACCGATCACCATTGATTGTAACGTTGTGGCCTTCATCGTTTTTGAAGAAGGATTCCACCAGCCCATAAAGCGCACCAGTCAGTTTTTCTGGATGTAACGGTGTTTCGACATACACTTGTGGATTAGCTTCACTCCAAATGCGGCAGTTTTGTTTGTTGACATAGCCATTCAACCAGAGGTGCGCTTCATCGCTAAACAAAATTCACTTATGAAAATCGGGAACAACGGCAATCTCGTTTTGGGCCCATTCGACGAATCTACGCCTTGTTTGATCATATTTAAAATGTAATGCCACAAGATTATCTTTCGAATAAAAAAAATTCATGTCAATCGAATAATACATCGTTGTTTTATTGCAATTTAAAGTTCTATACCTCTAAAAAAACACCCTTTACTATCGACAAATCAAAAACTATCGCCAAATGCTGTAACCGTTTGCTCGAAGATTAACGTTAGTATACATGCTTGTTGGAACAGTTTTCTAATAGATGCATATATCAAAGCATTAGGCAACGTCTTTTCCTGTGACGAGTTTTGTCGACGGTATAAAGCACAAGTACCAAATTTTCCATTATCAATTTTATGCACTCTCTCAAAAGTATATCAAATAAATTATAGGGTGTAAGAGAAAAGTTCTGTCGGGTTTGTTTTTTTACTTTTTTAAAAAAATTTAATCTAAAACACATTGTTTGTTGTTAGTCACAACTGCCTGCCAGTTTATATCTAACCCACTCGAAAAGACGTGCTATATTTTGGAGACAAGTATTCTTCCGCTGTAATATTTGGACATCGTAATTTATATATTCATTTTTACCAAGAAAGTTTTGCAGTGACCTGAACAGATGGTGCAATATCGGAACTATATGTGATGTGGCTGTGTGAGGTAAAGTTTCCCAACCCAACTCTGCAATTTTTATGCGGCGTTTCTTCTCACGTGTAGGCTAGCGTTGTCGTGAAGAAGAATCACACCCTTTCTGTTAGCCAAAGATGGACGTTTATATAAATGTCTTTGTTCAAAACATCAAGTTGCGAACAGTAAAGGCCGTTTCATTTTTTTTCAGCAACTCAAAGTGCACAATACCCTAGCTGTCTCACCAACAACACAACATAACCTTCTGCTGATGCACGCCACCTTTGGATGCTGATGGTGGCATCTGCCTTTAGTAAACATGCTTTTTTTCTAATCACGTGTTTATACACTACCCTCTTTTCATCTCCAGTCACCAAGCGGTTCCCTTTTGTAACGAGCAATATTTGAAGAACATGTCGAAATTCTGTTCAATAAATTTTCTTCGCTTAATCCATGTGGCACTTAAATAAGAGTTTGGACACGAAACCAAGCATTTTAATGTGATTCAAAGCGGTAATCTGATGAATTCCAAGCTTAAAGCTCAATTTGTGGGATTGAACCTGATCATACTGCGTAAACTTCGTCATTGACACACATCTGATGACTTCCCTGGTGTGGGTTCATCTTTCATAGAAAAATAACCCAGTAGAAGTTTCACAGGCCATCTTTGAGCTATTACTGCGTCCTTTCCATACACGTCACACGTTTCTTTTTGCCTCCATCGAGTTATTCCCTTTTTGGAACTCTTAACATACCGTGTCGTAAATGCACTTTTTCCAATTCCTACTATTTATAGCTCACACTCTATTTAACTTGGTGGAATTTTCAATCGTTAATAAAATACATTTTAAAGCGCTCAATTCAGCTGAAATTTTATATACATGATTATTTTGGATGACAATACGATTTAATTATAATTTATAAAAATTAATTTTGATTAAAACTAATTATTTAAAGAATTACAAATACAGCCACGCTGGCGACTTGTGTCAAAACTTTAAAAGGTTTTTTCTCACGTTTTAAAGCATTCAGTTGAACTGAAATTATATATACACGATTGTTTTGATGACAATACGATACGTTAATGATAATTCATCAAAATTAATTACCACTTAATGTTGCGATTCTGTCCTATGTATATACATATTAAAAAATTGAAACTTTTTGATAAAAAGTAGCTAAAATAAAATTTTTCTTTGTTGATCTAAGTAGAAATTGATTAAAATTTTTTTATGTATATTTCTTGTTTTCACTCATGTTGACAGCTTTACAAGTTAAAAAAAACTTACTAAAATGCGAAAAAATGTTTATAAACCATCAATAGCATAATAATCTGTTTTAACCCGTTTAAGTCGGATTCGAATTCTTGCTAAGGATGGACAACGCATTAAAGGGCACGTGTTCAAAAACAAAACTTTCCCTTATACCTAATAAAATATTAGCTTTAAATTCAATAAAAATGTTTATCATTGTAAATCTAATTTGAAACTGCCCTAACTGATACAATTGTGAAATATTTTATGGGTTTTTGATTCAATATATGTATTGGTTGTTTTTTTCCACCACCAACGAACTTTTTGCTAAATAAGTATCATCTGTTGCACCATACGACTTTTTTTAAAAAAATGCTTTGGTCCATCATTTTTTTTCATTATCGCCCAAATTCAGCAAAGCAAAAGACGCCATCAATTCAAAAAATGTCGCCAAACGCAATCATCGTTATTATAAGGTTCGAACATGCGCGGAACGGTTTCCTTTATTGGCTGCATATCGTGACGCCTTGTGATTTGACTTAATTGGTTATTGATAAATGGGCAAGTACCAATGCTTTTCATAGATTTATTGATAAATCACAAAAGAAAATTGCATATGATGAAAAGGGGCTAGTAATACCATAAAGGAAAATTAGAGGCCTCGACACATGAGCAAAGACATCCTTTCAGGAGAGGACCTACCCAACTTGATTTTAAGAAAAATAACGACTGTATAAATAAACTAAATAGTGCTATGATGTTCTTCATAAGGGAGCATTAAAACTTTTGAATATTTTGTTTTTTAAGTATAATATACTCTAAGCAAGAAGCATTTAAAGTGATTTTAAAATATTTCTTGATAAAGCAATTTACCTTTAGTAATCTCGACACTTTCGGTATTGAACCTAGCTGTGATAAAATATTAAAACACAAAATAATGTTTTTAAAATATGTGAAATAAAACAAGACACAAATGCAACTTTTTTTTTATCAAAAACAAATTTTTTTATTAAAATTTTTATTTCTAAAATCAAAAAAGCGTTTTAGCATCTAGCTGGAGAAAAGCAAAGCTTCCCTTCGCATTGATGAGGGCCATGTATGACATTCATCATAGTTGCCTTACATTTAAAGCATATCTATATGTTCTATACAAATTTTACTACAATATTTACAGCTTATGAAGACAAATAGGGAAGCACACATTAAAAAATCTTAATAACAGTTTTGTCTCCCCAATTGCAAGTATAATGATACAGACCAAATACAACTCGCCTTCACATAAAACCTTGTAAATAGAAAAAGTTTTGGTCCAATAAGTCATTTTGCCACTTGTCTTAGTCATGCAAAACAACAATGATATGTTACATAGAAATGCACAAATTATACAAGGCAAGGGAAGCACAAAAACAACTAAAATCTAGATAGGAAACCCTGAGATTTAACTCCACTAGATGTTTATAACCAGTTTAAACTAGTAGTTTTCAACTTTTCCTTTAGATGTATTCCTTTCAATATTTACCCTGTTTTTTCCCAAGTTATTTTTTACAAAATAATTAGAACAATACAGTAGAAAATACTTAGAATGCAAAAATAAATGAAAATAAGACTTTTGAGGTTTTTTTAAAAAAATCAAGATTATATATATACCTATGTATCAAATAAACATTTTGAAATAAATAATATTACTAATACAGCTTGAAAATTAATACCATAATTACTATCTTTTTAAATGAAAGTTCAGTCATTCAAAAAGGAATCACTAGTGAGGAAGGATATTTATCCTAAGAAAAATCTAAAAAATTTTAATTGAATTGATAGAAAAATATTAATTTTCAAACCAAGTCAGAAGATCGTGAAAAATATTTTTAAAATCCTAGATCAGTTTAAAATTCTAGAAATCACAAATTTAACACCAGTTTCTTATTTAAAAAAAAAAAAGGTTAAGTTCGCAAACCAGTTAAAAATCAAAAACATAATTTAAGACATTTTTTATAACAATTTAAAGAATTTGCCTCAACATGGATTCAGTAATTAGATTTTACCACTTCCCACACTTTTTCACATTTATCAGTAGTATTTTGTGAATGAATATTCCAATTAAAATGATTTATATGTAAAACACTTTTAAATATAATAATAAATAATAAAAATAAAAGATGCACTAAGTTTTTTTATTCATTAATTAGAATATAACTATTGTCAAATTAATTTTCCCCTGTTAATGAAAACATAATTTGATCATGAAATGATCATTTTATATAATACTCAACAATCATTACGGAAAATATATCAGATAAGTTTTCTAATATCTACTTAAACACAGATCTATAAATAAAATGATCATAAATAGTCATTTATTTAATTCTCCGCAATTTCACAAAGTTTACACATACGAGAATTTGAGAACAACTAGTTTAAACTGGATGAGATAATTATACTACATATAATACATTTTATTAAATAGAGAGAATTTGAAATAAAAAGATTTAAGTTATTGCACCAAAAATAAGTATTGCAACATAATAACAGGGTAAAAAAAAACTAAATAATGCTACATAAAAAAACAATTAATATGAAATTAAATAACTGAATTTAAGATAATTTTTTTAACTGTATGTTTTGAGTGAAAATATTTAGAATTTAATAAAATATATTAAAAAGAGAAAAGGCATTATAACATGATTTATTTTAATTATTAAAAACAGAAAAACTAGAATATAATGTATTTAAACATCTTACTTTTTATATTGGCTTGTATAAACTTATATTGCGATTTAAGATATTTAACTATTAAAAAATGTATTGTGGATCATTTAAAACAATTTTTATATTGACTTGTATAAACTTATATTGTGATTTAAGATATTTAACTATTAAAAAATGTATTGTGGATCATTTAAAACAATTTATTTAATAAACAGAAGGAAATATTTCTTTTTCGTAGAAGAATGAAAATAAGATGAGCATTGATTTAAAAAAAAGCAATCTACAGTAATATATATGTTCAACTGTGTGTAAATGTAAACATCTATTAATTAATCGAGTATGAAAATATTACAGCACCATAAAAAGATAAAACAAGCACAAAAAAATAATTAAAATGTTGATTTCATTTACAATGTTCAAGCATGCAAAACACAAAGTTGCACAACTATTTTACACTATTACCAATGATATGATTAAGGAGACATACACAGAAGCAGTAAAAAAGGACAAAAACATGATAGTAGAAAATGAAATGCAATAGCACCATTTTTTTGTGCGACTGTGTGTGTGCGTGATTATTTTTTCCCCCTGCTTGAGTTTTTAAGCTTCTACATCTACCATTATGTAGAGTAGAAGATGAATTTTTTTATTAAAATAATTTGAGATATATAATTTACACTTTAATTATACATAAAATTATCTTGACTTCATGCTTAACATCAACAAAACAGTTTAATTATTCAAAAACAGAAGATATTTTGAAAAAAGAAATATGAAAAGTAAATTTTTTCAACATTTCTTTAAAAAAAAAAAAAATAGGAAGGAAAAGTTAATATGGAGCAGTTCTTTATTTTAAAAATCAACAATTCTAAGAAATTTGTCATGTCAAGGAAATATTAAATAACAAATTAAATAAAAATAAATATCTTTAAAAAATGAAATTATCCTTATTTTTAATAAATCAAAAGTAATTTTTAATAAATTCTTTTAATTTTTAAAAAATCTCTCATCAAATTACAATTGCTCTGAAATTTTACAATAAACAACTATAAGAAATAATAAAATTTCAGTGATAAATATAAGTTATAAAACAAAAATGTTTAAGTAAAGTTAACACATTTTATGCCTATTTTTGAATAGTTAAGAAACAAATATCCTTCTCCCAAAAACAAAGTTAACCTTCTATCTACTGAAGGTACTTAGAAGTACCACTTTCACTGCATGAGAAAAGCTGTAGTAATTAATAATGCAGGAGATACAGGGTTAAAAAGAGAGGAATATAAAAAAATTAGATATTAAATTAAATAAATAAAATTTCTTCATCAACATTTTTAGAACCTTAACTGAATGCCTCCATTGTTTTTTCTAAACTTCCTCCTTGGAAAATTTGTCATAAATGATGGAACATTCTTAGAAACTGATTAATATTTTAAGTCAAGATAGCTTCAGTAATCTTTAAAGTGTAAATATCTTCCATTTCCTTTATAAAATAATTGGAATATACAAAACTAACATAATTTTTGTAATATATTTCTTTCATATTATTTAACATTTACAGATCAAATTAACAATCAAATAGTCAATATCAAATAAAATTTTCATATCTCCAAAAAGCTTGCAAATTGAACCAAATCATGCTCAGTTATGAGAAGCTTTGTAGTCACAACAAAAAGTGGTTACTTAGACAAGTGGCAAAAATTCTTTCATCTTTAATCACAAAGCGCTCACACTGCGACACAGACAAAAGTACTTACATTTTCATAAAAAAATTAAGTACAGCACAAAGATTGTCAAAATTAAGTATTTGTCTGAATTTTTGTTCGCATTTATATATTCTTCTCTAACTCAATGTATGATATTTAAAAGCAATGCATGAACTAGCCTAAAAGGCCTATTGGGTAAAATCGTTATTAGATATCACTCGAAATATTTAATGTCAGATTTGATTTAATATCCATTCTAATATTTTTATATCATAATAAAAATTAAATTAAAATGGTATTGCAATTTATTCACATTGTTTTTTAGAAAAGTTTGGAAATAACTTATAAAAAAATAATACAAAATTTAAAAAATCTAAATAAATGTTTTAAAAAAAAAATCATGATCCTTCTTTTAAATTAGGTTCAAAAAATGGCCAATCAGCATTGATGTTATTACAATAACAAAAATCTGAAATAATAATTACTTATATTTTTAAAAAATGTTTTAAAATTCTAGGATAATTATCATCATCAAAATAAAGTATTTATTTACGAGTGCTCTCGCTATTTAGAAAGTGCATGTACCCTATAATAGCTAGAAAATGCAAAAGGCCCACACTGCCAATGCACCAATACTCCCAGCAGATTTTGATTCCATGTTTGAAGATGTACACACAATAAATATGGACAACAAGAGATTAAAGTTAAAGAAAGTTTACATGGCAGTAAACACATATTAGTATATATGTGTAAAGAACACTTCAAAATACACCAAGTTTTTTTTTCTAAACTCATAGCGTATAATACAAGAAAGTTGATATCAGTATTCTAATCAGCAAGATTCTACAAGCTGAACAAAAAGGGGTCATCTAAAGCTTCCAAACTTCCTTTCAATAAGGTAGCTTAAAGATGATGAAATAACACTTGCATTAACATGAAAGATGAAATATTTCTATGCTGGCCAACCTGATGATGTTTTACAGTCATTTTCATATACAATGGTTTCAACAGTTTCTCTTTTTTAATTTTTTTTTTCCATTTTTTTTTGGCAAAGAACAATTAACAGTGTCCAAAGACAACAACGTGTGCTCTTTAATACTTGTATGCAAAAAAGAATACTGTTATAAGCGAGTCCTCTTGAAATGAATTTACAATCCATGTAGTTTCTTTGTTTTGTTTTAACCTTTTACAGGTTCCTATAATACACAAAAAACAAATGTATATGCTCGATGAATCATGATGGATTTAAAACACGAGCAATGACAGTCATAATACAGTGAATAACTGGCCTAAGGTATTCAAGAGCCCTATACAATTTCTTTGTCCAACAGTTTCAGTCAGATTGCCTGGACTAAGTTTCAAAAAGTGCCAGTAGATCATCATTGTTATTATTTGATGAAGAGGTAGTGACACTGCTGGTGACGGTCGTTAAAGTTGAACTCACGGCTGTAACACCACAATTATTGTTCCCAGTACTTTGACCCAAATCAGGTGGGTCGAGGTAAGACAAAAGTTCCAAAGGATCCACAGTCTCTGGCAGTAACTATAAACAAAGAAAAGGAAAAATTATATAGATAACATTGCTTAAACTATATTTTTTCTTCCAAATCCAACAAAAAGAAATAAAAACGGTTTAACTTTTTCCCACTAAAAAATCTTTTGAAACATTTTAATAATTTGGAGCAGAAAATGAAAATTTTTCCATCACATGCCAGTTTCAGGTTATTAAAATATATGAACTAATTTTTCATTTATGACATTTTGTTGTATTCATAATTCATCTTTTGGGGAATACTACATTTGAGAACTATATGAATAATAATTTTATGTAATTCATCCAAATTTGCAATTGTTCAAAAAAAGGGGGGAGGGGGAAATTCCAATTTGTATACTACATACTCAATTTTAAAACTGAAAACTGATAATTACAATTTGTTAACAATTAAATTATGTCTGTTACTATAATAAACAAATAAAAAAATTTGCATTCATTTAGATAGGATTATTATATTTGAAGTTTTTATATTACAATAACTATTCACATGAACAGTACAAATTGATCTAACACCTTTTCATCCTCTCCTCTTTCATAAATGTTTGAGCATGTATGAAATGGTTAACTTATTTAATATACACATTTATAATCCTTCCTTTTATAAAACTGAAATATATGTTTCTAATAAATGAATGATTGGCCAGTAATATGCATTGAATAGTTTGAAATATAACTACTAAACATTTAAACCAGATTATTTTATTCACAAATGAAAAGAAAATTTTGATTTTTGGCACATTATTATTATTATTAAGTCACACTCAGTTTGTTATAGTATAGTAAACTTTACAAATGGATGAGAAAATAGTTGCCTAGATCTCAAGATTGACATAAAATTATTATATATGTATTTTTAAACATTAATGTAATATCCAGGTTTATAAAGGTTTAAGTTTATTCATTAATACTTACATTAAGGCCTTCCTGACCTTGAGTTTCACCATTTATGACAGCAGCTGGATCAAAGTTAAGATCACCGAGGTCTGGTGCATGCGACAGGGATGAATGATCCCCATTAGAGGAAGTATGAGAGGCATTCTGGCTCCCATTCTCATTGGTATTTTGCGAGGAAGCTGGTGGAACACTGGGGGGACCTCCTCCGGGTGTGTGTGGAGTATGAGGTGTGTGCGGTGTATGAGGTCCATGTTGCATAATGGACTGGCTCTGGGATGATGGAGTAGCTGGTTGGGCCTGGTGCGGAGTGCTGGTCCTTGGGACGGTTGAAGGAGGAGGATGACGTAGGGATGAGTTTGTTTGATCATGAAGATTTGGATGACCCATTTGCTGTAATGTGAAGAAATTGGTTAATACATTATAAATAATTTTGGATGAAAATGCATGGAATTATATCAAAGATACTTGAAAAATATAACACTAAATTTCGATATATGTCGTTGTTTTACACACAGTTAACATAGAATAGATATAACTATAAATAACAACAAACTTGGAAATTTTTTTACTACAGTCAAGTGATTTTAATAATAATTTATTTCAAAGATATATATTACCATGACATTATTCATCGTGAACTAAATATAAAAGTCAGTTCATGTAATTAAATTTTTTATGCACAGGAATAAAATTTTGTTCAATATGGTGTCATCATTTTATCTATTTAAGTATACTTGCCATAAGCTGATGTTATATAAATATATATACTATATATAACAATATATACACCATATTAAAACTTATATTTTATACTACAGTATTAAATTTTAAAAATATTGATGTTATACAGTTTTTCAAAAAAAATTTTTCTTCTCATATAAACATTCCAACATTAAATACGGATAATTATACCTAATTATTATGTCTGAATAACAAAACCAGAGATTGTTAATACAATAGAAAGTTCAACAATTGTACATTAAAGAAAAACTGTATTCTACTATATACTGCAATTGATTTCTGTTATTTTACATAGAAAAATAATAAAGAACTAAAAAATTTAATGCAGCAATTTTAAAAAATATTTCCTACTTGCTCATGATGAATGAGAGATTTTTCCATTGCTGCTAGTGGATCCAAAGAAGCAACACTTTCATTCAAATGGGTAAGAGGACTACTAAAATCTGAAGCCTGGGATTGGAAATCAAAACCAGAAGATGAATTTCCATAGTTCACACCATTAGTCATCATAGGACCATTGGACATTGGACCATTAGCTAATGCTGAAAAAATAATGAAATATATATATATATATATATATTACTTTAAATTCCAACAAGATTATTGAACATGTTTTTCAAAAATAGGATGATATAAATAAAGTGTACAAAATAAAATATTTTTATGTTGCTACTGTGTTTTAAAATTCTTACCTTCAATAAAAATATACAGAATGCAATCTCAAGTCTTCAAACAACTATATGTTATGTTTCCAACAGTTACAACTTTCTATTTTTGCATCATTATCAAATTAGAATCAGTTTTATAATGATAGCAGTGAATAAAGATTCATTTACTTTATATAATAGGAAATTAGATAAGCAAATATTATATATTGAGTAATTTACTTTGCATATCTGGAGGAGGCAAAGCAGAATAGGGCGAGGAGAGGCCTTGACCCATTTCCCAAGTACTAGTTGTAGGCAGGGTCATACTGCTTGGGGACATAGCTTTAAAACGTTTTGGTGCAGAACACATATCTGAATAAATAAAATGAATTTTAAAAAATAATATACATTACCTCAAAATGAAAATTAGCCAAGAACCAATTATGTGCCCCATAACAGTAATGTAATTACAAATGAAACTTAAGGTAAATAGAGATTTAAAACTTATGTGGTTATATAACACTCAATCGACATACATTTTTGAAGATGTAAATTATATAAACTATTTATTACATTGTTATAATATTTGTATAATATAAAGCAATTTCTTCACATATATATAAATTTAATAATGCAATTGCGGTAGGATTTTTATAATAAGCACATATAAATTTAAAAATATTTTTTAATTAAGTTACTCATGATATTTGAAATGACTTCCATAAATTTGTCCATAATTTTATAGAAACTTAAAAATCAAATTCTTACAATATTATTAAAAGTATTGTCTCTATCCCTGTAATGTAGTATCAATAACAAGTTAATTTGAATAATTTTCCCCATGAGTACTACAAACTAAGTATATAAATATTTTAGTAATGTGAATGATAAATATGTAAATATTTTAAAATATCAGACACTAAATTGGTCGATGTCCCTGCCCCTCCCCCACACACTCATATTGACAAATAAGTATATAATCTTTTCAATGCCAAATTAAATTTACACAGAAACCTTATAAAAAATATCTTAAGTATATTATGTTACAAATAAATACATTTTTGAAATATTACAACTAAAATACTTTCTGCACAATACTTCAATGCAAAAAAAGTCAAGAAATAAATGTTACTGTAATAATGCGAATTTATAGAAAAAATAATAGCATTCATAATCTTCAGAAAGAGAGGAGGGAATGAACTTATAAAGGATATTTCAAAATATAAAATGAAAATATACACACAATTTGATTTTATGGATATCAGACACATTCATTACAACAAAATAGGAAAATTTACCCACAGATTCCTATATGTTATGAATATTAAATGAAAAATGAGAACAATTCAAAGACAGTTTACCTGAACTGTCATGCTCCTCCTTGATAGCCTTCAATGGCACAGGTTTCCAACTTGCTGTTGCATCTATCGTAACTTCTTCAACATCAGTACTGCTTAAATTGGTGAGTATTCCCCATATATACTGATCCACTTCAAGACCTTCCAAAAGGGCTGGTTTACTGTTATAAAAAAAAATTAATTAATGTGAAAAACAAAAACTTCATTAGCAATTTTTAATGTATAAAAATTTCAAGAGCAAACAAAATAAAATTTTAAACTGTAGGAGGGACTTACTTGCAAACTGGGCACCTCCAAGCACCTCTTTCACTGTTTAGTTGAAGATATGATTCTAAATCAAAGCCCTAAAATAAGGGGGGGGGGACTTTTAAATATATATTTCAATGAAACAACATTGTCATCAATATTGTAAATCTGAAGTGTTTTTATAACAATCTAAATTTGAATTCTATAATCCAAGATACCTCAGAAATCAATAAAATAGTTCAAAGGAGATATATATTATTCAGTTTTAAAAATTTCAAATTAAGTATAGTAAAAACTTAATCATAGTTATATTTTTTAAATAAACATAATTCTAATGAAAACATATGCAACAAAAAAAATTATCATATGTATGAAAACACAAACGCTGAAAAGATATTTAGAATTTCACAAGTATTCTTTTCCAATCTTTTGTTATTTTGACTCATTTTTACAGATCAATGGCTTTGATCAATATATCAAATTATTAGAAATAAAACCTTTAACAGGAGATTTAAAATACTGATATAATTCACATACAATGGAGAATCATTAATAAATATTTTACAGTAATGAATATACAACTGTTAAGCATTATGTAATATTTTTATGTATTAAAAAACAATGAAAATTATTCGGAAGTAATAAGAGCTAGTGAAACTTTATGAGAAAACAATTATCAACAATATTTATAAAAGATGTTCAAATTTTAAAACAGTAAGACAAATAAACTTTAAAAAAAATACCTGTATATGTTTACATTCTTGCCCTCTAGCTGGTAAAGTTATTCTTTTGAAAGTGATTGGACATTTCAGAGAAACTTTAATGGCTGTTTGTTCAACTCCATCTTCACCATTAAGTGTGCTACTAGCAGAAGCCGCAACACTTGTGAAATTTCTCTTGATTTTATTGACACAATGGTCAGCAGGGAGCAGCCTTTTTCGAAGAAGACCTTGCAAGACAGAACGTACTGTCGGCCGATGAACAAGCTGTAGCAGGAATAGATGAGACTAAAAAAGAAAAAAAAAGGCAAATTATAATGCAGTAAGGATAATTAACATTACCAAAAACTATACTTAAAAATGAGTTTATTAAAATTGTTAATAACTAGTTTTAATTTTATGGAGTAATAAGAAAAATAACAAGAGTCAATTTTGACAGACTGCTCATTAACATCGCATTTCAATGCAAACATGATGGAATTCATAATTTTGAACCATTATCAAATGAAAAGGACAACACTTGCACCCCACTTAAACAAACTTCCACACTATGCCAAGACGGGAAATTTGAGCCTTGACAGATTTAATATGCAGAAGCTCCTCCACAAAGAAGGTCTAGAGTTATTTTTGAAGGCTCAGGAAGCTATTGCACATTAAGAAAGATGACATCTATGACATAATAAAAAAAGGTCCAACAATCATTTAGCTAACATTAATTGTATTACCAAGATATCCTTTAAATAAAACTCTATAGACAAGACAAGTACTTCCCATAAGTTTAATGTTTAAGTATCTCAAAAATTCAAAATATTCTTGCTTTGAATGAAATAAAAAATTTAAATGATTAATATAGTACAACAAAAATGCACACTTACACAACAACAAGCTGTGACAGTGATTTGGATTGTGTTTCTACCAGGTTGACATACTTCTTTTAAATACAATGGCTTGTGTGAAGATTTGTTTTCTCCCCTATCTATACACAGGGGAGTAGCATTAACAGAAACCTGAACAGACGCAGGCCAATTAGTATTCATTTGCCTGTCCTCATGATGAAAACACTTTAGTTGCAGTTCCAAGTCTGTACGCCACATGAGTGTTTGATGTACAGATGGTTTGAGATGAAAGACATGATTGCTGACAGCCAGATTGTGCTCAAGACGGAATGGGGCTAAGATAACACCATCACGGACTGGAAAGGTAAGACGTAATTCGTCATCTTCTAGAAGAAAGAAATTAAAATTAGAGGGAAGAATATAGCCTCTAATGATTAAAAACGTTTTAAACACAAGGAAGAGATACAATCCATTATAATAAAAAACTGAAATCAATAATTATTTATTTCTCTATTTTATATGGTTACAATAGACCCAAATTTAAAAAATAAATTTTGATAAAATTGTTCAATAAAACAAAATTTTTTGAATTTATACAAACTTTCAATAACAAAATGGTTAAATATTTTACAAATAAACCAGTAATTTTGTAAATTTGTTAAAAAAAACAAATCATTGTTTCTTTTTTATTCAAAATCTATTTACACAAAAAAAATATCATTTCTTCACAAATAATAAACTCAAATTATGCTGATTGTATTTAAAGAAAAAAATTTTTTTAAATCTCTTTGGATACTCACTTTGGGCAGGTAAGGTTCCCTTCGATTCTGGAAATGTAGGTTTCAGATCAGGATTAGGGGATAAATAGGGAGGTATACCTGAGGCTGGAGTTAAAGGAGGTGTAGGATTTCCAGGAATAGGAGGCTGGTAATTCATATTTCGCTGGAAAAAAAAGAAGATTATATTAAGTTCTTTCTTCAACATTAAATAATGATCGACCAAATAATTTAACAAAAACTGAGTAGAATAGTTAAATATAATTTGTCTTAAAAAAAATTTCCGGATACACTTCCTAGTAGAATTTAGTAAATAAAGCATAATTTAGTAATATAAATAAAAGCATTCTGTAAAAAATGTCATTATTCTAACAGCATTTTGTTGGCTTAGTAAAAATCAACTCAATTTAAATGAAGAAGAAAAGGAATTAAAATTATATTAAAAAGGTACTTAAGAAATCTTATATAAAATTATTAATTGAATTGTCAAAAAATTAGTAAACATCAACGAATATGATAAGCAGAGAAATGCACATTTCCATTTTTAATTAATTGCACTTTCATATTTTTTAAACATACCAACAACAACTCACTATGTATGTATTCAAAATAAGATAAATGTATTTTGCAAAAATTATAAATTGATTGTCTCAGTTGAGGGTCGGCAATTAAACCAATATCTGCTTTAAAAAAAGTAAAAACTGTACAATTAAACCAATAAAATCACCATATAAAAATTGATCCTTTTTATAAAAAATTGCCAAATATTTGCACTTTATGAGAAAGAAATTAAGAAATCAGTTCTTGGTTAAAAATGATAGATCTACACCATTAAACCATCCTTTTTGAGGAACTTACTTGCATTGACGGTTGGGAATACTGTGGACCACCATACTGCTGATCATATGCAGGTGCCTGATGTGGTGGTGTACCATTCATTTGAGACTGAGGATAGTACTGCCCTCCCTGATTTACATATGGATTTGACTGAGGTCGCATAGTTGGTCGCATTTGCTGCTGGGTGAGGTAGTTAGGGTTCCCCATTGCTTGAGGTTGCATTGAAGGATTGTATGGCTGCTGCTTTGCAAACTGGTTAGCAGGCGTACCAGGATACTGAAAACAAAAATAAAGAAATGTAAACCAGACTAATAAAAAAGATCAGAATGAAAAATTATTCCAAAAAATTTCTTATTCAAACTAAATGAATGGTATTTAATCAATTCTTTGCCATGAAAATGAATAAATTGGATAAATTAATACATCTATCATACTTTCAATTTCTTTTGAGAATTCAATTCAAACAAGTACATTTGATATTACAGAAAATTATATTTTCCATGTGTCTCATAACACAAGGAATCAAAAAAGGGTTAACGAACAATGTCATTTACATTCACTGAACAGTTTTTGCAAAAGTTACAATATAATATACATAAACTTTTAATGTGTGTGTGTGTTTATTGATTAATAAAGATGTCCTAAATTAAAAGCAAATTCAGTGAAATGACATTTCTATGAATAAATAGTGTCAGCTTTATAGCTGCAAATTAAAACTAAATAATTTATGCACTTCTCAAATGTATTAAATTTCCAAATTAAATATATATATCTATATTATTTATTTTAAACCTTTTAAAAAAGCATTTCATAAAAATATTTATTTTCAATTGATTACCTGATTTGCATTAAAACTGTGCTGGGCACTTGGAGCTCCTCCATAGTGTTGCATTCCAGGCCCATATTGCTGCACAATAGGACTGTACTGTGCAGGCCTTTTCTGGGCCATGTGCTGTTGAGGAGAAGGGTAAGGGGCTACCCTGTTTCTGTTCTGAGGCATCATGCCTGGAGAACTACTACCGTACATAGGTGTATGAGGTGGTTGCACGGTACTGCCCACACTAGCCATGGATTTATTCATAGCAGTAGAGTTTATACCCATTGGGCCATTCATTGTCATTGGAGATACAGAATTGGACATATTCATCATAGAATTGTTCATGTGATTAGTCATATTGTTCAGAGTATTGCCCATAGGATTAGTCATATTAGCACTCATGCCATTGTTCATATTGTTCATTGGTGTGTTTGTGGGCATTCGTTGATGTCCTTGAACATATCCTGGTTGATATGGAGAATTTTGCATGCTTGGAACCTGAAATTTGAAGAAAAACACATTTATTAGGTAAATATGAACATAAAACAGTGAACACACATATATAAATGTGTATTTTTAAGAGGGAAACAAATGTTATTGCACTGACCTGCCCATATTGATTATTCACACCTGGTCTCTCTTGCAAAGCCACCACACTGGCAGTTGCAGTTGCTGTTGCAGTAGCAGCCGCTGCTACAAGTGCAGCTGCGCTTAATGCAGAGTGTGAATTTTGATAATCATTACCAGCATTGTGACCACTATTTGACATTGGACCTGGCATACCACCAGACATAGAAGGATTTGGTCCATATCTAAAATTACAGAAAATAAAATTGAAATTTACAAATATTTAAAGATTATGAAAACAATAGTAAAATAAAGTTTTAAGCTACAGATATTCAAATGACAATGTAGAAAACGTCGTTTTAAGATCGTCTAACTATGAATTCATACGAGTTTTTCATAATATCTGCAAGGCTATTGATATAAATTTGTATAGTGCCATCTGATTAAATTTATCACGGAAAATGTCTAGATTTAACAGTTATTTAAATCATATGTCAATCTGAATAATTATTTTTAAAATTACATTGATTTACAAAATATTACAGAAATATTCTTATTATAATTAATGTTTTATTTTCTTATAATGCTTATTTAACAAGTAATCAATTAAAATGTTTTATTTTCTTATAATGCTTATTTAACAAGTAATCAATTAATCTAAATCAATTTTAAATCATAAATACTCATAATAATAATTAGAAAAAGTATTAACTTAATTTACTAATAAAATTTTAATTATCAGGCAAAAGCAATAATATATTAACCAAAGGCACTTACACAAGTAAAATGACCCTTCCTAACTGAGAATTAAGTATTCAGTAACAAGTAATTGAACTCCTTCAAATTAAATTTATAAAAATAAAATTAATATATATCTTACTTTTTAAAAAAAAAGGAGAGAGAATTCTAAATGCTTGCCTATACTATTTTTTTTCTTAATTCTCGAAAAATATCTAATTTTTTCCCTTTCCATGAAGATAAGTAGTTTTGAAGTGGAAACTTCTAAAAATGGGCAACAATCCATAAACCTATTTGAGCATTTATTGAAGAGAGATAAGACTATTTAAGAAAAAATAGTCAAGAAATATACATCGAGAGAAATAACAGTGAAACCAAATGAAAACAGTAGGAGCTCTCATTTCGGACAAGACGTAAACAAATTAGGAGCCTCGAAGTTGCAACAGACCTCAGTCTGTCTAGACTTAGTAGCCATATGCCTGTATGGAGAAGAACTGGGGGGGGACTGCTAATTGCTTCAGAATGACTCCCTTTGTTATAATATATCATTCGATGAGAATTGTAAATCTTTACATAAATTATTAACAACTAATAATATATTAGGCTATTTTTTTTACACACACACTTGATTTGAAATCAATAGACTGCATTAAAATGTCTGCCACTGAAATAGGATGTTTAATAACAATATACGTATAACTGCTGTTTTAGTACTTAATTTTTTTTAAAAAAAAAATGTTTTTCTCTCATTTAATTTTTATTGCGATAAATCATTTTCGAAACCTGATTTCTAATTATTTTTCTTTTAACATTAACGTTTTTCAAAAAATATAGTATTTAAACTAATATACTTTTAAAAAAATAAATTCTGAACCCAAGGTTGTTTTTTTTTAAAGAATTGAACAACAAAAAACATTTATGCAGCAATTCTGTAATGAGTCCGTTGCATAAATACGTTTCCCTTTAACTGCAATACTACGTTCACTCTTTCTGAAAAAAACATTACAATAAAAGAAATGAAATAAATTTTCGAAGCAAAAGTGGATGATTAAAATAAAAAACAGGATGCGACTGCAATTTTTTTTTTTTTTTTTTTTTTTTTTTACATATCAAAAAATTAACTACAATATCACTCCACAATACGGGCATTTTTTATATATGATACCAACTTAAGTTAAATATTAATGTCGAAATCGGAAAGAAAGAAAAGCGAAATTAAATTTCCACAGTTAGAAAAGCACTTTTCGCAAACCTTATGTTCACACGATTTTTGACAACATAAATGTTCGGCCTCAAAGCTAAAATCACACAAAATTCTTTAATAAAATAAAATATACCATGTAATACTTTTTAATTAGATTTAAAAAAATAGTGTATGACAAATCACTTAATTCATAATGAATTTTATACGAACCCTTCTACAAATTCGATTCAAATTGAAATTCTCGAAATTAATAATGTAGAATTCACACACAAAGATAGTTATTTACTAAGTTTTACACACAACTCGCACAAAAAAAAGCCATCATATGTACGTATGTTTTAGAACATTTAAATAAACTTGAAGAAAAGTGATTAAGTAATTAGAAATTGTACATAGAAAAATATAAAGGGAGGGATTTCTAAAAAAAAAACCAAACTACTGAAAGTAGTCAACCAATGAAGCTAAAAATTGCGACAAGTTAAAAGGAAAAAAATAATTTTTTTAGTAGTTTAAAATAACTTCGAGGTCTTGGGCACAATCAGTGCCATAAATAAAAGCTAAAATACATGAATTTTAAGAAGTTCCGAAACTACACGAGGAACGTCACGGGCATTTTTATGGTAGAGCAAATAATAGCATTTTCGAATTCTCAGCTCAAAGGAGGAGACGACCTTGGTGGTTGGTGAATGTTTGTTTTTCTGGTGTTGCAAACTAGGCCTAGTCAGAACAAAATTACTAAAAAAGCATTTCCTATCTGCGCATTTAGTATATTTTCACTGAAGAATTAGCACTCGTTGGCATTGATGAATGATTAAAAGGGGGGAATGTTCATATTTCACAACAGACGCATTGGTACAATTTTAAAATGAAACGAATCTGTTGTATGGTGTATTCCAAAAAACCACGTGATCATTTTGATTTACTAGAACAAAGTACATCAAATTCATAGCAATAAATTGTATACCCCGTCCCCTAAATAAACCCATGAGCTTGCTTTTTTATGATTTATTTGAATAAACTGAGAAGAAATTCAACAAAATAAATTTTAACTTCCAGACAAAAAAAATTACTTATGTGTTTGTTAAATACTCGATGTAATTGTTTGAACGTGTTTGAAAAGTGTCACCTTACTAATAAACGCGTACTTGTAACGTAATATCTAAAAACAGAACTACACCTGTGCAAGCTTATGAATTACGTCATTTCATAGGCACAGGAAATGATAAGATTCAGTGATAATAAGCAATATGATAACATATGGAACAAATACACAGAATCAAATCTAACGAGAGAAAAAAAATTGGTATCTAAAACAAAGAATGAGTTTTTGCTGATTAAGCGGAGTTAAAGGTAATGTGTCAGAACTTATCAATCCAAAGGACCTTAAAAAAAACAGATATATATATATATATATATATATATATATATATACATATATATATATATATATATATATATACACACACACACACACACACACACACATAAACTGATTTTTTTTTTATACTCAAAGACGTGTTTGTACACACGCTATAAATATTTACATGCATTCCATGTCAAGAATTGGAATTGCGAACATAACTGTGAATCAGATTTCCAAGAAGAATCAATTCCAAAAAAAAGGTACACATTCTCAGTAATTCAAATATATATGGATCTACTTTTGTTTGAATACAAACGTTTCCTTTTCCTTTGAAACAAATAAAAAGAAGTAAATATAATAGTTTACATATTTGGATAACCAAATAGTATCAGATAGCATCTTTATACAATCGATTCTATAAAGATAGAAAATATTTATGAGTAGAATAATGCGTAATGAGAATTCATATTTTAAATTGTCATTGTTTTTGTGTTATACAACAGCAGCAATGCTAAAACATTTAAGAAAAAAATGTCTCATTTTATATAAAATCCAAGTACTATGATAAACAAATATTTTTTTTTCTCCTGCTATATATTTAATAAACACGTAACTTCACAATATTGAAACTGAGAATTTAATCTTTTTGCTTCAATAAAGAAAGCAATTATTTATAATAATTTCAAATCAAAGTATACAATGATGGGCAACTTATTTTGATAATCGGATTTTTAAATATCACAGGAAATATGCATAGTTAAAAACAGACAAATAGAAATGGGAATGGACAGTATATTGAAAAATATGCTGTCAATTGCATTAAAATTTGATATAAATAACTGAGGCCTTGTTCCATCTAAGAAGTGTTTTTAGTCGGCCATGTAAATGTGATAAGTGTCTTTAAAATATTCTGAAATGTATTTAGAACAAAGAATCGATTATTTACAGGATAATTGAAGGATGCACTATCATTCAAAACTGCAAAAAGTTTTGCCGGAACAAAAACAATTGCATTTCCTCCGCGGCAATCGAAGCAGTCAAAAGAAGTATTTTTCATCACCCAACGATAACTTCCTCATCTCATTTTCCTACCGGACAAAAATAAAAACAAAAGGGCTAGCATCCCCGCTTCTATACCCAGGCACATTGCTCTCATTCAAAAGAATTTCACTCAAATGCCAATCCTGACTTCATTTACTGCAGTGTACGTAAATTAAATGCAATAATTCATCGAGAAAAGAGAAAAAAACCAAACGAATTCTTCTTTAAATGTGCCGCTTTAATGAACAAATAAAGTTCTTTGGGAATCGGTGAACGATTAGCAAAAAGTAAAAACAGGAAAAAACTGAAGATTTTTGCTCCAATCTATTTGGGTTCTGCAACAATGAGGTAGGGGACGACTGATTTCCTTATGAAAAGAAAAAAAAAATAGGAAAGTTGAAAATGGAAAAACAGAGCATACAACCCAGAAAAGGAACTAGCCAATAAGAAAGTAGAACGGTGACATTTCTACTAGATTATGCACGCACATGCTTCGCGCTAGAGTGCGAATCAAAGAATGGATGCGAAGCTTCTAGTAAACGCCACTTTGACTCATATATAGATTAAAGGCAGTTAACCCGATACTGTCTAACGTAAACTGACGATTGGTATAGTCGAAATCAAATTCAGGACGAAACCAAAATTGAATTTCGAAGCGAGAACGAACTTTTTCGAGAGAAAAAAAATGGCTTATATGGAATAACGTTCACGTATCTCATACAAATGACTTTTTGTATGATATGTATTGGATGAAAGTATATAGTAAATATACCTGTAAAAAATATTTTAAAATTCAATTCCTAAAATTTTGTCTTGTAAACAACTAAAAACGATTTCCATCAAACAGGACCAAGTTAAGTTTCGGAATTGTCAAGAACTCATAATGATGTGCACCAGGCGCACAAACTCGCGGCACGTAACTTACAGTTTTGCGGCTCAGCCACTATATCGGCAAACAATAATATATAATAAAAAAACAAACCGAAGCAGAATAAAAATAATATAGGTGGAATTCGCTTAACTTTAATTATACCCTTTTTTTTTTTTTGCTATTATTAAACAAAATGTGTAAATAATTTTGAATATATATACATATATATATATATTTAACATTTAAAACATGCGGCCTTCCAACTTAATATAAAACAGCGACCCTGCGGCCCTTAATATCATACCGAGTTTGTTTGACATGCCTGATTTACACATTGGAGCAGTAGCGGAGACAAGGGGCGCGTCCTAGGGGTCCGGACCTCCCCCCAAAGCCCTTGATTTTTTTCCCGATTGATTATAACTCTAAGTACATAGTACGTAAAATTTAATTAAATATCTGTTATTAATGATTAATTTTATTAATTAATGCTAATTATTTATTCAATTATTAGTTTCTATTGTTTTTTGTTCCCAAAAATCGACAAAATCAAAAGGAGCATGATATAAGAATGGTGGACTTTCAACCCTGGACCCCCCCCATGAAAAATCCCTGTGTGCACTAAATGCATTTGAGTATAATATTCATTCGATTTAACTGTTTGGAATGAAACAAAAAATATGGTCACTTCATATATTCCGCTATATTCATTCAAAAGAGTATTAATTGCAAAAATAATATAATCAACTTTTAAAATTTTAGATTTCATAGAATGTTTTAATTCTCTCTTTTAATGCAATTTTCCTACACAAGACTTATTATAAAATAATTGCATTATTGAAATTTCAAAAATTAATACGAACACATTTATTGAAGCGAGATATATGTGATTAAGTTACTATATATAATATAAAATCTTCGTTACGTATTAATGAACAAATTTTGTATGCATTAAATATCAATACATCAAGGCTGCGAAACAAATTTTAAAACATTCCGTTTAGTCATGTTAATATAATTCGAAATGTAATTTACTTATAATAGACATTAAATAAAAATATGCTAATTAATTAAAAATAACTTTTTAGTTTTTAAATTATCAAAAAATGTGTACGAATAGAAGAAAAAGGTAGGGGGGGAGAGATTAAGAGAAGGCAACAGGGTGATGAATAACCACGTGCACGTAAACGGATACCAAACATGATATCAAAGATGTCCCAGATTTCTTTTCTGACAAACGAGAAAAGATGGCGGCATCGGAAAGTCCCTCAATAAGGTTTCGAGTTCAGTAGAACGGTGTTGGAACAATAGAAAGGGTTCATTCTAGCGAGGGAAAAATTAGAATAAACATCACACACTTAGTCGGACAGAGGAGTAAAATGAAAATAACCAATAATCTCGATATATCGACACAATTCACTAATACATAGCTAAATTTGCTAAGTCAGAACCTATTTTATATTTTTAAAAAATGCATTATTGATTATGTCTGCTTTCACCAGTAATGAACTTAATTTTTAAAAAATGTTTGATATGGAATCCAATTAACCACATTTCTTTTAATTCTGTAAATACTTCGATATTTTGAAATTTTTTAAATCCATGTAAGAAAAGGGGGGAAATATTAAGTAAAATTATTATACAATATAAAAATGTATCATATGGTGATTTGAATTACAAATTCCAATAACTCAGACGATTCATAAAAAAGAAGTTTCTTCGTTTCAGATCTGTAAGTCAGACAATATAACATTAATTCATCGAACTATCGGCTGCTGACTCGAGAAGTCTTTTAAACTATGACATTTCCAAGCATGTATTACAAATGAATAAGCCTTTGAGAGCGATATTGACACAACACAAAGTTTTATTTCGCAATTTTATTTTTAAACTAAGACCCCGGTCTACTTATTACGACGCAAGCAGTTTTCTAAGGAACGGGGGGAAGAACGTCTCGCCGAAATGGTTTCGATATTTCCCAGAAGACATTGCGTTTCCGATGTCTTCAGAGGGTGACAGAAAACAGAACTTCACCGGAAAATCTTTGTAAATAAAATTTATCTGTTACATTTATAAACTCATCTCCACCCTTTAGGGTCAACTTCCAAACTCAAGACTTATAATTTTTTTTCAAACATTTTAGAATAGTTCTCTGGACACAACCACAAATCACGCCTTTTTGGCTCGAATGATATTTATAATCGATAAGTATTAATTGCGTTTTTTAGGTTTCTCACATCCAAGATGATTATAACACATTTTTAATCTGATATCTCTGAGAGCTAAGACGAATTTATAACTTTCAAAATGTGTTACCAAAGATAACTTTCGAAGATAAATTAAAAATTAGAGAACACTATTTTCAAAATTTCTCGATTCATTTCCCGGAAATGTAAAAAAAAGAATTTATCTAATTTCCTTAAAAATAAAATGGTACTTTCTGTAAAAAACATAATTCAAATTATTATCCTTTTTAAATTCCTTACTTCCCAAAATCAAATTCATTTTTTAAATATATATATATATATATATATATATATATATATATATATACACACACATTTGGGCAGATATTTTATTCTTCTAAACTAGGGGGCACCCTGTTCAATTTTATACAAAAATGGCAGACCAATCTTACTCGATTTTGTAGCGTAAATGATTCTTTTGTTTGAATTAGAGAATCTACAGGAAAAGTGTGATTTTTATATTAATACCTCCCGATTTTGACAACGTCGATACTGATATTGCAAAGTACGTGTTCATTTTACCTTCATAATATTAATGATGCACTGAAACAATTAAGATAAATTACCAAAAGAAAAACGTTGAGTTGAGTTAATATTAACGTCGCACTGTTCAGCTACACGAGGGCTTTTGGCGACGGACCACGTAATTTTGAACCATGGTCAAGTGACGTGGACGACACCTGAGCTGGCACCCCCTTCTCCTAACTACCACACCACACCAACGGGAGGACGTTTCAGCTCTCGACAGATTTAACGTGCATCGCTGCCCTACACGGCGGGTCTTTAGTGGTACTTGGATCGAACTCATGACATGCCTGCCATGGTTGGATACCTTAACCACTGGGCTACCGCAGCCCTCAAAAGAAAAACGTTAAAATAAACTAAACAGCTTTTTTTTTCTTAAGCATCACATAGCGATTTATATTCCCAACAACAACGGCGATTTTCCAGCTATTAAAACAATGTAAACTATGAAAGGAAACTTAATGTTTCAAGTCATATGATTCTGGAACTATTAAATATGGCCTCACGGTAAAAGAAAATTTTTCCCCAGTAACACATCTTCCTCAACTAATTTTCAAGCCATTTTTACCTTTGTTTAATTTACATATTTACTATATTATCTTGTTGCATCTTCTCGCAGCTTACCAAGAGAATATAGAATCAAAATTTTCTAGCAATTGTTTTAATATCTAAACATTTTCCTAAATTACAACATTAAAATGCATCAATATAGTTCTGCTTCATTTATGTTCATCAACGACTAACACAGGTACAATTAAAACTTTAACAAGTGAAGAAATTACCCATTTTGGTGATACCTACATGCGAAGTCTTTCAGGGAGATTTTATACACGTTCATATTATCCTTCACATGATATTGCATATATATAATGAATTTTAACTTATACATTTTATTAGTTCTTCTGTAGTACCACGTCTTTAAAATGTAGAAACATCCCTTTAATGAGCAATTCATTCTTAATAGGTTTTCATTTTGTTTTGTATTCTTTAACCATTACAGTATAGGTGATGATGAAACATAATTTATGACCGAAGAAACTCAGAAATGAATATTATAGAATATGCTGGTGCCTATAGGATAACGTAGTTACAGCACAATATATTGCTGAAATATTTTTCTCACTAAAAAAACTTATCTGAGTTTGAATCCCATTTTTAACAATACTCGACGACAGAACTAAAGCAAAGGAATTTTTAAAACCGGTAATGCAACAGTAAAATTTTCAAAACATATCTGAATTCAACTTCTTGAACACGGCCATTGGTTTTAAGCAAATTTTTAGGGCCCCCCTGCAAAGTCCAATTTTGGGCCCCAAGACCAAATACGTAAATGGCGTCAAACAGGTTTTGGGTACCCTAGAATCTTGCCCACACGTTACGCCATTGGATAAGGCCTTATTACATAGTAAATGTATTAATGAGATGTCCGTGCAATAGGGTCCTTGAAGAAAACTTTCAAATGTCGAATATCACGAATTTTTCAGTTAATGAATGGTAAAGATACCATACTCACCCATTGTATCCAGGTCCATTTTGCCGGACACTCATTACAGGTGGGTATGCCTTAGGTCCCGGATAGGCATTCTGCTGCGGGGATCCAGAATATGGTGTTTGTGCTATGGTTGTATTGGTTCCACCGTAAGATGCCCCATGGGCCATGGGTCCACTCTGTGTACTGGTCGTGACACCCCAGACCGTTGTCACCACGGAGAGCTGCTGCTGTTGCTGCTGGGGGCCCTGTGGCGGTGGGGCCCCCTGCCCTGGTGCCTGTTGCCATCCCAGTGGCGCCATCGAGGAGTCACTGAAACAGTTATAGCTACAAATTCAAAGATCGATTAATTACAATCTGCAACTTCTACGGGTACAATGGGTTAGTAGAAGTGCAGGAGACAGATGAAAGAGTTAGCAGCTTGAAGAGTGCAATCATCAAGGAATATTCAGCTGATGTTTAGAAAAACAACAATCGTAAGTTTCGATAATAGATAAAAATAACACTGAAAACTAATTAAAGAATATTTCATCCGTGTATGAAGTATTTGTTCTGGTAGTATCTGCGTGATAAGATTCAGCTAAGAAAGGCACAGATCTGTATGTGGGCAATACTTTATCTGACACAAACAAGAAAGGATAGTAAGAGCACATATATTGCACATATATAAAGTTCATATATTGCCATTACGTCATAAAAATGTTCAATATTCAATTTTTTTAAAACACTAGGGTTGAAAACAAAGTTTATTTTAAATAAACAGATTTTGCGAACTTTCAGCTGAATAATCCATGAGACGCTACTCTGAAAAAAAAGTTTTTGTGCTGTACAGATAGATAAGTGTATGAAAGCTATTTGATTAGTATTGATAACAGCTTAATGCAAGAAAAATGTTTAGCAGTACAGCTGGAAATATAAAGCAAAACAGGCAAAAATGCATAAGATAATGATTAGATAAAATCATACACACATAAAATCCTTTAACATCGGTATAAATAAAAAAAAATTAACATCAGCGTCCGTAAAGAGTTCTAGTATTTGCGTGAAAACAAAATAAAAACAATTAGTTTATTAAAAAAGAAAAGTAAATGTTCTTGAATATTGTAAGACATATATGCATTTTTTTTTTCTATCTAGAGTGGAATTGTAAAATGAATGTTATACATAACTCCGAATGTTCTGATAAGTTTAATCGACTTTCAAAAACATTAACGTTAATTTTGTAAATTAATGCTTTATCTCAATAACTGAGCAAAAATGGTAAAAAAAACAAAAAAACAATTTTTTTTTCCCAATTTTGATTATTCGAAAATTTAGTAAAACAAAATTTTTAAAACCTTTCGATAAACTTTGATCAAACGTACGACCAAAACAATCGAATCAATTTTAACTAATATAATTTAAGGGGGAGGGGAATACAATTTAAGCCATGATACCACATGATTTAAACGTATTTCCTTGTGCTGCTTTTCCGTGTAGTTTAAAATAATCCTTTTATCTTCTCCCCGTGGCACGATTGGAGAATTAATTATGACGTAGTCAGTGGAGTTTTTTAAATACATGTTGCGACATTGCTTTCAAAAGAAATAGATCTATTGTCAACAAAATGACAGAAGGAAATAAATAAGCCAAGTACAACTGCACAGACGAGAAAAATCTATCTTTATTTTGTTTTAAGTTTTATTTCTATGAAATAAACATGAAAACGAAAGTACTTTTCTTTTTCAGGTTTTGTTCAAAATTATTAAATTATATAGCAGACCTGCAATATTTATCTTTGAAGATCGGATATGTTTAAATGAGTTTCGAAACAAATTCAATATTTCCAGTAAATGGGTTGTTTTAAATAGAAATCGGACGTAGATATAAAAGGAAATTTTCAAGGGCGAATTATCGGAAATACGCAATACTCACTAGTATGTGTTTTTCCCTTCCTTTTTTTTCTTTCAGCACTTTTTAATTGTGTGCAGACATGCCCTTTTTACACTAATAACATTTAAAAATAATATAAATAGTTTTTTATATATTTTATAAAAAAGTAAATGTGTATTCAAAAAAGTGTTGTTTTTCGAATATATAAAACTTATTACTATTACATATAATGGGTTTTTCACATCTTTGAATAAAGCTCTATCGATTGAAAACGGAAAAAAATTAATTAAATTGAATTATTAAATCATTCACACGTAAAATCATCTAGTTCAACAGAATTATTATTAAAGTCATTTTTTATTTAAACTTTTTAAAAATTCATAAATTAATTTATAAAACGTGAAAAACGTATTATATTAATTTAGTTTTTAAAATTTACATAATGTTTCGAAATTTGCAAAGAAATACATAAGTATGAAATTAAACGGTAATATTACATTCGGCCTTTAAATAGCCATGGATTAATAAAAAAAACTCTCGAAATTCAATTATAATATCTTAACGGAAATAGTTTAAAAAAACCTTAAATGCCAGCACTTAAGTGAAAAAGTAACCAGTTCGTAATTAAATTTAACTATAATAAATTGTGATGCGCGTACGCATATCGACCTTAAAAAAAATTTCATTTAGTTATTTATCTTGAACACAAGATAACTTATAATCCACTGTACCGAAAATAACCTTAATACCAAAGATTATATTTTTTTACAAATCCATTAAAAGCATTTATTACTTATTACTTGAATTTTTTGATAAATTTAATTATCAGCACAGCAAAAGATTAAAATATAATTTCCCTCAGATATTCCCACAGAAACAAATTGAAAAAAATACTAATACCATTGCATTAAAAAATACACACTTAGTATAAAAAAATATTCATTATCCAGATTTTTATCTAAACCATAATCGGTACACAAATCTTATCTTTCAATTGCAAAAGATTGAAGAACGCATCTCTACCCAAAATTATCTCGAACTTAAGTTCGAACCTGAACACTCAAACAAAAAAAGAATATAAAATTGATACATTTTTAGTGTAAAAAAACAGTAATTCTTAAACCCCCCTCTTAATCCAATCCAATCGGTGTCAACTGATCTACCGATAAACGCTGCTCAATTATCCGCCAACCCCTCCTCATCCGTCCCTACATTCACACACACCGCCTGATTCACTCGAACCTCCCTTCACAGAACACTCAAGATACCGGGTCACTGAATTTGGCATCCAGCCAGGGCGCTTGTTTCAAACCACCCCAACATTACATCACACCACCACCTAACTCCTACCGTATTATTTCTACTCGATTTTCTTTCTTTCCTTCGTCCAATTGCATTCCCAAAACCAGTTTTCGTCTAGGTCTCCTTTTCGGTATCTTTTCTTCTTTTTTATTTCTTCTTTACCGATGATTCTTTCTCTTTTCACCTTGTGTGCGTGTGTTTATGCATGCATTGTAATGCTTGGGAGATTCAGCGCGCCAAATTAAGGTCATTTTTTGAAATGGCCAGACTGATTACCAGATTTATGTATGTATCCACAGAGAAAGAGTACGACGAAGAGATTGCAATGAATGAAAAACACGAGTAAAATAGAATGGAATAAAATAGATTTCTGATTTAAATATTTTACAGGTGTGGCAAGTAATTTTGAAGCGTTAGCTTGATTAAATAAAGTCACAGGTGAATGGCTTCAATTTTCAAAGGATACAACTTTTTAATTACGTTTTCTGTCAGTGAAAAGGTGTGCAAATACAATCAAAATATGTAAATTGGCGGTTTCTTTTCCCAAATTTGTTTTATTTAAGAGGGATTTTTTTTATTTAAAATGCCTGTTCAAAACTATTAAAAAAATTGAAATTGCACTTCAGAAAATTATTTAATATTTTGTAGATAAAAAGAAATATAATTTGAAGGGAAACAAGGAAAATATCTGCTCATAAACATATTTAATGAAATTTATTACACTTTTAGAGATCTGGTATAAACGTTGCTTCATCACATTAAATACAATAACTTTATGCTTCCAAAAACAAATTATAATTCTATTATAAAAAAGCAAAATGCACAAGAACTAAAATGTACTTTAAAAGTTTTAAAGAAGTGTGCCAAATTATATTAGTTGTACAGAATAACTTGATACATAATCTGTTATTTGAAAAGAGGATTAAAAAAAAGAGAAATTGTGCAAGAAATGGTTTTATTACAACAATATCAAACTGTCTACATGAGAATTTAGCAAAAAATGTTATTGCACATTTACTTTGTATCAAAATTATTTCGAATAAATTTTAATCCTTCAAGAGAAGACTGCAAAACATTTTACTAATAAGGTAATAAAAGCTTCGAGTAATTTGAAGCTTCTAACAGCAATTTAAAAATGCATCTCTAAAATGTAATTTAAAAATTTTATTTTCTTAACAAAAATTATTTAAATAACATACTTTGAAAAATCTTACATTGCAAGTAAGAATATCAATGTCTGCTCTATTATATTTTTTCATTGTTGACAATTTACAAAAGAAATTATGAAGGACAAAAAAATTAACCTGTTCCTGTTCAACTCAAGCAAAGGAATTTTACAATTAAAAACATTGTGAAACAAAAATGCTGTAACTTTATCAAAAAATAAAATATATAACTGAAAGGACACATGTAACATTATCAATTTAAACCTTATTTATACATTTAATAATTAAAATGGATATGAATTATTTTCAAAAGTTATGTTTAATGTACAACTCGAGAAATTAATGTATAGTAATTAAAAATTATTTTCTTTAAAATACATGTGTCAAAAACATCTGAATTGCAATAAAAATAGGAATCCTGAAGTAGCCAATTAAAATTAAGATGTCACAGAAATAGTTAAAAAAGAACTATATTTATTTGCTTGGTGATACATAAATAGTTCATACAAAAAAGTAGATAAGGAAGATAGGTCAAAGATGGATCATTTTCCTTAATAGAGAACTTTGACTTGGGCACATAAATTACTTTTTGTTTGTTAAACAGAGCATGAATTAAATGTATTTTGAGTTTAAAAATCTTTCCTTGTCCGTTTTATAACGTCCAAAAATACATAGATAAATTTAAAAATTTCTATTAACTATTGAAAAAATTTTTTAAAGTTATTTTGGATTTCTTTCCCAAATAAAATTATGAACTGATAAATTTTTTAAACAAAAACTCAACATGCAAAACATGAAAAGTTCATCATGAAAATCCCATTCCAAATATTTTAATTAATAACAAAAAAAATTGATCGTTTAAAAAGTTTAATTCGTATTTTTTATTAATCAATATCCATTAAACATTATATACAATCAAAATCATGTAAAATAATAAACAAAATTTCGACGTTAAAATGAATGATATTCAAATATTTTTATTTCAAAAATTAAAGTAGTAAAACGTGCATATAAATTTTAAAAATACGAACTCTCAAAAAAATAATAATAATAATAATGCAAAATGTCATGCATTTCATAGCATTTTAAAAGATAAATCCACATTTTACCGATATGATGCAAACAACAGCAAACAAAAACCACTAGAAATACCGATTTACATACTGTCAACAAAAAGAAAAGCTAAAAATACTTTAGAACAAATATTTATACAACCCCGCCAAACAGAAACTAATTCCAACTCCAAAGAGTATACACACACACAATTGCATCAAATTATATTCAACAGTATTCGATTCCGAAGCAAACAAATAATAATCGCGCAAAATAATTTTTTTTCAAAAAATTCACAGACTCGGAAGTGCTAACAAAAATTTTTTTAATGGAAAAAAGTTCGAAAAAGGCTATAAAAAAAGCCTTTTTCTCAGTACCTTTACAAACAAGCGAAATGACAACCCAAAATCGATAGTGACTATATCCTTTCACCTGCACTAGATGGCGGCACGGGTATCACTGAGAATCGTTTTGCAATGGAACTATTGCACGGGGTAACTTGGAACAACAATAATTTTTTTTGCTCAAGCACAATAAAATGCAATCAGAGGGTCCAACTTACCCATATTTTTCCGTGTTGCACGAGCACGGGTCCGAGAAGCAAAGGCACAAGGAACTGTCCATATCATCTCTACCCGTTTGGAGACAACCGATCGCCATGAGCTATTAGAGACTGACTGACGACTATGTTAACAGATCTAGCAGCCGCTAGACAAGTTAGCAGTTCGCCAAGCTTGGCTCCTGATCGCTATTTACCGTCAGCTGAGTCTGTGCAAACACTTGGCGGGCGGGTTGCTTTACAAATACGCTATGCTTTTATGAGTCGGATTATTCGCGGAGATGCACTACTTTTCGACCGCCGGAGTAGCGGTTGTTTCACTTCGCTGTCCCAAGTGGTTCCGCTGAGTTTGTTAAAAGACCCGTGCGTTCTTCATTGATAACTCTTGGTTAAATGGAACGCTGGCGCTCTGACGTGGTGTCGGGCTAGGCCTATTGTTTGGCTTAATTTTCCGGCGAAATGCCTTTTGTATCATAACGCATCATCAATCTTTTCGTAATACATTTCGAGAAGCCAAAGAGTTAATTATTTAAAACACACTGCTTCTTCGCCGAAGCATTACTTATTTTACTTACTGGGTATTTTGTTGATTATAAAAACATATTTGTCCAAAAACAAAAATTATAATCTTCACTTTTTGTGGTGAATCTAAGAATTCTTTACAACAGAAATTTTTAATGTGTTCTCAAGGTTCAATTCATAAGTTTCAATTTATTTGACAAGTGAAATATAACATAACACAGAACTTTTTTTCCCTTTAAATAATACAAAAATCCTATAATTTTTGTTAATTTAAATTTTCTTTTTTACCTACAGTTTAATACTTAATATAATCGGTGAGCAAGAATATTTTTAGTTTTTTAACATATTTTACACACGTCAATTTTATTTTTTTTTCCTTCAAAATTAAAACTTATCTGTGGTTTTTAATGACAATTTACAACGAATTTAAATAATTTTGAGTTTTGTCGAAAGAAACTTAAATCGTACAAAGCTGTGCGCCCCCCCCCAAAAAAAAATATTGAAAATTCTACAGCATACATATATTAAATTAAAACATGCCCTTTGAATGCACATGAAATAAAATAAAAGAGAAGAAAATTAAACACATTCAAAAATATAGCAGATTTATTAATTCATAGTAATTTATAGTTAAAAAATGTTTTGTATTTTTCGAAAAATAACTTGCTTATTATAAATAAAACTGTACCCATTCTTATATATCCTGATATTATTAAATCAAAACTTTATTTTGATAACTACTGTAATAATTTTCTCTCTGATCATTTCTGCGATTGAACGTTAAAGGAATCAGAATATTTCAAAAAAAAAATAAAAGAGACATTGAATAAAGAAAAAAAAATTGAGAACGACTTCACCGAAAACAATTCTGACAGATGCCTCTGCTTCTGAAATAATAAATAATTCCTTTTGAAATTGGTTTAAAAATATACTACAATCGGAACTATTATACAACAAAAATTGCACTGTTAAAATGTTTACTTTGTAACATTTGTAACTAAATAAAATTATTTGCACTTTTTTTTCTCTGTACATAGCACATTTTTCTTTAAAACGAATATTTCGAAAAAAAGGTTACCTATTCACCTCTAAGGTTATTTGCTCCCGTATAACGATTCTCCCATCCCCATTCAAAAAACTTTCACAACACTTATTTTTTTTTTCATCCGACACAACACATTCTACAACGGTAAGGTCAAAAATGCTACCTTTCCCCCAAAAGTCGACCTTCTTTACAAGGTCATTTAACCTGCAACAAGTTTCTACGTTTTTCGTTTGTTTTGTTAACATCGCGTAAGCGATGGACAATAGTTGCTGAAAAGACGTACCAAATAAAATTATTTGTTAAATATAACGGAGGGCACACATGTTTTTAATAAACCTTAGAAATTTGTACAGAGGCTGAACAGAAAGACATTCGTTACAGAAGCACTTAGATCATGGTTAAAGATAGAAGTCAAAGTGAATGTTACATTTTTATTACTTTGAGTTAGAAAAAATCAATTTTTCATTAAATATTTTATACATAAATGATAATATTAATCAATATATTATTAAAAATTTAAAAATGTTTCAAAAATGAAAATAAAGCATATTTTATGGAGGCAGATTTTGTAAATGAGAAATGTAAACATTTTAGTTTTATAATTTAATAAATGATTATGAACACTCATTTTACATTTATATAAATTAGTCAACTGAGTCTGGATCCATAATTATTCTTTAACTGCTCATTTATGCTCATCAATACAACTAAATACAAAATAAATATGAAATTTAATATATAAAAAAAGTCTCATCCAGGATCGTATACACAAAAAAAGGAAAAAACATTTTTTAAAAAAATCTGTTTAAGAACCTCTTGTTTTATTGGGTATTTTAAGATTTAACGCACAAACTAAATTTTTCAATAAATAAAATTAAAATACTTAAATTTCTTTCACATTGCCACACAGAAGTAAAACATTTCTTTAAAAATAAATAAATATTCCTTTTTGAAGAACGCTTTCAATCGGTTAAGTCTTTTACATAGTTTTTCTTTTTTTGTCTCCATATGTTTTAGTTGGTTTCAAATTTGTAAAAAAATATGCATTATGAAATAGACACGACTGTCAAAAATTATGCAGTAGCATAAGAACTAACTACGCTGCAAACATATGTAGGACTTGACAAATTCAGTGATCATTGTTCATTCAAACTCTTAGCTTAGAATACACTTCAAAATATCTAAATACAAATCCGTCCATTTCAAATGTGGAACACTATGGCGCAGAACATGGCTGACCCACACACATTGCACACACATCAAAGTAGGCAAATGACTGCACATTGTCGCTGAGAGATGATGTAACGACCTTGTGTTCAGAGTTGCCTTGAGGACTTGTAGGGGCGAGGTAGGGTTTTTGTTTATTTGCTTCTCTACCTGACCAAAGTAGGGTAGATAGTATTTCCCAGGAGTTGATTCGACAGTTCGTTTCGTCACTCGAATGACCTCGACACAGTACTCCGTAGCGATTCTACACAGTTGCAAGAGTTTCAAAACCTTGCTTCTCGTCCATTTTTTTCGTCTTTAAGTGTAATTGCAGTTTTTAGTCGTTTAGCAAGTATGGTGGTTAGAGGTGGCGTATGTACATCAGAAAATCGCGCTTCAGTAATGGAAGTCAGATTTTCCAGCAAGATGTTTCAAAGTTATCTAGATATGGTACAATAAATAGCAGTGACAAGAATGGTGAAAAACAGCATATTGTTACAAATAGACAATGTCTATATAACTTTTATTTGTAAACATATTTAAAACCATTTTTTTACAAAAAAAATAATTGAGCTTTTTTAAAGTAAAGATTAGAAATAATTAAGATATAATTTGGAAAACTTTAAAAAAAAATCAATGAATTTTTTTGATAGAATAATTTACTGGTCTCTTAGATGAATGACCATTTGTATAATTCAAAACACATGTTAAAGAGCTTTTGTTCACTAATTTTAAATAATTTTTTTAAAAAAATGCTCCGGGGAGAATACTGTTCCAAATATTTCTTTGAGAAAAAACTTTTCAGACTTTGAAAAATGCTTCGATTGTTATTAATTTCTTGTAAAATTGGGAAGAAATGCTTGAAATAAATAAAATTAATTTTTTTGTAGTAGTGATACACATGCCGTCTGTTATTACAGAAGGTATGGATGTTGTGAATATTTATTTGATTTAATTTAATCCCATAAATGAAGAAAAATTCCATTATAATTTATTTTTATGTACTTTATTATACAAATTTTTTTTAAAAATACTAATTGTGTAGTAATTTTAAAAAATTATACCTATATTCACGAAAATCAACTTTATCCGCGGACCACAGCAAATAAAATTTATAAGTATATGTAAGCTTATGGCGCTTTTAGAGAAATACTAACCATAACACAAATTACGTAAAGTTGATCGAGAACTGAAAAATTCAGGGGATTATATATCTAAAAACATTTTTGTAAACTTATTTGATTAGTCACTTTATATTCACTTGATTAAAAAACCTCTCTCTTGAAAGAATTCCAATAATAAAACATCTAAATAGATTTAGGCAGCATATAAGTCATTTTCTATTTAGTAAAAAGACGAGACAAAATATGATTACTGAACTATATTTTTATATTTAAAAGAACATGAAAAAAATATTACTGCTAATTGGCTACGAACTGAATTTGAAAGGCAATCAGAAAACGGTAGACTCTTCTCTATAGTAAAATAAGAAAAACCCCTTTGAGAAATAGAGTGGTCATTTGAGTATTAACTTCCGCTTAAGCTCCCCATATTTGAATGAATGCTTACAGAACAGATAGCAACAGGAAAGTTCATTCACCGATATTCTAAGGGGTCAGCTTTGTAGAGGGGACTGACCAGCCACAAAAGATCAGCTGATAGACCCCCACAATAGAAGAAAAACGGGGAAGCCCGTGGTTTGCCGTTCCTTCACCCCAAGGGGGAATTCCTAAGTATGGTCAGTTTCCAAGGTCGCTAGGAAACTTCCAAAAATATCAGTCACTAAAATGATTCCGATGTATCAGGTAGTTATGTTATAAAATAGGAAAATTCATTAAAAAAATGAATTTGAAAAATTATATTTCTTAAAGGTACAAAATTACAAGGCGAAGTAGGGAAAAACTTTTTAATTTTATTTAATATTGCTTATAGCTATGGGGAAGGGGGAATCCCTACCACAATACTTCCGCTTTTAAAATCTCATATTTTTTTCTAGATGGCAACAAATTAAAAGAAATAGAAATATTTTCGTGATGAAAAGTATTGAAATATTAAATGTTTTACAAGAATTAATTAAAAAATAATAATGTATAAATAATAAAGAATAATGCACCTTTATATGATTCTGTATGAGTAACAGTTTATTACTAAGACACAAATCAAATTCATATCTAATGTTTTCTATTAAAATTTAAAAGTAGCTAGTTCACTGAGAAATTTAATTACAATTTGAAAATAACAATAATGCACCAAATTAATATTCAGTGACACCTCAACGATAAAAATTACTGTCAAAAAGTATTAAAAATTCTAAGTTGATGCACACAGCATAAAAGTTTAGCATGGTTTATGTGTAATTTTTTTTTAAAAAAAAGAATAATAATTAAAAAATAAAATTTTCTGAAACGCAACAAATCACAATTCAAAAATCATTTTTCTCGTTTAAATTACTTGAATATTAAAATTTATTTTCTCTTTAACATAATGATTTGAATAAAAGTAAAGATAAAAAAAATTCGTCATTTATTTCGTTACAAAAAAAAAATCGCAGCGAAGGAAAAGCTTAAGACAAACAAATGTAAACTTAAATAATCCGCAGTCTACAATCTGAAAGAGAACATATTCTCTCTTTGCTTATCTCACCTTAAAACCACAATCTGAACCCGGGAGACAGTAGTATCCGTTTAATCGATAAAGGGCCTTTCGCAACTTTAACAACGAAAAGATCGATACGAGTCGCGAATACAAGCGATTTATTTCATCTTAAGAAAAGCCCTTCGTTTCTTCTATCATATCCGCTAAGGTTCGCATTAAAAACTTTCAAAACGGATTTGAATCAACTTCGGAAAAAGTCTTAAGTTTTATAATTCGAAACGTTCAAAAATAAAGTTATCGTTAGAAGTAAGATAAACTGAAATTTTTATTAAGTCCTTCATAATTTTTTAAGAATCTTTTTTATAATTATTCCATGATTAACAACTTTTTTCACAACGAATTGTTCTTATTTTGTAATTCTTTTATAACAATGATTTCATTGGCAAACAATTATTTGTTTTTCACAGAATTATTTTCTTTAGACATAAGACGAAAAAAAAAATCGTTTGGAAATGAAATACTTTTACCGTTTGTTTTCGAATTAGAATATTATATTTCTTCTAAAAGTTAAAAACAACAGTTACTTCCGACTCTAAAACAAACATGGGGCAACAATTTTTATAAAATTTTAGAAATTATTAACAAAGAATAATAAAAAATTCTCAATCATGTAAAAAACTACCAAACTTTTAGAGAATTCGTCTGCAAATTTTATACTTATATGGTCCAGATTAATTCATTGAAAACAACATATTTCTTTACAAAAAGCAAATTTCAAAAATAAAATGAATAATTACAGCAAACAAAGAATGAAATTGTGAATTTTAATAATTACATATTGAACACAACTTTCCCCTCCTCTAATTCTATTTTATAATTAAAATTTTTGTGAATAAAACTCCGGTGATAAATTTTCCATATAAAAAGCCAAGCGAACACTTTCTCTTTTCACTTAATCCGAGAGAAGACATTAAATGATAAGATTAGAAACAAGGGAAAAACCTGTTTCGAGCACAGAACAACCGATTTCGGTAACCGGTAATTTTGTGATAACTTCCAAAATTATATGTTATAACAATCAAGTTCACACAGTTGTCATGTCGTACGGTAATGCTCGTTTTAATGAGAGACCAGAATAATAAAATGTTGGGTGGTTTAATTCGAGATAAAATTGGAATACTGTTAATAATTTGATCTTTCATTAATGTATTATGGATTCAATCTCTGTTATTACTGTTTTTAATGATTTTTTTCAAAATGGGTATTTTAAAAGTTTTGGCGGGACGAGTCGAAAATCATTAAGTTAACGATTATATTCCGAATAAATAAATAAATTCCAATATTTCCCCATCGATCTACGCGTTAGTACTCACTGAGTATTAGATGTGAATAAAGAAACAAAATAACATAAGCATCGATAATCTTGAAGTGAATTATTCCAACACAGTTCCATGCTTAAAAACAAATTGAATTTGTGGAACTTAAAAGTATTTAAATAACGGTTTTAAAGATTGAAATTCGCAAAATTATTTACTTTATTATGATTATATTATATATATATATATATATTTATATATATATATATATATATATATATATATATATATATATATATATATATTTATATTTCTTACCTCAATCGTACATAAAATTTAAAAAATAATATTCATTTATTATTTTATTTTTAATCTGTTTTGAGTTGCATTGCACACATGTGAATAACATCTAAGTACAGAATAAAATGCATACAAATAAACAAATTAATAAAAATTTTGTAATTTGTTAAACTAAGCATTAACATAATTTTAAAATAACTAAGCACGCCTTATTGAATTTTCTTTTAATTGACTGATCAATTTAACTAACAGTTTAAACATATAAAGTTATGTTGATAGAGAACAATCGTTTTTTCTTTAGTAAAATTATAAAATGTTTACACGTAGTACAATTTTTAAAAAATTAATAATACATGCTTTTTAAAAAAATTGCTTTATTTTACATTAATTTAACATTTAAAAAAAGACTGATATTTCCGAATAATATAAAACAAAACTAACTCAACTTTTAACAAAAATGCATTATGATAAACTTAAATCTGCAGGTTTATCAAAAAATAATTTAAGCAATTTGTGCCGAAAATCAAATATCCAATGTATTATTAATAAATAAAAGATGAAAAACTAAGTAAGACAACGAACACATGAAAAAGTTGCAATTATTTAAAACAATTAAATAACTCACCTTTCTCTGTTTAGGCACATGGAGAGTTAAAATCCTCGCGGCAACGTGACGGCTGTGTTCAAAAAAGCGCGCTTTCAATCATAGTACCACAATGAAAATAATCCAATCTCCATCAATAGCAAAGAAAAATGATCAATTGATTAAGAAGGCAACAGAGAGCGAACTAACTCGGTAATCTTCCCGCAGCGGCAAACAGCCAGCCCATAATGCTACAGTGTTTAGCTGGTTGCAAAAAGAGAAGAGGGAAACAAAAAGAAAGACACGCACATACACAACTATCACCACTAAACTGACTGACTGCCGTTCGCCAGAGCAGTGCGACCTTGAATGAAAACAAACCGGAACTCTCAAACCGTCTCGGTTCAAACCGCGAGGTCGGATTCACGCTCTTTTGTCTACGGCGAACAAATTATAGTAATGTGGCGCCATCTATGGGAGATCTATTGAATTACGCAGAGAGAGTGATCTTCAAGACGGGGAGGAAGGTTTGATTTTGTTCTTTTGTTGGCTTGGCTGGTTGCTATTACGTATACCCCGCGACTTTTGGAAAATCATAAGGCGGGATTATTGGACGACGGGCACAGGTGAGCGAGCAACCATGTTTTTGTGAGTGAGTGGAAAGGTGCACTTCCTGCTTTTGTAATTCTTTTGTTTCTTTCCTGAGAGGCTCGCGCGACTTAGGAATGGGATCTTGCACTGGAGCGATTTAATACCTTTTTTTCTTTCTTTTCGATCCTCTTTAGAGCTATCGGATGTATCAAATTTTCATTCTGATTTAAAAGTCTACATATCACCACCAATATATTTGTATCATAAACACACTACCTTTTATTCGATTAAGAGGGATAATTCCGAAGAACGAGGAATTAATCGTTTCTGAAAATGAAATTGTTAACTAATATATATGTACTCCATTTCCAAATTTCAAATAATCCATTTTAAATCTCTTCAGTATCCAAATATTTAGTATCTCATTTAGAGTATTTTTAAATTTTATATAATTGTTGATAAAATCGAGTGAACTATAAATAAAGGCGTTTTGCAATATAGATGCTAATTATTTAGTGTTTCTATTCCAGTCAATATTGAACAACAATTGCACTTCAGAAGCGCAATTCATTTTGCGAACATCTATTTAGTGAACTTCTTGGAACCCAAAACATTTTGCGATTAATGATGAGTCTATTTAACGAATTTTCCCCCATAACGAACTTTTTTTCACGTGATTTTTTGACTTCGTTAAATAGAGGTCCAGCTGAATATAGAGAGTATAATACCATTAGTATTGAAATAGAATTTTAAGTAGTTATCACATTCAGCCCATATAGTTTATTTTAAATTTAATGACAATTATTGGGAATTAACATTTTGTTCACACAACAGAAATAAATAAAAATAAATAAATAAAAATAGAACAATAATTTTTTTTCTGTAAAATTTCATGTTTAACGATAGGTGGCCAACCAGCGGCAAGCGTGCAATGGAGTTGTAGTAGTGGCACGCGAAGACATACTGAAAACTTTTTTTAAATTTTGAAAAGGTAATAAATAACCATTTTTCACAATTTTTTTTAACTGGGGTTGCCTCAGACCAAAAACTTCAAAATTTCGAATCAAAATATATTCTTGAATAAATGTTTTCAGCAATAAACATAATAAAATAAATATCACTCAAAACTAGCCAATGTACTCCTATAATAACCTAATCTTGTTAACATCTGTAAGAGCTAATCCTAATATAGATGACTTGGTAATAAAAGTAGTAATTCAAAAGCCACATTAAGTAAATACTAAGCATTTAATCACTATTTTGATTTAAATGATTCAAGTTACGCATCTTTATTTTATACCTAACCTAACTGATTGAACTTGTAAAAAGTTTATAAAAAGTAAAACCCAAGTTTGTATATACTTTCGTCTAATTTATTACACTATTTTTAAATTTCGACTACGCAGACTTGCATAAAAAATGTGATATTTGCGTAAAAATCCCATCACACATATATGCTTATAAGTAACATTTTCTCATTTTTGCGTATTTATTTGTTGGAAAAGGAAGTGGTCAAAAAGGGGCTGGCCAACCCTGTTCCACGAGATCACTCATAACTCTTAAGGTATCCGAGTACGTTCGGAACCGTGATTTTAAAAAGACGCATAAATGGATAATTTTCATATTTAGTGACACTTAGATTAGAACACATGTATAAAATTGTTTTAAGGACATTTTGACAAAAAAAATTATTTAGATACAATATTTCTGCAAAAAATTAAACTTAGAATAACCTTTTTTCAAAACGTTCTCCTTTTGTGAAAAATGCTTCTATTATAATAATATTTTGCCTGTATATAGCTCAGACCTCTGTACAGAGGTTCAAATATGATTTTTGAAAAATTCACATTATCATTTCTGAGTTACAACCAATTGAAATAATTAGCAGCGTTTTTTTTTTCCTTAAAATTTATCCCCTCTGTTGTCGTAAAACATGGATAAACCCACTTCTAAGTTATATATTTCAAAAATTACAGAGGTCTGAGCTATATACAAGCAAAATATTATTATAATAGAAGCATTTTTCGCAAAAAGGAGAATATTTAGAAAATGGGTCGTTCTATGTTCATTTTTTGTCAAAATATTGTACTTAAATAATTTTTTATTGTAATACTATTCTAAAAAAAATTTTATATACATTTTCTAATCTAAGTGACACTAAATATCGTAAATATTATCCATTTATACGCTTTTGCAAAATCACGGTTCCGGATACCTTAATCAACAACCCCCTTATTCCTGGTTTAACCTATTACGATACCAATTACACATAAACAGACTTGAGCAAAACACAACACACTTCATGATTTGCTTAACACCAAAAATAAGTTGTAAAATCCATCACCCACTCAACTTGGCTAGTAAATTACAAGAAGCGTCGCAATTTGTCGACACCACGTGAGGGGGGATTAAGAAGGATCATCGTTACCACCTCCCGTTTACATTGCACCCCATCATTCCAGGCCATAAACACTCGGACTCGCAACAAGCAGGAGGTGTAATGGAAAAACATTTGCGTAAAACCCGTTCTCCATACCGGAAGAGCACACCACACATTAGAACTTTTTTGTGTGTTCATGTCTGGCGCTACGTGCTCGTTGCAATTCCGCTCTTTTGTGTTTTCGAACACGCTTGTTTAATCTAAAAAATCGCAACGGACGAGATGAGAAAAAATAGTGCGGGAGGGGAGAGTTGAAAGAAATAAGGGCAAGTTTTATGAATCGTTCTTTGTTTTTGTAGGCAGTGTTGATTAATGTTATTGGTGTTGGGTGACCATAAGAAATGTAATAAAGATTTGGAACGATGGTTCGTTTCCAACGTCTTTAAGTTTGCTTTCGAGTAATGCTAAGTAATAGCACCCAATATAGAACACTTTTTCCAGACTGAAAAATGCTTCCAATTTTAATGTAATATCCTGACTTAATTATTCTACGGGGAATAACATATTTTGATAAACTACTTATTTTTATACCAATAAATCCATTTTTCCCCCTTGTATGTTTTCCGTGCTTCTTATCCAAAACTATAATGCTAAACGAGTTTTCCATTTTACATTTCAAAGGAAACAATGGAGTAACGGAGAATATTATAACCTAAAAATATTACACCTAAGTTGGCATCCCACTCCCCAAACTTCCACACTATACCTTGCTCTCCCTTGGTTAGTGAAATCAGAATAAAAAAATAATGTTGGTGCTAATTTCTATGTGAAAAAAGATGTTCCACTTTCTAGCTCCGTGGGCTCAATTCATGGCGGTCACATGATAAAGACAAACACGTGTCCTCCACTAAATTCAAAGCAGACATTTATCTAATTGTACTTGTTCTATTTGTAAAACTTGGATAAAATTTCAACTTTTATAATTGGGTAAAGATGTTCGATTATTGAGAAAAAAAAAAATTCTTCAAAAAGATTTTTAAGTTAAAAAAAAAAAATCTTACTTTATGCATTTTTAAATATGATGCAGGATGAAAACCTATATACGTTATTATTGTTGACAAATATGTACTTTTTAAGAAAAGGTTACTGCAAAGTACGAAAGTTTGCAATAACGAAGCGTATGAACTGATTAGCTGGAAACATATCATTGCTCTTATCGCGTGACTATGACATCACATGAGGTTTTGAACTGACTGGCTAGAAACACGTGGTTATCATTATCATGTGACTATGACGTCATATGAATTTAGCCCATTCTGTAGTGTTAAATGAAGATAGCCTTAAAAGATAAAAATTTCGGACGTGAAAATTGGTTAGCGCCAGAAAATTTTTATATTTCAAAGGTTTATTTATTTTATATTTTGTATATTGATTCAATTCGTGAGACATAAGAAATTATCACGACAATCCATTGAGAAAGCTTTTTTGAAAATTATTTCGACATATAAATGTGTCAAACCAAAACAATTTTAAAAAAATAATTACTTTAAAAAAAGGTATCTCATGAGTATTTTTTTTTAATTTTTACATTGAAATATAAATCAGCATATTTTTTTTAAAAAATAACACTAAGCCAACGAATTGATAAAACACAAAAACCAATTACATTTTTCTCCTTTTGGATGCAATTTAAAAAAAAAGTTGTTTTTCAAATAAACCATCAATACTACTAAAAAATTCACTAGGTAAATCTCGCTTATTTTTCAATGAATAAAAGAAACGTTCGACTTTATAAAAGTCATGTTTTAAAATATGCAGCTATGCTCAAATTATACGAAAAATTAATCAATTCCTCATTAGTAAAACATTCACACGTTTGCTTAGACATTGCTAAAATGAGTTCTTTTTTTCCCCCTCTAGCTTTGTTCCTAAAAATAACAAAGGTGAGGGCGAGGAAAAAATATGACCGTAGATCAAAGGGAAAAAAATGATTTACGGACAATCTCCATTTCTGATGGCTAGATATTCGTTTTTCCACAATCCAGGATAATAATTGATCTTTTTTAGCACCCACTGAACACTGAATCAATAATTTGAAGAGGGAGAATACACATCATCATCGAGGGGGCAGTAAAAAAATAAAAATTTTAACTAAGTTTGTTCCTCTTCCATCCCCTATGTTCCGAATCGCCCACCAGGGCTGAGGGCGATTGATGCAGGGGCGTTTTCGAACGCGTGGGTGTTTTCGGCAGGGAAAATTGGAACGTGCGGAATGTGAATAAAGATAGAAAAATCAAAATAGAGGATGGGGGTGGATTTAAATTTGGAAAAGTCGCAGATTTCCAAGATTTGCTCTCGAAAAATTGAATGTTGTTCGATGCTTTTTGTCTGCAAGATTTATTTCGGAATGTCTATGACTTTCTTCGCCGAGATTTTAAATCGGTTTAAGTTATTATGTCGTCATAGCGTAGTAAAAGGGGTTTTTTTCCCCCGTTTCGATATCTTGCAGGATGGTAAGTGTAAATTAAAATAATGATTTTTCATTTCATTGTTTTAGGAATAAATGAATAAGATGATTTTATTTGATTCAGCGTTTTTATATTGCAATTCTACGATTTTTAATTTAATTTCTATTTATGGCACCAAATTTATTTTTAAGAAATGAGAGAAAAGTTTTAAAAGGGAACTTGGATATTTATTTTGATATGCATTAATTTTTATGAATAAATTTATACGTAAAGTAGGGGTCTTCAACCCGTGGCCCATGAACAGCCCCCGCTAAAGGCATTTTAAAGGCCTCTCAATGAAATATGAGGCAATTCCAAAAAAAAAAAAATTGCCGTGTCTTCTTTTTGTTGTAAAACCGCCATTTTTTCTGTTATTCTACATATTTAAAACATTTCACTGATGCGTTTGATATATCCATTTGAGATAAAAATTTTCTGAAAATGACGAATATTTTAAAAAATTTCACAATAACTTGGAAATTTTCTGAAAAACGGTGGAATTTTTTCTTTATCAGGTTTGCAAGTTATATTAATTCGACTTCCATTTAACTATATATAAACAAATCTGTAAGCATCCTATCTTCCCTTAGAATCAGTTGTGGTTTTTGTACATATAATACACAAACCTCCCTTTTTTATATAAATGTTTTGACTACGATATTTTTTGATAGTCGTGTGCCCTCCCCCCAGATCACTGTGAATTTATTGATGTGGTCCACGGATTACTGTAAAGTTATTGATTTGGTCCTCAAGCGTAAAAGATTGAAGACCCCTAACGCGTAAAGGATTTAAACAGATCATGTATTTTTCTCGTATTTAGTAAATACCAATACGCATTAAACTTTATTTATACCATACGTTTTAATGATTATTAGATGTATACACACACAATCAGTAAGAGTTAAAATAACGTCACACTATTATAAAGCTACAAGAGAGCTATTGCCAATTGACTTCGTAATTTAGAACCATAGTCAAGTGACGAGGAAGACACTTGAGCAGCCATTCCCTCTCCTAATTTCCACATCACACCAAAGGGAGGAAAATGAGCTATCCGTTTACATGTTAAAAGTTAAAAATAATTATTTATGCAATATTTTAAGAACAATGTATCACAAACAAATAAATGATTGAATTACAATGTTGCAAAATTTCACGAGAACTGACATTTTTTTCTGTCTGAAAATGTGCTTCGCGTTTAGTTCACGCTCTTGTGCATTTGGTGAAGACAGATTTAACACTTGGCGAGAACTAGAATTCCGCTTGTACATTATCCGAGCTACCAAGGGGGGGCCACGTTTAAAATTTACTGAGCTAAATGGTCTTATATAAAATTTCTTGACAGAAAAAAAAACCTCAAATTACTGACCTGAGCAACAGAAAATAGTTGACTAATTTTCACTGTAAAAGTAACGTCAACTGTAGTTATTGAATGTTTTTCTTGATGTTATCAGAATTCACCGAACCAAAGAGAAAAAAACATATCTACAATGCATAGCGATTATCTAAGGAACATGTGTTATTCAAGGTAAGACCAAAAATATAACTGTCTAAAAACTTGCACAGATAAATATGCTCTAATTGCTGCAGAAAAGGCCATAATTAAGAACTTAAAAAATCACTGAAGCAAAAAAGGAAAAGGTTCAAATCTTACATTCCGATACTGAAGAAATATAGCCCAAGGAACTTCAATCCAGATATACTTATTTACTAAGAATACATTGAATAAAATTAAAACAAGATGAGCATTTCATAATAACTTGAATCGATTCTTTGACCTTTCTTTTCTTAAATGAATTTGAATGCAAAAATATGTAATAATCAATTAAGAACAATACTTCGAAAGAATGTTGGGGATGAAGAGTGTTTTTTAACGTCTGGTTATTGAGCACCACAAGGGCTATTAGCTCTCATAATTTTGAACCACAGTCAAGTGACGAGAACGATTTCTGAGCTCTGTGGGGTACCACACACAACTACTCCAAACTCCTAACAACAATTCCTTCACAACGAGAGGACTTTGAGCAATGACAGATTTAACGTGCTTCAGCCTGTCTACACGGTGAATCTTCAGTAGCACTAGGACACGAATTCATGACACGCCGTTCAAGAGCTCGTGGCCGCAACTAGACTACTGATGCCACGTGGATGGTGGAGAAGGGGAGGAGGGCGAATCAAAGTAAATAAATGAATACAGTTAACAGAGGTTAGATGTGGACTGAGATCAAAAGAATACACTGCATTTGCGCAACATGACATTGTTCTGATACAATTATGGATGTAATCACTGCCCGTACTTGTTTTGTTTACTGAAATAAAAAGATGTTATTCAAACTGATTTGAGAAATTAACAAATAAAGCAGTTTTTTCAATACTCCAGAACATATGGTATCAGTGGCGTAATGTACATCCCGCAACCGCCACATTGAGGAGGGCCCAGGATTCTAGGAGACCCACAACCTATGTTATCTTATGGTTTTGTAAGATCCGGCTTGGGGCCCCAAACCTGACTTTGCAGGGGTATCAAATATTCTCCGTTACGCCACTGTATACCATTCCATATTAGAAAGAGCTAAGAGTTCGATTTTCTAAACAACAGAGGAGCAGTTATAATGAAGATGCTACATATTAAATCAAAACATTTAAAACAAAGGAAGCTAAACTTTTTTTCTAATGCAATAGGTGACTCATTACATAAATAGGTCATTAAGCGACTATTGAGCAAGAAGTGAAGCTACATGAAATACAAAACTCTTAACTACAATACATGTAATACAGTTGTACGGAAATACTTCGTCGACTTTGAAAATCCTATGTGAAATAAATCTCAAAGAAAATCTTTTAGTCAATGTTGATCTACATCTTGGGCATTGTTGATGTACAGCAGGATATTGTACTAACCTATTCATTTGATCGTGATTCAGAAGAATGAAACTTGAAATCAATAATCCGTTGTATAATTCCACAGAAACTTTTAATTAAATTAAACAGATCAAATCATTGTGAAGAAATATGAATTGAAAGAAATCGAAAAAAACAAACATTTGCGTTGAACAGTTTTATTCAGTGATGAGTTCGAAGACTTTTATTGACAGGATAAAATTACGTTAAGAGGTCAGATTAATTCGAAATTTTGCTCACTTGTCCAGAACCGATAACATACAATAATTTTGTTCCATTGTCCTGATCAGAATCATTCGGATTAACGACTTCCCATTTTCAGATCCTCTCCCTCATCTGGCGACTAATTTTAGATCCCATTTCCAGATTTGGCGACTAAAATATTAAGTTACAACTTTATTCGATTAACTGTAAGAGGGTGTTTTTTAGTTCTTTTAAGTTATAATTCATTATTCCAATATTCGACGCAGTTAACTCGAATTATTTACATAGTCAAATACTCTGCAAAGAATAACCGTCTTTTGTCTCTTGTATTCTCACTAACCACATCATCATAGGCAGCACGTTAAAATAATCTCTGTCAATGCTACTTAACGCTACTGAAACTTCAGAGCGCACACGTGAGTCCGACGGACCACAAAACAACCCCAATAAACACTCTTGTTTACGAAGAGTGGATTCAGCAATGAGAGGAAAAGGACAACAGGGGGGGATAGCAGGATCAAACAGAAAAAGAAAAGAACAAAAAAAAAACTTCCCCTCCCTCATTGGATGGGGTGAGGCTACAGAAGACAAAACGAACTCCCCGCAGCAGTTCGATGTTTTCAAGGCTATGGGGAAGGGAGTGACTCACTCTCCTCGAGCAATGGCTCCCCTCCCCCTTCTTTTACCATTTTGATATCGAACTCAGGTTACTAGATTTGGCTGTCGTTCGCTAAGTGGCATATCGACACATTCGGGATTAGATTACGGAGAGAGCTTATGGAGAGCCTTGACATGGATTTAGAGTGGTTATAAATTGACGTGTAAACAGCGTACTTAAGAGAGATCAGCAGTAATAAGCATGAGAAGCAAAGTGAAGTGAAAGAATATACAATTTGATCAAAAGTTAATGGAATTCCAATGCGTGGTTCATTTATGAAATGTGTATTTATTTCTTTTAAAAGTTAGTCTTGATATTCTCATAAAAATTCCCTGCATATTTATAACAATGCTAATAATTTCGTTTTTGTCAAATTGATTTTTTTTTTTTTTTTTTTTTTTTGCAAAAAGCATATTTTTGAAAAGGATACATAAAATGTTTGAATTTAATTTTAGAATCGAAATTTCAAAACAGTAATAACAATTAAAATTGTAAATATAGTAATAATAATTTGGAATCAAACATTTTTTGGAATATTGATTTTGAAATGTAATCTTTTCGAACTCATCTATTGTTCTATAAATACATTCTAAAAACTAACCATATTCATTTATTAAAAAGTTTCGAAATTTTATGCCTTTGTAATACTTCTTAAAATGTTTTTTACATTTAAACAGTAATAAATTATATTTGAAACACTGACACATATAATTTCAGACAAACAAAATATTTAAAAAGCAAAACTACAAAAACAATTAAATTTTTTTAATTCATTAATTTTATTCTGGTAATTAGTGAAAATCACTTAAAAATAGTTCATATGAATGCAATTAGTATCAAGAAAAATCCTACATTTATAATTAAGGCACGTAACTGTTATAACAATCTGATTTAAAAAAAAACATGTACATCCACAAGTATTGTTCCATTTCAACAATTAGCATGAAATACCTCGAAAACAATTTTATTACTAGAGCTCTGATTTTTTCACTATCTGTTAAGTTTAAATATAAGAAATAAAGAACATATAAAATAAAATTTAAAAATTTACACATTTAATTTTTTTAAAACTACTTTAAGCATATTTTTTTAAAAATTTAAAATAAAAAAAAAACTACAGAAGAAACTTTTAATTTAAATCAAGAACTAATTCAAATAATTTATGGCTTCGTTTAACAATTTTTCTGCTATTAAATTATTTAAAAATAGTAATTGAACACACAAATTCAATTTTCCTATCGGAAACATCACTTTACTACGAGACAAACAACACCAACACCAGCTTGTCTTTTAATCTTTTCTTTTCTTAACATATTGTGCAATTTAATTAACATTTTCGGCAGGTTGAATTCCTTTTAATATATTTTACACTAATTAAACACGTAAGTAGTTTAAAGAAATTTCCAAACATATTTGAAAATTCAAAAATTATTTACACCTTTACACACAAGAGAGAGGGTATTTCTTTTCTCACAATAAATACTTCTTACTTTGAAAAGTACTGCTCAACAAGGATACAGAGAAGCATTTCAGATAGAACCAAGTAAAAAATATCCCTTTTAATAAACTACTTTTCAACAATTTCAAGTGCAGAGCAAGAAAATTTAAAACAACAATGCAATCCACCATCAGAAAACGCTAAAAAGGGGAATGAATTCTTGGGCCCATTAGTTCTCTCATTTGAAAGGAAAAGAGTATTCTAATATAAAAGAGAAGCTTTTATTGATCGATTAAACTAGAGAAGACTTTTAACATGACAATAAATAAATCGGCTTCAATTATCTAGCTAACTGGAACCGTGCTTGAGGTTTTAAAAATAATAATATGGAATAGAAAATGGAATGTTCCTTCAACAAAAAGTATTACGGTGTTCAGAATTTTCTCTATCGTAACAAAAGAATTCTCGCGGAAATTAAATGTAATGAAATAAAAGCTCATTGGGTGAAAAGGAACAATGAATCAAAAGTATCTAATTTGGCTTAACAGAAATGAAATCAAAAGAACAAAGATACGGAATGGCGAGGTTATTAGAGGAAGATGTACTTTAAGGTTAATTTTAAGTCATTTATTTATTGACTGTGTGTGTTGATTACTGTCAAATCTTTCGAACTAAAATTAATTGGGAGGGCATTATATTGAAGTGTTCTGAAATATTAAATATAAAGCTATAAAGGTTATGTATTTTCTTTTAAACGAAATTTTCAACGTTTCTTGTTACGAGAAGTACATTATTATTATTATTATAATTATTGTAATTTCATACATCAGTGGTTTTGAAATTGGCATGTAAAACTCCAAGACAGTGGAGCACACGGGGGGGAGGTCATCGGGCCCAAACCCTCCCAAAGCCCTTGATTCCCCCCCCCCGAATTGATTATAATCCTATGTATGTAGTACGCGTAAAATTTAATTAAGTATTTGTTATCAATAATTAATTTTATTAAATAATGCTAATTATTTATTCAATAATTTTACACCGCTTTTTGTTCCGGAAAATCGACAAAATCAAAAGAATATGTTGGGCGGCGTATTGGAGTATAATACGAGAATGGTGGACTTCTGACCCTGCCCCCCTGAAAAATTCCCGAGTGTGCCATTGCCCCAAGGGATTTTCAAAGGAAAGCTTTGAAATTTAGCTTTGTAAGATTCAAAAATTAATATAAATAAAACTTTCATTCCATAAAATGAGAAAGAAATCTCACCCCAGTACCTAAACATTTGCAGAAAATTTCGAAATAATTTATAGTAGAGATTCAATGACATGGAAGCTATAAATAAAACTATATTTAACTTCATAATTATATAACTAGTCAGTGGCGCACACAGGAATTTTTCAAGGGGGGTTCCGGGGTCGAAAGTTCACCATTATTGTATCATGCTCCTTTTGATTTTGTCGATTTTCTGGAACAAAACACAGTAAAAAAACTAATTTTTGATTAAATAATTAGCATTAATTAATAAAATTAATCATTATATCAATTAATCATTTAAGGCAAGTAATTAATTAAAATTTAAATGGCAGTAAAAGTTTGTATTAGCATACTTTTAATGTATCGAAATTCCGCGATGAAGATAGTTCTAATTGTATTGTATAGTAACTCAAAACGTATTCCTCATTTAAAAAAAAAAAAAAAAAACATTTTAAAATGTACAGTTTTTTTCTTTTTTTTCAAATAAACCAACATGTAAGTGAAGCATGGAATAAAAACCAAAATATGATGATGAATGAGAGTTTATTTACGTCGCCCTACAAAGCAATACGAGGGCTATTGGCGACGGACCTTGGTCAAGTGACGAAAAGGACTCCTGAGTCAGCACACCCTCTATATACCTCACCACTCTTTGACTTTGGGAGGACTTTGATCATCAGCAGATTAAACGTGTATCACCTCCTTTTCCCCTAAATGGCAGCTCTTCAGTGGCACTAGGCTTGAACTCATGACACGCCAGCCACGAGTCCGCAACCATAACCACTAAGCTACCGCGGTTACAAAATACAATGATAGCCCTAAAGTAAAATTGAAGTAAAAATTGTCTGTAGCACAACAAACGTGTTCATAATCAAACGGCTTCCAAATTTTAATCATTAGTATTATCCTAAAATCAATAGCAACTTCCGAACAAGCATTTATAATAATCTAATAGATTCATCTTCTAGACAAAGTAACTGTCAAACCCGATTCCAATACACCTTCATCATTTCAAATAAATCCCAGAAAAATTCCCAAAGCGATGACCTGGCGTACCAAATAGTTAATGCGCATAAAACTAATTTTAGAGACCCAAGCACTAACTCACATTTTAACAGATTAATCAGTCGGACAAAGTACCAATCAAACTTAATTTCAACGCACCTCCATCAACTAAAAACACACACACCAGACAACCTTTTAACACGATGTTAACAAGTGCTCACGTCCACACACGAATTTCCAATCGATTCGATCACTAATCGATAAACCATTTTCCCTTTATCTCGATTTAACAAACTGCTAATGGGTTTCCTATATTCAAATACGCAGATATTAGTAAGCTTTCAACTCTCGAGCTCTCAGATCGGAAGTGACAGCACAGAGGTAAGGGGGTAGAGTAAAACTTTTCTCTCCTCTATCATCCGAGTTCTTTTTTCTTCCCCCTTCGAGAACAGAATTTTGCAATTAATGGCGTAAATATGTAGCAGAAGATTCCCCGATGGATTCAACTCCGTCAGTTCAATTGCTCATACTCGTGCCTCCGTTTGTAGTCCCTCTCATGACAGTGCAGAAATCAATAATCGAATCTCTTCAGGATGTCAGAAATTGAAGAATCGGGATTTTTCGCTTATGGGGATTTGGAAGGGAAAAAATTCTGAGAATTTAAGAGATGATTGAATACATTACTGGATTGAGTTAAGGTTTGTATAACATAATAATGAAAAATTGGTCAGTGGAAGCAAGGATGTCTAAGGCATGGGCCAGCTGAGCCCCGTGCCCGGGGCCTCGGACACAATGAGGGCCACGTCTTAGCCTTAATAAGATCATGATTCGAATAATTTCAACGGTCAAATGTTTTTTTCCCGGTTGTATTCTCCGAAAAACTGGGAAATTCGGACAATATGTCAACTGGCTACATATGATGACCATCGTCCATGCATAGGCCTAGGCCTACCACCAAACACTATCATTACTCATTCAGTCAAAAAGCGGTAGTCGGTCGTGCCGGTTTGCGCGATTGTAAGTCATGCACATTTATTTGTTTGTACGAGTACGTTATGTACTGTCTACTTTTAAGGGTCATAGGTAGAGCCTCCATTTGTGTAAGAGCCCAAGGCCTGCTTTTTTTTTAATAGGGGCCCAGGGTCTCTAGAAGTCTTAAAACGTCCCTGAATCGAAGACTTGGTATCAATATCGTTGAAAAGATAATTTTTTTAAAAAATAAACTTTTCTGCAAGAAACAAGTTTAATTTACATTACAATCTATAGAATAGAGTAAATGTTTAGGAAATTGATTTGAAAAGAATTAGTCTCCACGCCTGTTAGCTTATATCAAATTATAATTAAAGAGTGAGATTTAAGTACATGGAAGGTTAAGGGCGTAACCAGCGCTATATCAATGACACTGGGTCCACAAGCTTCAAGGGCCTCAAAATATGCAAGAAAAAAAATCTTAAAATGTTAAGGAGCTGAAAAAAAGGTCCTCCACAAGGATTTTTGATATAGGCTCCATTCAGGACTAACTACGACAGTGCACGAAATAAATTTCAAAATACTGTCAAGAACTTGCCCATACCCATAGAACTTGCCCATACCACTGTATGTATGGAATACATTATTGGCTTTGTCTTCGAACGATACGAAATCAATACATTTCACATGAAAGATTTTCTAAGGAATTCTTCAAAAGGAAATTGATTCACAATTGCATATAAAACAAGATTGCCAATTTTTTTAGGATTAATAGAATTATATATCACGAGTTAATTCTAATAAATGATACGGATTAAAACATCGACTTGCATTAAAATCTAAATCTAAGAGCGTATTACAGGACTAAAGATGTTTCCTGAATTTCCCACAAGAAAAAATTTTTTAACATGAATTTTAAATTTAATGTAGCTACGCCCCTGCTGATAACTCATTATCTGTTTTATAAATTTAATAATTTTTTTTTAAAAAAAATCATTATTTTGGTTATGTAAATAGGTAATAATGTTACCTGGGTTTATCTATGTTAATGATCTGATACTGAATTTTATGGAGAAAAAGATAAAAACTTATTCTGCAGTCAGCATACAAAACATGTGTTTATAAAAAAAAAATTACCAATCACATCTTATAAGCAGTAGTTATTAAGCGATTGATTGATTGATTATTAACGTCGCACTGTTTAGCTACACGAGGGCTTTTGGCGACGGACCACGTAATTTTGAACCATGGTCAAGTGACGTGGACGACACCTGAGCTGGCACCCTCTCTCCTAACTACCACACCACACCAAGTAGTTATTAAGCGAAAGAGGAGAGGAAAATTTTTCTATTTTGGGGCTTATTAAATTAATAATTAAAGTACAAACGTATAGTAAAAGATGTTTAAAATGTAAAATAAGGATAATTACAGTAAATAATACAATATATATACTCTCGTTCCTACTCTTTTGTTACTTACCCCCCAACATGTGTAACTACATTCCCACCAAGAGGGTTTTCATATCGATACAAGCTCCCCCCTTCCCTTTAATTATATCCACTCTGGCGTAGCTATTTCTAATCTTTTTCATAAATTTATATAGCTTTTATGTGAGATAATGTCGAACATTTAGGGAGTAAAATATTCCTTTCTCAAAAAAATACTACAAAAGCTGAACAGTAAACAAGAATTTTAAAAAAAAAACATACTGTAATTAAATTTTTGTTTTATGAAAAAAAATAATTAAAAAAAGGACTGGAAGAGGATAATTTTCGCTAAATTATATAGTACACATTTTCCCCTTTTTTAAAATTTTTTATTAATCCGTGAATGAATTAAGTAATACCCATAATAAATACATCACAGACACCAAATATATTTAAATAAAAGAAAAATATTTACAAATTCCCACCACAATACTTCTAAAACAATCACGCAATTATCTAAAACGGTTCAGAATATCTCGAAAAGAGCGCTTTTTCTCACAGGTGAATTTGAACAAATAAGACCCATTTGCAACACAAAATCTTCGCAGGAGAAAAAAAAGCAAAAAAAAAAACAATACATTCCTCCTCTTTTTCTCGCCACCGGATGATGATAAAATCCCCCAAAAGTAGGTCCGGTCAAGTGAGATTAACAGTTTAGCAACCATAGGGCGCGTTAACCAGCGCGCGAAAGAACTATCAATTTGCGACGTCACACGAAGAAAACTTTCAACAGTAATCACGCTTTGGCGAGTTGTCAAGCACTTTGGCGTGATTTCGCTCTGAAGCAACCCCGAGTGCGGTGACCTATCAGTGTATATGTAGGGCTACCGTGGCATGACGACCCCAGAGTACTCATTTCTTTGTGCTTCTCCCCCCCTTTCACAATGATTCCCCCCACCCCTTCGATTCACCCAACGTGCTTTTTAGGGCGGTGACGAATTAAAGGGTAAGGAAAGTGTTAAAAAACGATATTAACTTGCCGGGGAGTCTATGGGATAGGCACGATGTCGTTACCAATTGGTTCGATGTGGTGGTTGTTGGTTGAAGAATTCGTTGCGATGATTAAAAAGTGTCATTTTTAATGTACCTTTACAAATGTATAATATTGTTAAGTAATTTGTTCTGATATGGGTGATGTGTAAAATTTCGCCTAGAAGCTATTTTCTAATTATTCATCGTACATATTTTTGAGATGGGGATGAAATTATATAAATGCTAAAAAAATGTGAATATCTTTTGAGAGTATTCTTAACATAATACGGATGTCACATTAATATAATAAATAGAGCTTACAATTCAATTTAATTCTTACTATTTTAAATTTTTTCTGATATATATGATTCGTAAAAATATTTTATTGTAATGCTTTATTCAAATACATTTTCTACATGTTCAAAATATATGTAATCACTCATTCACTTGCAAAAAAAGAAGAAAAATTATTGAATATTTTCTACATGTTCAAATAGTAATCACTCATTCACTTGCAAAAAGAAGAAAAATTATTGAATTTTATTTAATTCGGAAATAGTAATCACGAAAATCAAATTCTGAATTAACACATTTCTAATGACCATTCATTAATTAATCTGCTAGGTACACATAGGATGAAAAGCCTATGTATACCAAAAATGCGAAAGTAACATTTAATTTATAATTTTTTTTTTAATTTTCATAAAACTATTTCATTCACCTTTGAAAATTAAAAATTATGGGAAAATATGTGTCGAAAATTTAATTATTTTAAAATTATTCATAAAAGATGTAGAACAACTACTATTTGTTAAAAATATAGCATGACCTAAATTTTTTTTTCCTCAGTTGAACACGCCACATACTCAATCGATAGGATTACTGGAACGGTGGAAAAACGGACAGATAGAATAGGCTAATTTCCTCTAAAATCGATTTTATATATATAACCCAGTGGCCCACACAGGAATTTTTCAGGGGGTGGGGGGATCCAGAGTCGAAAGTCCACCATTCTCGTATCATGCTCCAACACGCCGGCCAACATATTCTTTTGATTTTGTCGAAACAAATACAAAAATTAATTATTGCACAAATAATTAGCATTAATTAATCAAATTAATTATTAATAACAAACAATTAAACTTTACGTACTATATACATAGGATTATTATCAATCGAGAACAAGATCAAGGGATTTGGGGAGGGGGAAATCCGAACCCGGAAACACCCCTTGTGTGCGCCACTGATATATATAACCCCAAATCCTTCTATCTCTTCAATGAATTAACAGTACACAGATACATTTTCCCTCACTTAAAAAATTACAACTAAGCTACAGCGATAAATCAAATCCTTACTAGCACTTTATGATTAAGAATAAAAATAAAGTACAACATAGGTATGTACGGGAAAAAAAAGTAACGAACTTGTAATACAATTTGTTTTAATTCTTAGACAGAAAATGGCATATATACCGTAAAATCCGGCGTATAACGCACACTTTTGACACAAAAAATAAAATCGAAATTTAAAGGTGCGCGTTCTGGGTATAAAAACTATAGCTTTAAAGATAACAAAACAAATGAGCATAATTTTTTTTCTTATTTCTACACACATTGGAAAATAATTTATTTAAAAGTGACATGCCTTATGAACTAAAAGAGTTGTAGTTCTAGAAGTATATATTTTCAAAAGTCTGGGACAATACCTCGAATAAATGACTTCAAAACTTACGAGTATTGTACATCAACATTTCAGAGAGAGGGAGAGATTCCTTCGTCTCAAAAAGGGGGTGCGCGTTATACGCCGGATTTTACGGTACATGAAAAATATATTTCATTTTACAAATCTCATTCTGAATTATATAAAGAGTGTTTTTTTTCCAGGTATAGAAGTTTAAGTTGGCATTACTTTCCAAGATGGCGACCGATTTAACAGCTGTCAAGTGATTTATTCTCAGTTTGGTTTGGCAATTTATCAAAACGATCATCAAGCAAGGCGTAGATTCGCCGAATGGGCCCAAAACGAGATTGCCGTTGTTCCCGATTTTCATAAGCGAATTTTGTTTAGCGATGAAGCGCACTTCTGGTAGAATGGCTACGTCAACAAACAAAACGGCCGCGTTTGGAGTGAAGCTAATCCACAAGTGTATGTCGAAACACCGTTACATCCAGAAAAACTGACTGTTTGGTGCGCTTTATGGGCTGGTGGAATCCTTCTTCAAAAACGATGAAGGCCACAACGTTACAGTCAATGGTGATCGGTATAGAGCCATGATTACTAACTTTTTCATTCCTGAATTGAACAATCATGATGTCCAGTAGCTGTGGTTCCAACAAGACGGCGCAACATGTCACACAGCTCGTGCCACAATCGATTTATTGAAAGACACGTTTGGTGACCGCCTAATTTCACGTTTTGGACCTGTGAATTGGCCTCCAAGATCTTGTGATTTAACACCGCTAGACTATTTTCTGTGGGGCTATGTAAAGTCATTGGTCTATGCGGATAAGCCACAAACGCTTGACCATTTCGAAGACAACATTCGCCGTGTTATTGCCGATATACGGCCACAAATGTTGGAAAAAGTCATCGGAAATTGGACGTCCAGATTGGACTACATCCGAGCCAGCCGTGGCAGTCATATGCCAGAAATCATATTTAAAATGTAATGCCACAAGATTATCTTTGGAATAAAAAAAATTCATGCCAATCGAATAATACATCGTTGTTTTATTGCAATTTAAAGTTCTATACCTCTAAAAAAACACCCTTTATATTTTTACAATCACGAAGGTAAGAATAAGCATATATTTCTCAATAATAAAGCTTGATTTTCTCTTCCTTAATTTTTCCTCTCAGCTAAACTATCTCTTATGAACTCAGTAGGCATGAGGACGATACTCTTATTTCACCTCAAGCGCATGCAAACAAGTTACGGTCGAACACCGTCACAACTTAACTTCACAGCCATTCTGCTACGGTTAAGAAGAGATGAGAGAAAGATAAGTAGAACTTTTCAGAGGTAACATTGTTCTTTAATATTCTTAAATATAAGGAAATAGTATACTAAGCGCTGATGTTTTTATTAATGCACGACACTTAGAAAAAGAACCCAAATTTGACATTTTTCCAGAAAGTTTTTAAAAGTGAGCGATGAAATTTTGTTCACTGATATAAATATTTATTTAACAATTTAATCGTTTCTACCGAAAAAGAATCACGCAAAAAAAAAAAATTTTTTTCAGAGAACTTTTTACGAAATCATCATGTTAATTTGTAACATTTATATTTGAGTACAATTAATATCGTCTTCGGCAAACGCATAAGAGCACGAACACATTTCCACACAAAACAATATCTCAATTTTCATGAAAATTCACAACGTAGCAACTCATTTATCTATTTACAATACGGGTTTTTTTAAATATGAAAGTGTGGCCGCGGTAGCCAAGTGGGTTATGGTCATGAGTTCGAGCCCTGGTGCTACTGAAGATCCTCCGTGTAGATGGGCTGATGCGCGTTTCGTCTGTCGTGGCTATAAGTCCTTATGTTGGCGTCGTGTGAATTGATTGATTGATTGAATATTAACGTCGCACTGTTCAGCTACACGAGGGCTTTTGGCGACGGACCACGTAATTTTGAACCATGGTCAAGTGACGTGGACGACACCTGAGCTGGCACCCCCCTCCTAACTACCACACCACACCAACGGGAGGACGTCTCAGCTCTCGACAGATTTAACGTGCATCGCTGCCTGGCGTCGTGAGAAAGTTGGGATCGTTAGATGATGACTCAGGTGTCGTTTTCGATGCTTGATCATGGTTCAAAAGAGTACGAGGTTCGTCATCAACAGTCCTTGTGTGGCGAAAAAGTGCGCCGTTCATAAACACTCACTCATTTGAAATTTAAAAACATTACATAAAAATGTAATTCTTCCCTTTAACGTTAAGCGTAGCGACTCATTTAGAGGGGTGATATAAAACACGAAATGAGGTGCATGTTTTATAACAAAAAAATCAATCAAAGCAAGTAAAAGTCAGTAGTATGATAAAATATGTAACAGAGAATAAAATGTTGGAGAAATTTTCTATCTGAAAAGTGCGCCGATTTTGTCCCTTTACTTTAACATCACATGAAGGCACTTTAACCCTTTATCTACTGGATTATCATTTACTGCAGTATTTTTTTTTCGTGCAATATTTTGTTTTGAATCACCACATTGAAAATTAAGGGATATACATAAAAAAAACCCTCAACTTTTGGAAGTTTAATCCGTTAGAGCTAATTAATTAGATATTCAAATGTAAAATTAATTATGTACACTATTTACTTAAAATAAATAGTCAAAATTGTTTTCTAATGTCTTCATTAAGATACAAAAAAATAAGACACTAACCTTTTGACATTAACTACTTTTTCGGAAAAAAAATGACAATCTTCGCAATCCGCTGAAAACACCATCAGCTGAAAACGCAACTTCTCTATAAAACTATTCGCCTTCCCCGTTAAAATACTCATCATAGAGAATCCGTGCTGCCATATATCTTGGAAGAGTGGATTTCAAAGAATATTCCTGTTAAGTATCGTCAGAGTATTCGTAAAAATGGTTATTCTATGTAATTTTAAAGTGAGTGGTACTTACAAGTACCGTCGGTAAATAAAGGGTTAAAGTAACATAAAAGATAGTGATATTTAAATACGCCATATTAATCCACTTTTCTCCAAATAATATTTTACGATGAAGATTAGCAATAATGGAATTATACATAATTTTAGTTGTTTTAGACAGGATTAACCCCAAAAGTGCTTGTAAATCTGGGATTATTCAACTTAATTTCTTATATATGTTTCACAATATGTGTAATTTGTTATAACAATAAAAATAAAGACATACTTGATTAAATAACAGAATAAGTCAGTGGCGCACACACCCCATAAACCCTTTATTTTTTTCGATTGATTATAATCCTATGTATATAGTATATAAAAATTAATCAAGTATTAGTTATTAATGATTAATTTTATTAATTAACGCTAATTATTTGTTCAATAAATAATTTTTTACTGTTTTTTGTTCCCGAAAACCAACAAAATTAAAAAAATATGTTGGGCGGCATTTGGAGCATAATACAAGAATGGTGGACTTGACCCTGGATTCCCCCCTTCCCTTGAAAAATTCCTGTGTGCGCCACTGGAATAAGGTAATATACATTATAAAGAGTGTTTTTTTTCCAGGTATAGAAGTTTAAGTTGGCATTACTTTCCAAGATGGCGACCGATTTAACAGCTGTCAAGTGATTGATTCTCAGTTTGGTTTGGCAATTCATCAAAACGATCATCAAGCAAGGCGTACATTCGTCGAATGGGCCCAAAACGAGATGGCCGTTGTTAAGCGAATTTTGTTTAGCGATGAAGCGCACTTCTGGTTAAATGGCTACGTCAACAAACAAAACTGCCGCATTTGGAGTGAAGCTAATCCACAAGTGTATGTCGAAACACCGTTACATCCAGAAAAACTGACTGTTTGGTGCGCTTTATGGGCTGGTGGAATCCTTCTTCAAAAACGATGAAGGCCACAACGTTACAGTTAATGGTGATCGGTATAGAGCCATGATTATTAACTTTTTCATTCCTGAATTGAACAATCATGATGTCCAGGAGCTGTGGTTCCAACAAGACGGCGCAACGTGTCACACAGCTCGTGCCACAATCGATTAATTGAAAGACACGTTTGGTGACCGCCTAATTGCACGTTTTGGACCTGTGAATTGGCCTCCAAGATCTTGTGATTTAACACCGCTTAGACTATTTTCTGTGGGGCTATGTAAAGTCATTGGTTCTATGCGGATAAGCCACAAACGCTTGACCATTTGGAAGACAACATTCGCCGTGTTATTGCCGATATACGGAAACAAATGTTGGAAAAAGTCATCGAAAATTGGACGTCCAGATTGGACTACATCCGAGCCAGCCGTGGCAGTCATATGCCAGAAATCATATTTAAAATGTAATGCCACAAGATTATCTTTCGAATAAAAAAAAATTCATGCCAATCGAATAATACATCGTTGTTTTGTTGCAATTTAAAGTTCTATACCTTTAAAAAAACACCCTTTAATATAAAAAAGGAGAAATCAAATTACTTCGTATCAAACTCTACCCGAATACAAATGATGATATAAAAATTTCATTGGTATCTCTACCAAGCCTTTTAATTTGATGAACGTATGTAATATTTAACCCTATTCATTTATTTCATGCAGAATGCATTATTTACTATTTAGAAGGTTGCTTCCGTAATCCCTTTGTATTTTTCTCCTTTTTCGCATAAGAGGAATGGTCATTCATATTCTCAAGGTGGATCAGTCCGAAGTATAAGAAGGAATTTGCCAATTACAAGGCCGACGTCTCCAAAAGAGTTTCGAAACGGGAAAATATTTGTGCATCTAAAATAGGAGAGTTTTGAATGTTTGAAAACAATGTTAAGTATAAAGAAATATAGTTCCATATTATTTATTTTTTTAATAATCTTTTTTCAAAGTAATCGTTTAAGAACTGGAAAGAAAAATTAGAAAGTGAATGTTGAAAGTGTTTGAAGGGAGGTAAACAAATTTTTTAAATTAATTCTTAAGATTTTTAAAGTGTACCAAATTATCAGTCGAATTTTAATACCCAATATTTTGTTATATGCCATTTATTGCCAGTTTTCAGAAATGTTAATAGTGAAAAATAAAATGAAATGGAGAAATCGATTTTGCAACAAGGAGCAGGCGTAACGTACACCCCCGTAGCGTGGGAAGGGCAGGATTTTTGGGGCCATAATATTCTTCGTTACGCTACTGATAAGGACAGAGAGATATTGAAATTACATTTAACAATAAAATGAAAACAACACTAAATACAAGCCCAGTAGCTACGAAAAAAAATACCAACTTTTAGCTCTAGCACAGCGTTCTATAAAGCCACGTGAACATATTTCTTATTTGTTATTAGCAGTAGCGCACACAGGAATTTTTCAGGGGGAGGGGAGGTCCGGGGTCGAAAGTTCACAATTCTTGTATCATGCTCCTTTTGATTTTGTCGATTTTCGGGAACAAAACATAGTAAAAAACTAGTTATTGAACAAATAATTAGCATTAATTAATAAAATTAATCATTAATAACAAATACTTAATTAAATTTTACGTACTATATATACACAGAATTATAATCAATCGGGAAAAAAATGAAGTGCTTTGGGGGGTGGATCCCCAGGACCCCCCTTGTGTGCGCCACTGGTTATTAGTATACTAATTCATAACAATTAAATCTAAAAAGGGGATTCATCATTTTAGCAAATCATTTTCCAGATTCCTACAGCCAATTATAAAGCAAGGGACTCCCCCTTAACACCCCTCCTTTTTTTGTTAAATTTCTAAATTGACAAAGAGAAGAAGATTACGTATTTGTTTTAAAAAGACTTCAAAGTAAACTACAGACTTTAGTATCCACCTCAAAATGTTGGCGATAAAACGATTTTTATATTTTTAAATGTTTAACGCTTGAAAAATTCTCTGAAAATCTCCGAATCAATATATTCTTGCATCAATTTCCAAGCCTGAAGTTATAGTTTTAATGTTTAACACATGAATGTCGACAAGATCTAGGGGAGTTGTCCCCTCTGTAGGCTCTAGAGCTTTCTGTGGAATCAATCAGACTGTAGCGAAGAGACCAATGAAAGGATCCAGGACAAGGTTAATTAAAAATAAAATAAAATGAATTAACAGAACAGTAAATGTGTAATACGCTACATGACGTTTGTCGATTTAATAACAGGATGGTCCCTCATTCAACCCTTTGAGGCCAAGGGCCGGGGTCGTTGTGGCTGTATGGAGAAACACCCGGAGGGTGGGCGGATACAGAGGGGGGTCACGTGACCGCACGCATTGTCACGCATTGGGAAAACGAAGGCGGTTTTTGAAGAGGAAAAAAAGTGCTCTAACTTTTTCTTCCAGAAGCTAGCTAGCTGCTCAACCGGTCCATTCAGTACGAGAAAAAGACCGGCTCACTTCTTCGATTTGACGAATTGGCTTGTTAGAATTTGTCAGTTGACGTTTACCTTCCATGTCACTCGTACACACACGCAGATGAACATCCGAGATTACAGTCTCGTGGCGCACGAATCTGGAGCACGCCTTCTCTCGTTGGCGCTCGTACTCCTTCGGCTTAATTGTTTCGAGTTTTAACACACCAAAAAGTTAAAAATGGATACTCTACTTGTTAGTTATGAAGAGTATGTGGTGTAAACAGTTCTGTAATACAGAATCAAATTTTTTTTTTTTTTTGGCGTTACACGATTGTTATGAAACAACAAAAATTAATTAAAAATGGCGCGAGGAGGGGGAATGCATTAGTATTACACATTTTTCCGTTCTGTCTGACATTTTAGATGTGATATAACTTGTTTTAAAAATTATAATTATTTTTTTTATAAATGAGATATTAAAACTGCAAATGAATTTTTAAAAATTTCCAGTTCTCTGAAAAGTTTTAAAACAAAATAAGCTATCAGTCAAATATTACAAAATTGTAGATGAAAATGTGTAAAACTACACAAGGCGAAGCGGGAAGCTAGGAAACCAATGAGCGGCTATCCTTTAGTACATTAATTAATCATAAGTCTAAACCCGGAGGTGAAGAATAGGTTTGCTTTTTGAAGCTATATATAAACACTTTCACTTCCTACGCCTCTATTATTTCCAAGTTTTTTCTAAATTCAAAGCGCAGATTTAAATATTAAGATAATGTTCTTATAGCATGGAATATTGCATTAAATTATCGTCTTTTTCACATGACTTTTCAGAAATTATTTATTCAGTATTACATCTTTTTATAACAATTTATCAATTTCTAAAAAAATCGTATATAAAAGTTATAAATACTTTAGAAACATGCATTTTATATTTGCGATTGTATGATAAAAAATTGTCGAGAAGCCAGAGTCCTTACATAGTAAATCATTTAAAAGCCTCTTTAAAAAGCACTAAAGCAAATGCAGACATGTTTTTATATATGGTTAAGGTAAACATTTAATCTTTCATTCTAGATTCTAATAAGATTACTATATAGTCGTGTTACGTATAAATTTAACGTTTATCATCAAAATACAGTGAACTACGTAGTAAGGAAAGAAATAAAAAAAAGAGGACATTAAATATTTTATTTTGGGATTCATCAATGGAACGAAAAAAAAAGAAAGGTAAAAAAATGACCTTACATATTTTATTTTTGGATTTATTAAGGGCACAAATCTTTTGCATTTTTTTCTTTTTTTTTGAAAAATATTGTGGAAAGAGAAAATAACAGACACGTTAAAAGAATATGCATAAATATTATAATTTGCTTAACTATTCGAAAATGCTTAATCAAGTTATGATAAATTATTTCATAAAAAGGGAAATTCTGAAAAGGAAATAATTTCAAGTTAACTTTGTATAAAATTATGCTCAAAAAGATTCATAGCTCTAACGATTAGTATTTTTTACGCATTTGAAGCATCTGCAAGGGGGAAAAGCATCTGCTTCTTAAAGATTATTCTTCTACAATCACCTGTGTTTGAAAAACATGCAATGTCTGAGTGGTGTTGAAGATCAGGTGATTTTTTTAATTAGTTACGAGCAGGAACCAAAGTTTATTTAAAAACATGTGTTTACAATGACAGTTAAGGCAGATGTACTAATTATACAAAACAATAAAGCAAATATACACGAGCAAACGATATGCAAAAATTCGAAATTCTACTGCAACAAAAAGCATCATTGTAAAAAAAAAAAAAAAAAAAAAAAGTACCTTAAGGTTCAAAAATCAAACAGTCAGGTTTAAAAAAATACAGTAATTCCTCAACAGATCGTTTTTAAACTAGCAAACCATTTTTTAAAGAGAAACTAGTTAAAAAGAAATGATGACCCGAAGGTTTATTTCTTCCTGTTAGAACATTAATATTTCAAACATGTTCATAAGCATCTGCAATACCAATCCATCTGTTTTTTAATTAACCATTTTAAACCGATGTACAAATCAGGTGGCTCGAAATTGAACAGCCTGCCATCTTGTGGTTCAACAAGACCGAAGGGTTGTTGCGATCAGAGATCATAAACCGCAAAGCTCAAAAGAAATCAAAGAATAACTCCACACACAAATTAAAAATAATATCATAGCCAAAAAAAAATGATGTCATTCATAAAACGTTCGAAAACAACTACTCATCAGCGACGTGATTGGAGAGCGAAAACAACAACTACAAAAAAAAGGGAGGAACCGATCATCTGAACACGTGCAACTGGCCGCGCGTACTACAACAAAGTCAAACAAACAAACAGCATCTAGCAAGAACCAGACCCCAACACATTCACTGGATGCCTCTGCAACGCGACAAGAATAACAAAAGAGGCGCCCGAGATTCCAAGTTAATCGATTCAATAAAATATCCTGCACGCCATTACAATTCAATCACCCATCCCTTTCTAGCCATCGATACTACTACACAGACAATGGACTTTTCCTATCCTGCTATTTTTTTTTCACCTGAAGCTAAGACCGAAAGCTGCGTGACATGAAAACCAGAATACCCAACCATTTGGTGGAAAACCGCACGCGTGTGCTTGGGTAGATAGATAGACCAACTTGTTCTCTCTCTTTGGACCGACACACCCAACCACCAAAAGTGGCGTTACTGGGGTGAAAGTAAAGTGTCTTCTCCTCTTAACCCTAATACGTCATAAACGCCATTAGACAGTCTACTGACAGCGAATTGGAGGGGGGAGATCGTTTGTTATAGGAATTGAGAGACGCTCTTCTGTTTTGATTTGATTCCAGAGTGTTGAACGAGTAGTTGATTGGAGTGCGGATTCTTGCTTTTTTTGTGGATGATGGGTCATTTCAGTTCAGTCGTGAAGGTCGGCTTTGGGAAAGTCGTGCGTGATTTCGCAATGTCTGAGTGGGCAGTTTGGAAATACGCAGTCTTGCACGTTCTTGTCTGTGAGCTTTTGATTGATTGTTACATTAACGTGGGTCGCCAAAGGTGTTGTTTACTTGTATAAGGAAAGCAATAAATAGATATTACAAAAAGAAGAAAACAAAAATGTATACCGATACGTCCCGAACCATGATACTGCAAAATTTCTTTCAAAGTTTAGCAGAAACGAATGTTCCTATATAATTTAGAAATACAGCATTTGCTAACTGGTGCCATGATGGTGTTTAGCATTTACAAGCTGAAAGACTTGCTGATTTTGAAGTTCATATCAAAGGTTATATGAATATCAATTATATCTATTAAAAGCATTATTATTATTTCAAATTTACATAATTTAGTGTGTACGTTAAACGTCGATGCATTCATTCTGTAACTAGGATTTCAGCAATGCTGTTTTACTTTTCGAACACAATTTGTGCAGTGGAAACGCGATGTCGATACTATACCAAAACAACTTTCAAAAACGGAATTGAATCTCTGGTAAACGGAAAACTATAAATCCTGGATGATGTGTTATTCTAAGCACACGAATACATAGACTTATCTTGGGGAATGCAACTTCTCACAATACAGACATTTAATCACGACTTATCTCAGAAGACTGGCTTCAGTCCATGACATCTAGCTTCATTTAGTTGGATTATACAACATTTAATTCGGAAAAATGCTTAAATACATGTCTAAAACTCCTTTAAAGAGACCTGAAAGGCTGAAAAGTTCAGGACTGTAATTCTTCCAGCTTCAGACTGCCTAAGAATATCATTTTCATTTTGCGATCTTACAATTTAAAAATAATTTTCCCAAATGAAATATCAAGTTAATATCATTAGGAAAATAAGACAATATTAGATTGGTTAAGAAATTATTCCGTGTTATTTTATTTTTTCAACTTTTAAGGCTATTTTCTGAACTTAATAATCTGAAATGTCGTCATAAAATTCTTATACTCACGTAAGTTCTCTGCTAAAACTTCAAACCAATTTGGGTAAAACATCCTTGAAAACCTTTTTTTATGGATGGCCAATTTATATATGTAAGGAAATCATAATGTTAAAGAAATTCTTACAATGCAAGTTGTTGAGGTTCCAAATAAAAATGAATTAATGGAAACTGAAAAATTTTTTAAACAAAAATAATTCGATGACTTAAGTATGATTAGAGTTCATGCGAATTTTGATTTTAAATATTTAATTAAAGCCTCATGAGCGAGTGTCCATGGTCTGATATTCTCAAAAAGGGGGCGTACACAAGGGGTTAGAGGCTCAAACCTGCCTCATGAATTAAAAAAAAAATTAATTTTTAGTATAAAGATAATTCATCTGTGCTTTCGTCTGTGTGTTTTCTTAAGATATTAATTTCACCCTCATAAAAGTTGTATGTGTACCATCGGTGGCGCACACATGAATTTTTCAGGGGGGGATCCAGGGTCGAAAGTCCACCATTCTCGTATCATGTTCCAATACGCTGCCCAACATATTCTTTTGATTTTGTCGATTTTCGAGAACAAAAACAATACGAAATTATTGAATGAATAATTATCATTAATTAATAAAATTAATTGTTAATAACAAATAATTAAATTTTACGTTGTATGTACATAGGATTATAATCGATCGGGGAAAAAAATCAAGGGCTTTGAAAGTGGGGGTTTGGATCCAGAACCCCCTTCCTTGTGTGCACCACTGTGTACCACTCATTTTCATTTGTCATAAATCTTTTAAGATTGTTTCATCAGACACTCTAAAAAATTAAATATTGACTTAAATTATTTTCAAAATAAAGTATTGTCTTTTTGAAATATTTGTAGTTGTACGAAATCGAAATATCAGGAGATTTGAACCATTTACAAGATTCTACGTTTTTTTCCCACTAGAATAAAACCAATTATCATTTAGTATACGAATTTTTATGAAAGATATCATACAATTTAATCGAACCCTTTTAAAACAATTGTTTCAGTACTGTAAATTGTTTCGAATGATTCTTAAACATCAACAAATCTAATAGCACAATAATTCATACATTAACCCAAAAACACTTTCTTCCGAGATAAAAAATGTTCCCATACAATAAAAAATAAGCACTATTTGTACATAAACTTCCTAGCACTTGGTATTCTCCTACAACTCATTCAACCGAAAAATTTTAAGAAAGCTTTGAATAATTTTTAAAGTACCTCATTCTTCTTCCTCATAACATCAACTATTAAAAGAAGCATAACCTTAACTTCACAGTTCCCTCCCAATAAAATAAAAAGGCGTTATTTTTTTTCAAAGTGTTCAACAAGTTTTCTTACAAAACCAACCACAATAATACTGCGTGGCGGACATGAGAGATTCGAGCTCTTCCCATGGTTCAGTCCCCACACTTTCCCTGACAATGGGCAGACAAATTTCCCATATACCCCCTTTAACATATTATCCCACCCACCTTTTCATGTGAGTGGTTGAACCCCCATACTCCTCCCTTTATCCAATTCAATGTACGTTTTATATTCGCTGAGATGGGGTGGGTAAAGGTTCTTTTTTTATATTATTTTCATTATATTCAAAATACCTTCTACAGATCTCACCCGTAGCTTGGTGCAGTCAGGGTCTTTAAAAAAATGCACAAAGAGAAATTCCCTTTATAGGGGGAACTGCCTAACTTCCCCGCTAAAAAGTCGATTCTCTTTTTTAGCTCCCCCTCCCCTTCTTTTAATACTAGTCTTTAATTTTTTTAAGGTTTGGGGTGAGCAATGAGGAGGGTGGCTGCTTTGTAGTATGTGTGTTATGTATTTCGTTTTTTTTTTGGGGGAGAACTTTATTTTTAAGTAACTAAAATATTTTGTGTGTCAATAAATATCCTATGAATAAAGTTTTTTTCGTTTTTGCTCAATGTCTAACTTTCTAAGCGCGTGGCTTTAAAACTATTGATAATACTCTGATTACTGTCTACAAAAGAAACATCTGAGGAAGTTTGCATAATGCTTTCTGGTGAATTTTTCTTAGGCTCAGGTTATTATCCATTAAGTTTTCGGTTATTTATATTTATGCTTGCTATTAATAGAAAATATTATTTATGATGAATCAAAAGCATCTAAGAAAGTTTTCTTTCCTTCCTCAGTGGCTCGACAGCCCAGGGGGGGCCATGGCCTTCTTCAACTCTTAGTTCTCAAAACTAGGAGATATTTTTTAGGCCATCAATCCATCTAAGATTTGGCCTGCCCTTTCTTCGTGTGCCAAATGGTTGAGCATTGAAGATTTTTTAGTGGTGCGGTCTTCGTTCATTCTGACAACGTGATCTGCCCGTTTAATTCGTTGTATTTTGATGAAGTTAACAATGTTAGATTCATTATATGATTGATACAGCTCGAAATTTGATCTCCTTCGCCACGTTCTATTTTCCTGAAATCCTCCAAAAATAAATCTTAAAATCTTTCTTTCGTAGATACTTATCATGTTCTCATCTGTTCGAGACATGGAACAAGTTTCACATGCATAAGTTAATAATGATCTTAAAGGACTGTCATACAATAGAACCTTTTTTGTTTTTTAGATGAAATTCGATTTCATATTTTTTTCGTATTCCATTAAGACATCTATTAGCCATAGTAATTCTCTATTGGATAAGAAAGCTTTCATCCATTGAAAATGAATTCTGTGAGTTTTATCCCAGAAATTCTAACATTAATAACAAACTGTATAAACATTAAATTTCTAAATTATTTTACACCAATGAAAAAACAAATATAAGATATTTATCAGTGAATTTTTTCAATAAAAATCTCAATTGTCATGTTATAAGTTTTTACAAATTAATAATAAATATTATCTTAATTTCTCTTGTGTACTTATATAAACAAGAGGAAAGAGAAATTAACCAAGGAATCTGTTATCGAGATCTGCACCACAAGAGGATTTAGTTATCACGATTTCGTGAAACTCGATTCCTACAAACAGATACACACAGTTACAATGGTTGCATTTCAAAATCATGATTTCCAGCGAATAACACAAGTGATTATGTAATTAAAGGACTGTGGTTGCGGATCTAGAATCAAAAGGGAATTGGAATACTGTAAGGAAAAGATTATACAGTCGGACTAAAAATTTCAACACTACTGGATTGACAGAACAGAGAAACAAGAATTATTAAATCATTAAAAAAATGCGTCTATCGGGATAAAACCTGAGAAAAGTAGTTTCTGCATCCAGTATTCAAGACAACAAAATTCGATGTCAGAACCGAAATCGTCCATTTCTTTTTTTTTTTTTTTTCGTATTAATGTCATATTTAAAAGCAACACGATGATTGGTGGCGATGGACAGTGGTGCACACAAGAATTTTTTTAAGGACTAGGGGTCGAAAGTCCACCATTTTCGTATCATACCCCAATACATCGCCAAACATATTCTTTTGATTTTGTCGATTGTCAGAAACAAAAAAAGTAAAACAAATTATTGTATAAATAATAAGCATTAATGAATAAAATAAATTATTAAAAACAAATACTTAACTACATTTTACGTACTATATACATAAAATTATAAACAATCGAAAGAAAAATCAAGGTCATTGGGGAGGGGAGAATAGTCCACGTATGTGCTCCATTGGTGACAGACATTGTAACTTTGAACCATTGTCAAATGACGAGAATGACAACTAAATAGGAAATTTTATTTTCTAACTTCCATATAACACTAACTTCAAGACTTGGATCCTTCCTATACTTAACACGCATCGACTCGCGAATAGCAACAAAATCCTCGAACTCTTGAAAAAATTATATACCAGACCAATTGAGATTCAGATTTATAGTTCCGAATCAAAAAAAAGAAACAGCTATAGCAATTACAACTGTATAACAGAAAAGTTCTAATTTCTACTCATTTAATAAAAGATGTTCAAACTGTAATCGATTTAACCGGGTCTCCAGTTAACTAGTTATTTAATTTTTTATTCAGTTCATTGGTAACCGAACTATTCCAAAGGTAATTAACGAAGAAGATTCATCATCAACGCTAAAAAAATATAAACACAAGAGATTCATTCAGAATTCTTTTAGCACATAATCTATGTGCCCTAGTACAACCCCTGTGACACGAACCCCCTAGTATTGCACAACAAAAGGAGACAGTGAAATCTTTTTTAGAAACTCAGGGAAGCGTTGATTTCGAAATAAGTGAATAGGGGGAGGTACAACGTGTATAAACAGGGTCGCACGTGCGGGTAGGACAGGGAGGTTGTCGAACGAACGAGCGAGAAAGGATAGATTCTCATGTTTGACCGTGAGAAATAACACCCCCAAATAGATGGGAGAAATGGAATGGTAAGGGGCAGTGCACAAAAATTATTCGCACTTCTGTTGAGTAATAAAAAGTTCACGCATGACTGATATCGATTTGCGAATTTAGGATTCAACAATTCGGTAAATTTTTCTCCTGGTTGGGTCGAATGGGCGTGTATCATAAATGCACGGTTCATTTGAACAAAATTTGAGTTTTTTTTAAAGGTTATCTTTCTTTTTTTTTTAGTAATTGTTAAATACCGTGACGAATAATGTAGTAGAAATGTATTTTACAACACAGCAATGTAATGTGAACAAAAGATGTAAATTAACAACAATGAACGATACATTTCATTTAAAGTAACTTAGAATTATGAGATGGGCTACTTTATCTATAGTTTGACAAATTTTGCCTTTAGGGTTAATTAGACACAAAGTAACGTAATTCTTTATTATTAACACAGCTTAAATCAATGATATAAATATATATATATATTTGTTTGTCACACATAGTGTTTGGGAGTTTTCTTCATTTTATTTTAGATAGAAGAAAAAATTTAATAATTTTTCTACAAATCGATTATTAAGTGAAGTTATTTTCCCCAAACTCTGTGTGTAATGTAACGTTTAAAAAAATAGCATGGAAAAATTTGTGGAACCACTGTAAGAGGGGATAAGTAATTGTGGAATACCTACCATAACTTGAAAAGAATTTTTCCTGTCTCGAATTTTAATCAACTATTTACATGTTCAGTATATCTTGGAAAAAAATAATATATCTTGCGCATTTCAATGCAGAACCCAGCAATGGATTTTTTTCAGCCCTCCAACAATATCTCTTTAAATACTCAGTAAAATTTCTGCTTGATAGCGCAGCTCCAAGCACACGATCCATTTTTACTTTTTTAAAACAAAATTAATTGGAAAGTGTGAAAAAAATCTTCCAAAAATTAAATACTGATGCAGAGCGTTGGGCGTTCAAGATTTAGCCTAATGTAGTGAATTCGGGGTTACGCTCACTGAAGTCTTCTTTAAAGTAACAATTATTTATTACTTTAGGTTAGGTGTTGCAAAAAGACAGCACATATCGTTAACAAAATTAAGGGGCCAAGAACATGGACGGCTAAACATAGCACCCACATTCTCTCCTCTTTTGGCTTGTACTGAAAATATGTGGTCGCTAGAAGGTGCTTCTGCCTGCTTGGGACAGTGATTATGACAATATCGATTACAATGAACATTTTTTATGGCTATATTGACTAAAGTCAAAACAGGTAATAAGTGAACAAAATAATATTCGTTTTAACTGTTGTTGAGACTAAAATAAAACTAATAATTTTTCTTATGTTAAAATAATAAATAGAAGAAAAATTTCTTACATTTGAAAATCTGAATTAATTAACAAGATAAATGCTGGTTTTAATTTAATATTCCTTAGTTAATATTTTTAAGATTTAGAAGTAAATCTGTGCAAGCCCGTAACTATTACTCCGGTCAACTCATCGCCAACTTGCCACCAGTTCATCTTGGACCTAAGGAGTATTTATTTCAAAGTAAATTTGGGCTAAGCTAACTGAAGTAACAAAGAACCTTATTGCTTCTTTACATAAGTATAAGATCTGTCTTGACTTATGCATCAGAGACTTGGGCATTGACTTAATATGATGAGGGAAGCTTTGGGAATTTTCGAGAGAAAGATTTTGCGCTGCATTCTTGGTGGGATCCAAGTGAATGGGATCATGGAGAAGATCTAAGAACTCCACAAAATTTACAAACAACTTGATATTGTAAAATTAGTCAAGATACAGAGACTGAAATGGGCTGGTCATCTAGCTAGAATGAATGAAGATTATTGCTGCAAGAAAATCTTTCTGACAAAGCCCATGGGGAAATAGACTTTGGGGCAGACCCCGTTAAGATGGATTGACTGTGTCGAAAAAGACCTAAAAATTTTAATGGTCAAAAACTGGAAAACAGTTGCCAAAAGTAGGGATGCCTGGAGAAGGCCAGGGCTGTCGAGCCATTGAAGAAGACCTAAGTAGGAATTGACTTAAAAAGATTTTTTTTATATTGTTTGTTTTAATAGTATCTCAAGATTTTAAGAATATTTTGTTGAGTCACATTTTTAATAAATTACGATGAACCTTGTAATGAATCTAAAATCATTCAGAATAATAAAATTTGATGATAATAATACTCAAGAAGTAATCTCTATCACTTACAAAACAGGCAACCCAAACTACCAGAAACACACACAGCAAATGCCTTTAATCAACTGATAAAGACGTAATGGTAGCAACACACAGAAAGTTGATCAAATGACGGTCAAACGCAACCGGTCTTTAATTTTAACTTGTAATGCAGTTTAATTTACTCACTTTACGATATTAGTTGTCGCAAGGCAGCGATCTGACGGACATCAGGGTTTCATTAATAACTTTTTAACGATCGGGAAAACGTAACTACCAACTGCTTTTCGGCATGAAAGAGGAGTAATTAGTTTTGGCGGTCGCTTCAACGTATAATATCCAAGAATGTCTGCGTATTGTGACGGTTCTCCTATCCGGAAAAGTGGGGAGCAAGCACAAAGTGAAGATTTATTTAAGAAGATTCATTGTCTTGAAAATGGATTCTTATACGATATGTTACCGTTTCTTAAGGGTTGAGATTATCCCGAGAAAAACATTTCAATATCCTGCTTTCCTAGAGAGTGAAGATCTCATGAATTAATATTGAAGTACTTCTTTAATCGAAAAATTGTTCCTGAATTTGGACTGTATTTTTTTTATAATTTAAGCAAGACTTAATTAAGAAATTTTTTCAAAAAAAAAAATCAAAATTCAAAACATTTATTTTAAAAAAGTTCCAAAATTAATATTGTTTTCTAATTTTCTCTAATATAGTGTAAAGAGTTGCATGTTTTATGTACATAAATTATTCCTGTCTGTTTAAATCAACCAGATTTTCCCCGTAAATAACACGTTTCAAATTTTGGTCTTTTTTGCTTTAATGTGTAAAATCAAAAATCAATTTGGTATTGCAGTAAAAATACATATATTTATACATTTCATATTTTTAAATGCTGAAGTACTGTTCTGATAAATGGAAATACATATCGTTAAATAAATTAAGAGTTGTTACATAAATTATTCATAAGAGATAACAATTCTAGAAAAATTAGGGTGTAATATTAAGTTTCCAAGTAAGTTTAACTAAGGAATTTTGATTCAAGGTAAATCCGTAAAAGTTGAATGTTGAAACTTAGCTACTACTAATTACTATATTTTGGGAAAAAAAAAAGAAATGGTTTTGATAAGTTAAGCAGTAGTTAAAGAAAGCTGATCACAAAAGATTTTTTGAATGAGTTTCGTTTTAGGTTTTAGTTATATCAATTGAAACAATTAAAAAGAAAATGCCAGTATATAAGTTGGTATCAGATTAATTTTTTTACGTCCTTCAAAATTAATTCATTTTTAAGTATTTTATAATATTTCATTTATTTGTGCATTTCCAAAAAGAGTCTTAAAATTTCTAGAACATTTAATTGTTCATAATTGATTTCTTCTCAACCTACACTGATATTTCTTGAAACTTAAAAAAAATTATTACATCAACCGATTTTAATAAAAACATAGCATAAAATAACAATTTTAAGATCCTCACGAATGGGGGTGCGCATTGAAAAAGGAATGCAAGCTACCCACCCCCCCCCCCCTTTTCCAGTGACCCTACCCTCAAGAGCTCCAACCAGCTTATCAGAATCCGTGTCCTTGTACATTTAACACACACACACACATCCGTTTAAAACCATACGTTTTAATGATCTTAACTATACGGAGCAAACTGACCATTATTAAATTCGATGATGTCACTCTACATTCTTAGCTCCATATTCCCACCGCTATTTCCTATTCCAACGTCTAGTGATTATCAAAATCTAAGAGGTAAAAACAACAAAGTCGTCTATTCTGTCTTCAACAGTGCAGTGGATGTTTCGCTTTAACACTGAATAATAATTCAATGAAAAGAATATTGAGTAACATGCAAACGTTTTGCAAAATGATGTTGTAATCTTTGTATTACGGGACTAAAAGGGGGATTCTTAACAGAGAAGCTTTGGAATCCAAAGTTTTTTTATTATTCAGACAAACCGTTTTATACCTTTATAATAAGATTGTATCAATAAAACATAAATGCAGAGTATTCCTTAATTAGTAATCAAATATCCATCAATAAAAATTATAAGAAAAAAATGCTTTTAATAACCAATTTGATAATTATCGAGAATAAATTATGAATACCCCCTTCTGAGTATTGCTTTGTGCATTCTTCTAAACATATTTTTATACATAAGTCTAATTATCGTTAGTCATATGAACAGAGAAAACAGATATTTTCTATCATTCAATCTGATTCATAGTTTATCTCGGGCTTCATTTAACAATAATAAATAAAACGCGAAAGTGTGAGTAGTCCTCATATGGTTTCATTTATTAAAGTTGATTAAATCCTATTTCTTACCGAATTGATTTATCTTGATGAGTACATTTAAATAATGATTCTCCAAATTCAAAATCTCGCAAAATTAAAACCTACTAACTTATTTCTTATGATTGAAAAAGAATGTTAACAAGAAAATTGTTATTATAAAAAAAGAGAGCAAAGAAAAAAGATTTTAAGGAAAGAAAAAGTAAACACAGTACCGCACACAGGAATTTCTCAAGGGGGGAGGGGGTGGGGGTCAGGGCCGAAAGTCCACTATTCTCGTATCATGATCCAATACACCGCCCAACATATTCTTTTGATTTTGTCGATTTTCGGGAACAAAAATCAGAATAAAGTTAATTATTGAATGACTAATTAGCATTAATTAATAAAATAAATTATTAATAACCAATACTTAATTAAATGTTACGTACTACATACATAAGATTATAATCAATTGAAAAAAAATCAAGGGCTTGGGGGGAGAGGGTCCGGACCCCTCCTCCCCTTTTATGTGCGCCAATGAGTAAACATCAGCCTCCAGAGGCGCACATAAAGGGGGTGGGGTGGAGCCCGGTTCCGAGCCCCACATAGATCTTGATTTTTTTTCTATTGACTATAATCCTTGTGTATATAGTACGTAAAATTTAATTCAGTATTTGTTATTTATAATTAATTTTATTAATTTGTGCAAATTATTTATTTATTAATTAGTTATTTACTGTTTTTTGTTTCCCGAAAATCGACAAAATCAGAAGAATATAGTAAGCGGCGTAATGGTGGACTTTTGACCATGTGAACCCCCCTCCCCCTGAAAACTTTCTGTGTACGCTACTGTCAGCCACATAAAATAATTAGTAATTAAGTGCCAATTCTTCCAAACTAGGTTGACGAACAATACAATTTAAGTATCTACAATGTAAAACAATGATAATTTCCAAATTTTTATCTATATTTTTATTTCCTTCGCAATACGACACAACATTCATGGTGCTATAATAATAAACTCGTTCAACACCATTAAATAATCAAATGCAAACATTTGCATATACACATATGTTCATAGCACAAATACATTTCCATAATATCCATCAACACTACGCAGCATAATCATTAACCAACTGAGGATGCATGCCTCACATTAATTAGAAAAAGCATACGCCACACATCCCTTTTAGAATCTCAATCATCAAGTGTTGATGACGAGAGAAATTCAACCAGGAATCAGAGCCTCCCTCTGCGTAACCACTAAGATCCAGGATTAATGAATCAGGATAGGTTGATTTGGCACGTAACCCCCTCACATTTACCCCTTCCCCCTTAAACATCCCCCTCCCCTCCTCTTAGATGCAAAGCACTCCGGATATTGCTGGAGTCTTCACTCACAGAATCAACACACAACTATACAGTATTGTGTCCAGCCGAGTCCATTAGCTCCAATCAATCGCTCCCCTTGGTATTGTATCGGCTGCAATCACAAGCATTCCGCGTGCACGTCCTGCCTCCCCCCATCCCGGAACAATCCCCGGATGAAAAGAGAAGGGGGGTGGATAAATTAGGCGGATGACGCAACAGATGCCTCTACCAATCGGGATTCGCGCACATCAGTGTGGACACGCAATACTTCAATTACGAATTTTCCTTCTCTTTCGTTCTTCGTATCGAGTCTACTTTATGAAATAAAAGCGATGACTTATATAAGTAAGAGTAAGTAAGTATGCCGAGGGGACTGCAGGGGAGGGTGTTGCATGTTAAATGGCATGAAATGTGGGGGATGTGTGTGATTTTTCAATCACGCGCGTTTTGAGAAGTTCGATCCTTATGTGCCGTTTTTCCAAGTTGAACGATTTTTTCGTAGAAGGTAAGGCAAGACATAATGGATGGGTGATTTATGATCCCTTAAAAAAAATAATTAAAATTGTTTCTCCGCTCCATTTTTTATTTATTTTTTTGAAATTTCGCTGATTAAATTTTCTTTTTTTTTTTTTTTTTTACACATTAGATGTTAGAATTAACAATATATTTTTATACAATAAGATTCCTTCTTTTAACACATTTTTTAAAACAAATTTCTTTATTTTGATAATTTATGAATGAGTTCATTAAAAAAAAACCTACTTAGCTGTTGTATTTTAAGGCAGGTTATAGTTGCAATACAATATATATATATATAGTCGTTTGAATCTTGTGACGTAATTTTTATAAATGAAACGGAAAAAACTAGACTAAAATAAATGCCTAAATTATGCTAATTAGTAAATCAATTGCATAAATATTTGCTACTCGTTAACAGGTCCATTATTTAATCTAACTATAACAAGAAAAAACTGAATTAAAAAAAATTCATAATTAATAAAAGGAGAATACAGTTATAAAATTTTCATCTGTTATTTTTATGGGGATTTAATGTTGCATACTTACGTTTCCCATTATTTAGAGAAATCACAAGGTGTAAACATTCCACTAAATTAATACATAATTCATTCTGTATTCCCGCTAAAAATCATGCGCAAATAAAATTTAATTAGTTTGTTGTAAACTAGATCCTTTTCGGCGAAAAAAATGAGTTACATTAAGAAAAAAATTAGTTTTATGTAATTTCCCCGATCATTACATCATTAATGAAGAGTTTTTATAAGAAGCAAAATCATCATCGTCATTAATAAATACATTTATAAAAAGATATTTTCTTTTATAAATACGTACTATATAATTTTGAATTTATAATGTGTTCAAATAATCTAAATATGTCACTGACAGTCACGTACACAGACCTCTCTTATGGGGGGAGGAATTATTCTAAAATACACTTAGACAAAAACACCAAGGGACCCCAACCATTCTCTATGGTAAAAATTAAAAATTTATTGATCTTGGGAGGTGAACTCCTAACCCCTTTGTGTACGCCACTGGTTATTGACTACATTTTCATCAACAGTCAATTAATTAGGATGAAATAAAGCCACTTTTTCTCGAAAAATTTCAAATAAATTGTGATAAATGTATTATACTTAAAAAAAAAATTACATTTTTTTAAAAAAAATTCTTATACATTTATTAAACTGTAAGATTTTTTTTCCCACTCACTTCTCTCAACAAGGTCAGAAAGGATTTTAAAATCTCGCACAACTTAGCATATAAGTTTTCTAAATTATAATTATTTTTTCCAAGAAATAGTCATAATTGGAACTATACTTTTAACTTACGATTGAAAAACGAACAAAAGTAATCATCCAAACAGTGTTAATTTTTTTTTCTCTCGCTCTCTATTTAAAAGGTCTCATTTACCCTAACTCAGGTAAAAAGCGTCATAGACCTCCTCCCCATTGTAGAAGCAAACCGTCCAGCCGAGCGAAGCGTGAGAACGGCTCCGTCGACGGAAGTGCCCAGCCCGCCTTTACTGCCTCGGGGGTTGACACTTCCGCCGAGGACTGGGGAAGATCCTCGTCCCCAGCTAAGGTCACATTCAAATCCACCCCTCCACAGACACAAAAAAAATCGCTTGCCACCTCCCCCTTTGCCTTCTTCCTTGGATGTTTTTCTCCTCGGTTTGAAGATTGTATTTTATTGGTTAATTTTTCCCTTCTTTATGCCCCCCTCTTTTTGTGGAAAAGTAATGACGTAGGCGTGGGGAAGAAGATACCACACTTACCTGGTTGGCGACAGGTAGGATACATAAAAAATAGTATGTGGTATTCTGTCTGTCTGAAAGTAGGTATTGTTACTAGCGTGGGAGTCATCTCTATGATGGAACTGAGGTTTGAGGGTTTTTTCTTGTAAATATATAAAGAGCAATTAGAGAGCAATCATGCTTAACTGTCGGAGTCATTATGGTATTTAAATATGAAATAAAATATATAATAAAATAAAAGTAAAAGAATATATTAATGGCAGCTATAAAAAGTCCAATTCGATTAGTTTTCTGGAAAGATCACAGCTGAACAAAATGGAGGCCTATTAGAGAAAGATTTGCGTTCAAAACAAATCAATCATTGTAAAAGTAAAAATAAATAAAATAAAAAATTACAAACATCCAGCCAAATAGTTGATTATTTTTTCCTAAAAAATGTTACGATTCCAAACTTTAAAGATTTATTCTAAACTAAATTATAATTTATTTCCATTTTATTTCATTTTGTGGCGGGGCTTTAGCGCGCATTTCACTAAAATCCTCTTGGGGAGTATTTGGAGCCAGAATGGCATTCCATTCCATTCTCAAAAAGAAAACGCGATATGCAGATTAGGAATCATTATATACATTGGAGATTTAGCATTCGCGAGAGAGTCTTATAAGTCTGAGAAGATCTTAGGAAGTACTATAAGAACCATATAGAAGTGGGTTCGAAGCCAAAAGGTTGCCTAGTTGCTGAATCAAGTTGGATTACAGTATTATACAGAAGATATAAAGATTGGTAGCTGTTCGTAGTGGAATATAGGGTAAGCGATGTAATATTAAACTTTAATGATAGAGCGGACTCTAGTTAGTTAAGGAATCGGCTTTTTAGATATAGATTCAGTGGTTAATTTATGATAAAGATAGTATGATTTAATGTGCTATTTGCTAAGAATTGTAATTGATGTATCACTCCTGTGTGATCATTAGCCTCTAAGACTTGTTGTATTGCTTAATATAAATTGAGATAATAATAAACTAAATTTATTATGGAAGGTTTGAGTGGCCAATCTTTTATGCCTACAAACTTAGGTCGCGATGATGCGGAACAGATGATACCTCCCGGGGGGTATCACAATTTTTCAGTCTGAATATTAGAAGACCCGTCTTCTAGAGGGGTTGATGCAGGTTAAATCTGTCGAAGCTCAATGTCTTTATATTTCCGTGGAATGGACGCATAGAGAATGTGGTGTAGCTAGGATGTCGTCCTCGTCACATGACTGAGGCTCAAAATTAAAAGGACGCAACCAATAGCTTGGTTTCACAACTTCTTGAGTTTGTACACATAATAGCATCAAAATACAATCGTTTCGATACTTATATAATTCAATTTTATCAACAGAATTTCGTTAAGTAAAGTTATTTGTTTTATTTTGGCAATATTTGGAAATGCTTATTTAGTTGAAAAGGAATAACGTATCGCTTATTTGATATTCTAATAACACTTCTTTAAAAGTCTTTGAATGAATGATTGATTTGTCTTGTCTCTAGTACAAGGGTTCCACAGAAAACATTTTGATATGCATACTGTTCACAAATTTTTTTAATACCAATTAATTTAGTTTTAAATTTTTATTTAGAGAACATATCTGAGAAAACTATCGGAACTATTATTTGTATTTCCTGAATCAAAACAATTAATTCAAATATCAAACACAACTAGAGTTGACGTAATAAATTTAAAATAATTCCCTATGCTTGATTAACCATCATTAATAATGAACCAATATGTCAATGCACTTAATTAACATCACTGCATTATCATAAATTCTCCAAATAAAATATCACTGAAGTGAACTTTAATTCCTCATTTGATCAACAAAACTGTTTTTTAAATACGAGATGGACCACCTACTTCGAGATGTTATTAATTGTCCAGAAAATTTATTAATATGCACGATATAGAAGCTGTATGACGAGATGTAATTTACTTCATATCAAGCCTTAGAAAACACATCGTTTCGCTGATAATACAGGAGAAAAAAATTCTTACTTAATTTTGGTTTACTTTTTTTCAATAATCCCCCCTCCCCCAATATCTAGCTAGGAATTATTTTTCCGATCAATGTACGCTCTTAACCTATTTCGTATAAGCATCTTATTGAATATCGGAAGAGATAAAGATTTGAATATTTAATCGTATCAGATTGAGAGTCTGATAAAGCTCTCTCTCAAAATATATAAGTTTTTCGCGAGTCTGTAATAAATTTATTATGTATTATTGCAGCAATGCCACCGTTCGATATAACTCGCCAATTTAGCAACCCCTATTTCGCATGTGTTGAACGCGCTGAATTGGCAACCATGTGCTTCGTTTCATATAATGGCGCTAATACGGTTGCGATAGTACATTATTGCAAACTCGCTAGAAAATATCGCAACGATTGCCTGCACTGGAATCGTTGCGTAAGAAAAAAGGTGTTGTCTCATACGAAGACTTATTAACAATCAACGTAACTAAATATTCAACTTTCCAGGCTGCTTCAAGAGCCAGAGGTTTTATCAAAATTTGAGGACTTTATCGATGAAGTGTTGATGTAGTTTTAGTGAAGAATTTAACTAAAGAGGAGCGTCAAGAACGAGTTTTACAATTTGAGCAATGCGTATGAACAGTGGTATTATTTCTATAATGGGGGTTGGTCCGCCGTTAGGCAGACAAGATACAGGTTACGTTACAGTAATATTACATCAGAATAAAAGTATTTAGTTGCAAACAAAAGAAATGCACATAGTATGCTAAATAATTAATGCAATGCAATGTTAGTATCCATTGAATATCATGGTAGTTAAATTTCAAAAGGATTTTAAATGTAAGTGTACATAAATACATTGTTTTTACGTTGTCGAAGTGATATGTTAACTCTCAGTTACGTAAGTTTGGAAAGAGAACTAGTTAGACAAGAAAAATTAAGAATTTTAATTTATTCTTTATTTTTCCTTCTAGAAACTTTAAAGAAAACAAGTCAAAAATGTTGAAAAACACGTCGAAGGAAATAACCTTTCCCCATTTAGAGAATTCAAAAGATTAAAAGAAAGGAAATTATAATTTGTTTCAGTTATGCACGAATACTACACACAATCACCTTTTCATTCATATATTATATTTTTATATTGTATCAAACAGCCTTAAGAAGTATCTGAAGAAAAAAAAAGTTAACTAAATAGGACTCTTTTATATAAAACACTGGAAATTAATTATTTCTGTAAGAAAGGAAATAAAAACCCCAAAAAATATTTTTCTGACCACGAAATGTTACGAAACAATGCAATCTAAAGAGTGTTTTTTTTCCAGGTATAGAAGTTTAAGTTGGCATTACTTTCCAAGATGGCGACCGATTTAACAGCTGTCAAGTGATTTATTGTCAGTTTGGTTTGGCAATTCATCAAAACGATCATCAAGCAAGGCGTAGATTCGTCGAATGGGCCCAAAACGAGATTGCCGTTGTTCCCGATTTTCATAAGCGAATTTTGTTTAGCGATGAAGCGCACTTCTGGTTGAATGGCTACGTCAACAAATAAAACTGCCGCATTTGGAGTGAAGCTAATCCACAAGTGTATGTCGAAACACCGTTACATCCAGAAAAACTGACTGTTTGGTGCACTTTATGGGCTGGTGGAATCATTAGTCCGTACTTCAAAAACGATGAAGGCCACAACGTTACAGTCAATGGTGATTGGTATAGAGCCATGATTACTAACTTTTTCATTCCTGAATTGAACAATAATGTTGTCCAGGAGCTGTGGTTCTAACAATATGGCGCAACATGTCACACAGCTCGTGCCACAATCGATTTATTGAAAGACACGTTTGGTGATCGCCTAATTTCACGTTTTGGACCTATGAATTGTCCTCCAAGATCTTGTGATTTAACACCGCTAGACTATTTTCTATGGGGCTATGTAAAGTCATTGGTCTATGCGGATAAGCCACAAACGCTTGACCATTTGGAAGACAACATTCGCCGTGTTATTGCCGATATACGGCCACAAATGTTGGAAAAAGTCATCGAAAATTGGACGTCCAGATTGGACTACATCCGAGCCAGCCGTGGCAGTCCTATGCCAGGAATCATATTTAAAATGTAATGCCACAAGATTATCTTTCGAATAAAAAAAATTCATGTCAATCGAATAATACATCGTTGTTTTATTGCAATTTAAAGTTCTATACCTCTAAAAAAACACCCTTTAGCAAAGAAAAAAATGTTCAAAGGAAAGTAAATTAAAGAAAAACAAATTCGGTTCAGTCACTCTTGGCTCAAGACATCTTTGGGAACATCACTTAAAAAAGGGCCAATTTGAATATTTACAAATTACACACGGGGATGTCTTAAGGCATACACCAACTGTGGGCCCGGGCCCAAAGCCTCGGTTCGTTCTCGACTCTGTCTTAATAAGATCATGATCCGGTTACATTTTAATGATCAAATATTATTCGTGCGCATATTCTCCGAGAAATAGGGAATTTCAAACTGCACGCCTACTGGCAAAAGTAGTAAGTCTGTATTATTATGGGATGACCATTGTCCATGTCTTGCCTTAGGCCTAATACCATAAAGAATCAAACTTATTTAGCCGATATGCGACCATAGGTCAAGCCGGTTTGTGCCTAGGTTTTTAAGATTGTTTGTCGTGCACATTTGTTTCAAATAAACAGCTTGAACGAGTATTTCACAATGCATGCTATATACTCCGGCAGGCACTACTTCTACATAGGAGCCCAGGGCCTCAAAGAGTCTTAAGATGTCCTTGATTACACCGCCAACCAATTTTGCCAGATCAAAACACGTCGCCAAATGCTGTCATCTCATTATTCTGATAACTGTACTTGAACGTAACTTGGCTGCATGCGTATGGTGGCATTCGGTGACGAAATCGGATTTCACGAAATCGATCCAGATATTTATCATTATTTTTGTAATCGAGTTAATTATTGCATGTTGAATTAAATAAAACACTATAAATGCTACACACAATTAAAATAAAAACATTACTAATAGAACATGTTTGATAAAACGTTACGAATAATTCAAAATTCAATGCTCGTTTTTATAAGTAAATCTGAAAGATCCTGTGAAAGTCACGAGAAAACGCAGTATATTCTTTGAATAGGAGAATATTTCAGATGAAATGAAATTCCAAAACTAATTAACATTTTGACATTGACTTGAAACCGTATCCACTTGCATTTCTCATTTTATTTTGCAAACTTCGCTGTATCTGATTCCAAAGGGCGTGACTTGTCAAAAATGGCGGCTTCAGCATGTTCAGGAAACTTTCCAGGAGCGGATGAAATGCTGAGGATTTTGAGGCAGAAACGAATGTTTCATTTTTGATTTAAGGATAAGGATTTACTTTTAAAAGGATCTTTTGTATTTACTTCATCCAGAAAATATAGGGGGGGGGGACACATGATATTTTAGAATGAAACACACTAAGATAACCCCCTCTCTTTTACCGCAGCAGAAATTTCATGTAATAAATAATTGAAGTTTCAATTTGAATTCAAATTTAAAAAAATGGTTTCTACAATAAGACCTGCATTAACCAGATGCCAATATCGCACATAGGAAATGGAGTGTAGGTTGAGATCCACACTACTATATCGACCATAATCGAAAGGATGAAGCACATTCACATTAAACATAGCAGTGCATGAAAGCTTTCGTGAAGTGAGGTGTGAATAGCTCGATTGGTTTATCATTGAAGCAACAGAAGCAGCATAAAAGCAGTAGGTAACGGACCACATAATATTGAACAATAATCAAATAAACAGAAAATGATATCTGTCTTTATATCACTACACGCCAACATGTGATAGATTTCACCATCAGCCAGTGGCATGACGTACACCCACACATTGCAGGGAGGGCAGGATTCTAGGGCAGGGTTGGCGAACCGGTGGCACGCGTGCCATCAATAGCACGTGACACAATATTTAGGCACGCCAGCGATCAAAATGGTTTGCATTTTATTTCAAAATAACAAAATTCACTATAAAATATCGCGAATAAACGTGAGTGCTCGGTGGCGTTGAGAACACTTGTTTGTTATTGTCTTTTAATTATTGCCTTAGTTACATCTTGGACTAAAGTTGCTTACAGTAGCGCACACAGAAGATTTCAAGGGGTTCCAGAGTCAAAAGTGCACCATTCTTGTATCATGCTCCTTTTGATTTTGTCGATTTTGGGGGAAAACCAGTAAAAAACTAGTTATTGAAAAAATAATTAGTATTAATTAACAAAATTAATCATTAGAAACAAATATTAAATTACATTTTACGTATTATATACTTAAAATTATAATCAATCGGAAAAAAATCAAGGACTTTGGGGGGGTTCGGATTCCCTTGGGTGCGCCACTGGTTGCTTATGATGCAAAGGTTGTCAACGCATAGAATAGTTAATTACGTTGACACAACTGTATTTTAAAGTTTATTTGTGTTACATTTACAATTTTTAAGTGTTATTTAACAAGGCTAGTTAAGCAAAAGCACAAAAAGTGCAAGATAGTAAGTGCAACAGAAAATTTCAAACGGTGAATTTAGAAATATGACATGATTAGTAAAGGTGACAAAGCGGTGTGTGTTTTATGTTCTGAAACAGTGGTATGCAGAACATCGTCATAAAACGGCATTTTGAGATAAATCACAAATCCTCTTGTCAAAAAAGTGTGAACCACAGCAAAATAATTAATTAATTAGAAATCATTTGGCAAATTCAGCATGCATTCTACTAAACGTAACATCTTACAATCCTAATATAAGTTATTTGTCATCTACACACAATCTGCAACAACAGAAGTCACACTAAAGTTACTTTAATTTGAATTAAATGTATAACTAAAACATTTACAGCTATACCGTGCACAAAAAAGATATATCTTCCTAGTAAATAAAGAGTTTTGAGTTGTTAGTATTTACTTTTATTATTTTTCCAATAATCACAAGTCAAAATTATTTGACGACACGTCTATACTTCATTAAACACTTTAGAAAAAATGGCACGTCGATCCATAAAGGACCGTCACCCCTGCTCTAGGGGGTCCAAAACTCGACGGACCTCGTAATTTAAAACCCATCCTCTCTTAACTTTCACACCACGCCAAGGAGAGAACTTTGAGTAAGTGAGTGTTTATTACCGTCGATTAGAAAGCAACACCAAGGCTTCTGTCGATGGACCTCTTAATGTTGAATCACGGTCAAGTGCCGAGGAAAACCTGAGCTGGCGCTGCCCTCTCCAAACTAACACTCTACTCTAACGGGAGGCCTTTGAGCTCGATAGATTTAACGTGCATCGGTCTTCTCTACAAGACGGGTCTTCAAAGGCACCAGGATTCGAACTTATAACACTCCAGCTGCGAGCTCGAGATCAGGACTACTAGGCACCACGGCTACAGGACAGATTTCGAGCCACGACAGATTTAAAATACATTAATTCTTCTACACAGCGGGTCTTCAGTGGCATCATGACTCGAACCTGCGATTCGAAAACGACAGCCAAGAGCTTGTGATCATGACCACTTGGGTACCATGATCCCATTAAAAAGCGTCATTGTGATAATTATTACAAATTAATCATTAAGGTATCCGACTATGTTCGGAACCGTGATATTAAAAAAAACTCATAAATGAATAAATTTCATGATATTTTGTGTCACTTAGATTAGAATACATGTATAAAATGATTTTAAGGACATTGTGACTAAAAAAAGTTATTTAAACACAATATTTCGGCAAAAAATTAACTTGGAATAATCTTTTTTCAAAATGCTCTCCTTTTGTGAAAAATGCTTCTATTATAATAATATTTTGCCTGTATGTAGCTCAGACCTCTGTACATAGGCTCAACAATGATTTTTGAAAAATTCGCATTATTTTCAGAGTTACAACCAATTGAAATAATTATCGGCGTTTTTTTCTTAAAATTTCTCCCCTCCGTTGTCATAAAACATGGATATATAAACCCACTTCTAAATTATATATTTCAAAAATTCTAGTTGAGCCTCTGTACAGAGGTCTGAGCTATATACAGGCACACAAAATATTATTATAATAGAAGCATTTTTCATAAAAGGAGAATGTTTTGAATATTGGTCATTCTATGTTCATTGTTTGTCAAAATATTGTTCTTAAATAATTTTTTATTGTAATACTATTCTTAAAACAATTTTATATACATTTTCTAATCTAAGCAACACTAAATATCACAAATATTATCCATTGATACGTTTTTGCAAAATTACGGTTCCGAACGTAGTCGGATACCTTAATGAAATAAAATTAGATATATATTAATAACTTCATTTTAATATTCTAATCCCACATGAAATATTTCAATTCTCGAAATAAATATTAACATTCAAAGAAAATGGTTTTTATATTCAAATTAACATATCCCGCCCACTCCATCAAATACAATTCACTAAACCTGAATTATATTACACCTAACATTATCGGACATAATACTTTCTTTATTTAAAAAGTAATTCTGTGTTGTATTCTTTTAAAAGTACCGTGACTTTTATTTTCACGCATCCTTTTCTTTAATAAAAAGAACCTCTGGCGTAGGTCGGATGGCTTGCGGAGGTGGTAGGGCCATCATTGATTCCGAGATTCGAGAATGAATGGAAACTTAGAGAACCCTTCTGGGAAAGGAGGAAAATCGATGAAGTGTTTCCTTTTTAAGGTTTGATTCAACCTACCGAAGCCCACTTTTTAATCTAGTTTTCCTGAAAAGATCGATAGCTATAAAAACTCATTAATAAACTAAGGAATTATGTTATTTAAAACTAAACTCTAAACAAAGCTGTTTGTATTCTTTTTTGTTCATTATGTCCATTACGTTCGTCGAAAGTCATTTGTTCGATTTATATTGCATGCTAATGAACAATAAATGTTACATGAGACACATTTATATATATTAATCCCTTTAGATTAATTATTTCGAAAAAACTGATTTCTGTAATTACTGGAGACGGAATGCTCATATTTACATATTATACAAAGGGCCGTGGGTAGCCTAGTTGTTAGAGCATCGGACTCCAAACCAGAAGGCCTGGGTTCGATGCTTGATGCCACCAAACACCCTCCGAGTACACACGGAGTACGTACTCGTTAAATCAGTGGGTCCGTAGTCTTGTGGGCTTAATCACGAGCGCAGGAACTGGAGAATATTTCCCTCCCCTTCAATTTACATGCAGAAATTGTGGAGGTGGAGATAGGTAGTGTCGCCATCTATCGTCCCTTCGGGGAATTTCGCCGAGCTAAATCGTACTGTCACCTGTATGGTGCTCAAGGCCAACGACAGGCGTACCTCTTGCCCATGCCACGATGAATTTCGTGGGCCTCGATCTGACTACGTCAGACAGGTGGCATTAGAAAACAACAACACATATTATACAAATATAATTGCATATAAATAAAAAAAAAGGGCCCAGTGATCGAATGGTAGCGTATCGCGCATCCCCACCACAGGTCCGGGTTCTATTCCAGGGTTGGGCAAGATCGACTTAGCCTTTCATCCCTACTGCAGTGGTCGATAAATGTGTACCAAGCTTGCTTCAGACTGACCACCTGATCGGGACATCTGCTCATGCACCTCAGCGTCCAATGGCCACGTATACTGGGATGGGTACAGTATACGTGGCCCTCATGGGCAGTTGCGCCGCTGAGTTTGAGTTTTATAAATAAAAAAATAGAATCAATAATCAACAGTCAAAGTAAAAATACTATTGCTTATGTATATGTCAGCAACTCAAAGCAGGACTTATTTTTCGAATTTTAAAAAACATTTTTAGGCACAGATTTTAAATTTTTTTTTAAAAAAATTAATAAACATTTGTTTTATTTTTACTGTTTTTTTCCTTCAGATATTTGTGAAGAAGTTTCATAATTTTGAATTTATTTAGGACTAAAGGAACATCGTCTACTGACGATGGATCTAATAATTTTGAATCAAAATTAAATCATGAGAACATAAATAAATTAGGAAAAGTTCACACATTGAAGCGCTTTGTATGTTTTCAAACATATTCTCCTAATGTCATCTATGCAGCGAGAAATTATGCTGATAGTTAATATTTTTTTTAAAAAAATCGTCCTTTATTTTATTTAATCTGAATAACTAATATATTAAATCAATTGTAATGTGTAATAATAATATTGTAAGGAACAAATGCGAGCATTAAAATTTTTTCAGGTAAAAGATTTTATTTTTGTATAACACTTTGGAAACAATTTAAGTTTCAAATCTAAATATAGTCGGACTTCTATCTAACGAAGTCACTAACTCCCTGAAAAAAGTTCGTTACATGGAAAATTCGTTATATATATGAGAGAGAGAGAGAGAGAGAGGGGTTCATCTTTAATATACTTTATAAACCACATAAAACAAATTTTAAATTCATAAACACTATATATTAAAAAAAGTAATTATTCACACCTTTTTTAAAATTTTAATACAGGTTTATTTTACATATCTTACCCATCAAAAAAGAAAGAAAAAACTGCAAGGAAAACAAGAAAAAGAATGTCGAAGAATTCGCTGTATTTTCAATATTAAAAAAATAAATTTATAGTAAAATTAATGAATTTTAAGGACATTTTATAATTTAAAGCATACAAGTAATATTAAAGATACATAATTTTATAATTCGAACACGGGACAACTCAACTGCGGTTGAAAGAGGATTTCTAAGATGTTTCTAGTGAAGTAGGCAAGAAGGGTTACAGGTTGCACTTCTTGGATGAAACATCCAGAACTCTATTGCTCTCGGCGAGTTAGGACTAGTTCGAGATTTATGACCACCATAAAATGTATTAAAGAGAGAAAAACTTGAAATTTTTTTCAGGAATACTTTAAAAAAATATATGAGAACAAAAATTGAATCACGAAAGAAAAAAAAAGTTCATTTTATAGAGAATGCACTACGCTATAGAAAGGTTATTTTACGTAGAAAATCATAAAATGTTCAAGGTTCCAGGAAAAAGTTCGCTATATAGAAAATTTCGCAATATAGAGAGAGGTTCGACTGTATTTGAGAACGAACGCGTCAAGCTTGCACAAAGTGTATCTCTCCCATTCACAATATTCCCTCATACGAGAGTGCAAATATGAATCACCGTACCATCTCCCTCTAGAAAAACTGAATTACGCGCCACATAGCATAGCAATGCCTTTCATTCATCGCATCCAACCAAGCACCTGCAAAGAGACTCGATTGTAGACCACACGCACGACAATCCAGAGAATCCTTAAAAAAAAAAAAAATAGGCGAGGGGTTTGATTTAAAGAGCGAACACACACCTGTCGCTTTCTTCGATGTGGTATAGAGGAAGGCAAAGAAACTAAAATGTGTAAAGATTATTAGAAAAAAATATATACGTATATATATATACAAAAAAAATTAACTGCAGTATAATTGTTGTCTCTGTTTTCGTTTAGAAGAAACTGTAGATTTCAAGCCACACGTTGTAGTTTGTTTGCTTTTTTAACGGGTTTCCTGTTTCGGAAGATACCTGTGATTTACAACGGGATGTCCAACACGCGGCCCACCAGTACGTAAGTTGCGGCCCGCCGACTCTTTTAAAAAAAATTTTAAATATCAGGTTTTTAAAATTTTTTCATTTTGAAATTTATTTGCGGGGATATATATATATATATATAATAAATCTACAATTTGCCTGTTATCTGTTCTTGTTTTAAAATAAATCCTTTTGATAATAGAAATATCCTTTAGATTAAAATAGATTCATATTATATCAAACCGTTACATATTTGATTTTACTATAATAAATTACTTTTTTAATAAATTCCGAATTGCATTATGTATATCCTTTACTACGGATGATACATGATTCTCTATGTGTGCGACTTTCGTTTCTCCTCCACCTTTTCTGTTTGGAGTGCCCAAAAAGCAAGAGCAGTCAGAGATGTTTTTTAAAGTTTTAAAAAAATATTCAAGACGGTTAAGATAAAGGGTAATGTATACTTAATCGTTTGTGAATGACATCATAATCAAATTTCAACAATGAGTAACGTAAGATCAATTCAAAAGGAACACCGTAATTTTCAAGAAAATGACAACTGTAATATTTTAAACATAATTTGATCATTGCATAATTATGTTATTTAAACATTATTATATTATCTATGTGTGGGGTATAGATAAATAATGAAAATAATAATATTTCATTCTGTTTTAAATGTTCACTCCAATAAATGTTTTTTTGTTTCCAAATTTGATATAAAGGTACATATTTTTATGTGCGGCCCGCGAGATTATTATGTTTTTCTGAAGTGGCCCCGCAAGGTCATTTGGGTTGGCCACCCCTGATCTACAAGAATGTTATGATTTCCAAAGGGAAGTTTATTTTGAAAAGAAAGTAAATGCCGTAAAATCCGGTGTATAACGCGCACCTATACTTTTAAGCTACATTTTTTTAGTTTTTAGATGCATTCGCCGAATAACGTGCACCCCCTCTTTACGAAAGAACCTGAATTGTACAATGCTCTTATATTTTGAAGTCATTTTTATTCAAGGTATTTTCTCAGACTTATGATAAGATGGTATATTCTAGAACTATACAACTCCTTTAAGTTCATTAGGTATGTAGTTTCTTTTAAATAAACAGTATTCTGATCAAATGTTTTTTTTTTTTTTGACTAAAGAAGCAATAAGATCGAAATTTATCAGCGGAAAAACAAGTTAAGATTATATGACATTAATTTTGCCTGTGTTGCTGTATGCTAGCGAAACCTGGACGCTGAATTTGGAGACTATACGAGCTCTGGAAACTTTCGAAAGAAAAGCACTGAGAACTATATTTGGGCTTGTTAAAGATCAAGGATGTTGGCGTACTAGATATAATTTCGAGCTATATAGGCTTTACAAAGAACCTCCATCCGAAGTAACAGATTGAGATGGCTCGGCCACATCTGGAGAAGCCCTGAAAACAACCAGACCAGAGCTTACACTTTTAAGAATCCTATGGGATCTCGAACAAGAGGAAGACCACCAACAAGGTGGATAGATGATGTTGAAAATGACTTAAAAACTCTAAATATTAAAAACTGGCAGAGAGTTGCTGCGTATCGTTGGAATTGGAGGAAGCCAAGACCTGTAACAGGTTGTTACGCATATAAAGAAGTATTCTGATCAATGTAGAAGTCTAATTCTTTTTATAATTACTCCTTTATTTATTTTTGAAGCTATAATTTTCATGCCAGGCGTATATAGCACGCACCCTTAAATTTCGATTTAATTTTTTGATTTAAAAAGGCGCGTTACACGCCGGATTTTACGGTAGTTCAAAATTTACATTTAAAAGAACGCTCGGTTGGTTGTCATTTTCCACTACTATCTCTCAATTTTTCGAATACGATTTTTTTTTAGGCAAATTATAAACAGCTGCAATTGAAGAATCAGCAGAAAAATTTCTTCATCGTTTTTTTAAACACATTAGGCTAAATAGCTAAATTCAGGACAGTCACGTGATTAATGCAACCACGTGTTCTCCATTGAATTCATAAGAGATATTAGATTTGTACTTGCTGTATTACTTGTAAATTTAGATAAAATTTCAAATTTGATAATTTAGTGAAGATGTTTTAAAAAATTCTTATGTTATCTGAGTATTTTTAAATAAGGTGAATTTATGTTAACCCGAGTGAATTATTAATTATAAATACATACTTTAAATGAGCATGAACTGATTGGTTGGAAATACGAACTGCAATTATCATGTGACTACGACGTCACATTGACTTTTTTCACCACTTTCAATGTCAACCGGAGAAAGTTTAATATCATTAAAAAATGCATCTTAACAGTTTCCACAGTAATTTATACTCCGACAAAACATTGAATGTTAGAAAACTCAATACATTCAAAACAATCGTTTATTTACTACACGGGCTCACAATGAATACTTTAACATGATCGTTAACTTCATCAAAGTACGACGAATTAAATGAGCAAGTCACGTTGTCAGAATGGACGGAGAACGCATCACTAAAAAAACCTTCAATACCCAACCAATTTGTACACGGAGAAAAAGGCAGGCCAAATCTAAGATGGATTGATGGACTAGAAAAAGATCTTCTAGTTTTGAAAACTAAAATTTGGAGAACACTAGCAGGAAGAAGGCTGCTTGAGAAGGCCGAAGTCCACCCTGGGCTGTTGAGCCACTGAGGAAGGAAGGAAGTAAAGATACAGTAACATAAATAAACATTAAAATGACTTTTGATAAATGGGTGATATAAATACCGTAGATTTAAATATATATATATATATTTGCTTAAAATATACAGTATTAATACTTTGAAAGCCTTTTTGATGACCTTACATTTTGACACATCTTATTTCTTAGAAATATCCACCTTCATAAAAGTTAAAATTCATTTAAGGAAGGTATAAAAACGTATTTAAGAAAGATTTCGGAAGACTCCCACATTCCGCCTCTTGATAAAGTAAAGCACGAGCTTCACATGCAATTTTTTCATGTTTTTCTTCACAGTTTAAATAAAATTTAGTTTTTACAATTTTATATGTGACTATATGGTCTCCTTTTCTATTTGAAAATCCAAGCTATTTTTTGATTGAAATCAAAACACGTTCTACAATCTATAACTAATCTTTAGCCTCTTTTTTTCCCCAGGATTAAAAATAGCAGTTTGTACCTGCAAGAAGCTTCGTTCCATTTTGTTGCAAAACAATGACAGTGTAAAAGATGAAAGTAAAGATCTAGTATTACACCTACAGAAGAGAGAAAAAGGGTTCAAAAACAGATTGTCCTGCTTGTCCTAAAGTTCATCCTCAGGTATTCTGCATGTTGCCCAACAGCAGCGTCTGAAAGGCAGCAATCCAGAACTAACGACGCTCAAGAATCACTCACCAGTATTCATTGCAACACCCCTGCAAGACATGATGCAAAAGGAATCATGTTGAAGATGATATTGCTCTGCGTGGTGAATAATTTTCTCGTAACTCCTGGCCAACGACTGACAGTATTTTCCAAGCGCGCTCGCTATCCTGTTAAAAAGATGGGAACAAAAAGAGATGTGGAATGACGAAACTAGTTTCCTTCCCTCGTTGAAAACAAGGCACAGCAGTTTTCATTAAATAAAAAAGATTCTTTTTTTTAACTCTCTTTTTCCTAACATAGATGTAGTCACGATCTTTTATGATTACGATAAGTTTTTCGTCTTCGCAATAACTCAAATTAAACGACTACAGGACGTAGACCTCCACCGACAAATGAATCTTGGGGTCGGTACTAACAGGGTTATTATTCTCAAACAGTCTTGTTTGCTAAATGTTGTAAAAGGCAAAGGAGGTATTTGCATGTTATTTCGCCGGGTTTCAACACATCCGCTAGGCAGACTGCGTAGGATGTTTCAAATATATTGAATTAATTTATTTTGTTTATCTGTGGGTTAGTACATTCCTTCACAGATCAACAAATTC